>QEPC01007012.1:363110-398710 GCA_003113815.1 Sphenodon punctatus
GTGTGTGTGTGTGTGTGTGTGTGTGTGAGTGAGAGAAGAATGCATCCGGAACTTACTTGTGGACTTGTAAACTCAGAAGATTTGAAAGACCAGCACTTTAAGGTGTGTGTAAAAATGCCCATTATAAAGGTATGTTTAAAGGGACCCCAGATAGTGAGGCCTTTGAGATTAATAACTGGGAGGTGATATCTATGAGGACCTCTTTTCCAGATATTACAGAAGAGATGATAACACATTATATTTCAAAACTCTGGTTATCGAAAGTACCAGGTCTGAATTTTATTCCAGCCAAAGTTTACAATGAGTTTGGTTTTTGGTGGGCTCCAATACTGGACAAATTATTCACCTTGTTTACTTGCTTTAAACAATTCCCATCTTCTTGGCATACAGCTGTGATAATTCCGGTGTTTAAGAAAGGGAATAAGAATGATCCAACCTATTATAGACCTATTAGCCTTTGACCTGTAATTAGTAAGATTTATTCTCGATACCTCTTGGAACAAGTTGAAGATTGGGTGATTAGAGTGCTACTCCTATAAGAAGAACAGGTGGGTTTCCGTCAAGGAAGGTCTGTCACTGACAATTGCTTTATCCTCTCATATCTTATAGAAAAATATGTCTCAATAAGAAGAGGTAACCTATTTGTAGCTTTTATAGATTTTTCTTGTGCTTTTGATTTAATTCAATAAGTCTAAACTATGTCTGAAGTTAATGCATACAGTCATCGACCCATATTTATTAGCTCTATTGATCGAGCTGCGTCGAGACTCTAAAGCAGTAGTCAGATTGGGTAATACAGGAAAAGTTTCAAGACCATTTAATATTGGTGTAGGAGTTCACCAAGGGTGCCTACTTGCACCTATACTATTTAGTCTTTTTATAAATGATTTAGTGCAATGCACTGATGGGGCAAACTCCACTCGACCAAAAATTATGGAAAGACCTTTAAGTATACTCTTGTATGCAGATGATATTATATTTTTATAGCAAACTAAGAGAGGCCTTGAGCGGTGTTTGAACTGTTTGAATACTTGTTGCATGGGAAATGTTATCAGAGTAAATCTGGATAAATTGCAAGTCATCTGTTTTGGTAAAAAACAAAGACAGTGTAAGTGGCCATTCAGAACGTGCCAGCTAGCTCAAATTTCTAGATATGTCTATTTAGGTGTAACCTTTTCAGCTTCTCTAGTTTGGGTGATGCATAGAGATTGTCTGATAAATAAAGCATCAGGCTCAGTTGCGAGAATCCTTAGGTTATATAGGATCTCCAAAACTGTGGCTGTTTCTCAAGCTATTGAAGTCTATAAAGCTGAAGGATTAGCGCAACTCCTCTATGGAACAGAGACCTGTTTTCCTTGTTATTCTTGAAGTATGGAAATTGTTCAAAATAAATTTATCAGACGAATCTTAGGGGTACCAGTGTCTGTTACTGTGCCGGGTCTCTAGGTTAGAACCGTCATGCCTCCTATATAAATGTTGGCTTGAACAACTGTACCACGCAGGGAGTAGAAAATGGTGGTGGTGGGCAGGAATTGTCAAAGTTCTGACTAAAGCAAGCTTTTCAATAGAAATGCTTGGGACATGTAGGTCTTTTGCTTTGTCAGATATTAAACAAAGATTCTTTGATATTATAATACAAGATGAATTGTCTGCTCTCAGATTAATGACTATATCCCTGTGGTATACTATCACTAAGGTAACTTTTTCTTTGGAATCCTATCTAGTTCAACTTCAAGGATTTAAATTACATCAGATTAATATTGGCCCAATTCCAATTGCTAGACTCTGAAATTATTAGGGGAATACACCAGAGGCAAAATTATAGTGATGGCTGTGTACCTGTCACTTAGAAGAGGTTGACTCACTTGCTCATGTGCTACTTTATTGCCCATACTATGATAATCTGAGAGAGTCTTGGATATTACCTATAACTGAAGGGGATCAATGTTACACGGAAAGGACTGGCCCCAGGCATGTGCCACATGGGCAGCTGAACATGGCCCTGTGGTCAGGTGGGGCCCCGCACTTGCCTGGCTGGGTGGCAGGCTTCTGCCAGCTTCTCCCCCAATAAGTTCTTCTGCCTCCCCTCCCTGGCTCCAGTTCCCATCCCTCACCTACCTCTGCCTGCTAGTAGTGCTGTAGTAGCAGCAGCTGGACACCAGGACATCTATCAGACTGGAAGATAAAGCTGTTTACTTACAAACAACCCCTCCCCATGTGAGTGATCACAAGGTTGTTGCCTTGTAAAGAAGGCTCTTCGAGCTGGCTGCCAACATTCTCACAGCTCGGTTGTGCATGACATGCTCACCCTATTAAAATAATAGACCACGTGATGGTCTCAAGCTCCTCTAGTATAAAAAGCACTCTCCCCCTCAGAATGACAGTTCCTTCCAACCCTTTCTAGAAATATAAGAAAATTCCATGTAGGGCATGGAACTGTTGTGAGAAGCCATCTTGAAGAGGTTGTTTACAAGGCAGAAACATTCTGTTCTTCTTTGAGTGGCTCCTCACAGGCCATTTTTACATGGCTCCACCATGGGGGTGGGGGGACGCCGGTGTGTGGATGGGGCATGCACAAGGCCATACATGCATTCCCCCTCACCCCTCATCCGCACCCATGAAGTAACCATGGTTTCCTGCGGTTGCTCCGTGCGAGGGAACGAGTGGGGATACATGTTAGGCAGGTGCACACACATACCTCCATTCACAGTGGACGCGTTCGCCGTGTCATTCACACAGGGCGCCCCCACCCATAAACACACAGAAATCTGCATGTTCATGGGTGGGAAAGGCCCGTGTAAAAAGGGCCACATTATCACAACTGTCTTACTTATACTATCTTAGGTAGGAATTTAGGATGTAAAGCAATGTCTACATCTCGATCTTGGAAAATGTGCAAATATGGTTCTGACATTATTATGGCTGCTATTTCACTAACTCTTCTTAATGAAGTTATTGCTAACAGGAATACTGTCTTTAAATCCCCACCCCATAACCAGTTCATTTGCGCTCCCCATATAATCAATTCATGCTGCCCCAGGGGTGAAAATGAAATGGTTATGGGTGGGGGGCAGCGTGAATTGATTATGGGGGCACAACTGAACTGGTTTTATATATATATATATATATATAATGTGTGTGTGTGTGTGTTTTCATGGCATAATGTGCTTAATAGGCTGGCTGCATTTTTGGTGTTTTGTGTGTTTAATAGCAGCGCCTCTAGACTGGTTGCACTGCGTGCGTTCACAAGAAGCAACAGGGCCTGGAGGCCAGACTGGCTAAGCTCACCCCCACTCACCCAGTAAGGAAGCGGACACAGTCAGTCGCTCTGTGCCTGCCTCACTGCCCGCCCGGCTGCTCCTGCAGTGGAACCACTCCTGGGGAGTGATTATAGATGCTCAGCTGGGGAGGTGGGGGAGCATTTGGATGCCATATTTGTCTATGGCCGCTTGGCTGAGCGTCAGGTAAGACAGCTAAAGGTTGCCAAACTGGGGGGGGGGAAGCATAGGGAGGCCATGCTTTTCCATGGCTGATTGGAGGGGTGGAGAATGGGAATCCTTCCTGTCCAGAGGGAGTAAATTTTATGTAAATTTACACATTTGCATAATACTCTATTAGGCACCAGGGAAGTGGCACTTTTTGCTATGAGGGCAAGTATAATTAGGAAAAGGTTTACGAATTCCTCGATAACTCAGAAAATAGGGGAAGTAAAGATTCCTCTGGAAGGTTGAAGATATGGTTTAAGTTTAAAAGGTATTTTCCAATTTCCTGTTATTTTATTGTAAAAAAATAATTTTTAAGCTGATTTTATAATTAATTTGTATTTAGATTTGTATTTAAATGTGTAATTTGTATTTATGGATTGGCATGGGATTGAAATTTTGTTGGGTCTTAGGTTTTTAGGTTTAAGATGTAAATTTAACCGGTGTATAAAATGTTTTGTATGTTATGTTACTTGTTAAACTTGTCATGGCAATAGCCAGTACAAGGAATACAATCACTCAATCAATCAATCAATCACATTTGCATAATTAGGTGGGGCCTAATTATGGAAATTAGGCCCCACACCAAGACTTTGTACATGGCCTCGCAAACCCTGGGGCCGACCCTGTACATGGACTACCAGACCATAACTTGTTTGTTAAACACAGATGATTTATCAGGATGAAAGCAAAAGCATTCATATCTTCTCTTGGCAAATTGTGAGAGGAGGGCTATTCTGCAAGAATAAATCATCATGGGTTACTTGATATGAATTTATGTATTATATGTTGTATTTTATTTGTTTATTATTTCAACATGTTGTATTTTATTTTTGATTTTATGTACTATAAATTTAAAGTGGCGAATAGCTGCAATAAAGGTATTGATTCATTCAGCCATCCCTCACTCACTCACAAACACACCCCATCTATTCATCCAAGGTCCCTCTAGAAACAGATCATTCTGCTACCATTGCTGCCTGGCACCCCCGTCAACCTCATACTCCGCTCCTCCTGCATCCACTTCCCCACTCAGTGCTCTACCACAAATTTTAGTTACCAGACACCCATAAGCTAATTCCCTAAAGTGAGTGACTATGAAGCCAATTCCCAACTAAACAGTGATTTGAAAAATCTGATCCTGAAGGGACACAATCCAGGAAACTAGTGAGACAGCACTTGTTCCTCTCTGCCACGTCATCCCTGGGCAGACTGTCCAACCCTGGGATACTGGTTGGGAGCGGGACTGCGATCTGTCTGCTTGGCAGATGGACGCTGTAGCCCCACTCTTAGCTGGGGGTTGCCACAGCAACACCATGGAGTTGTGGGTGATCTGTGGGCTGTGGCAGCCTCTGAGTCCATTTAAAAATGACCCAGGCAGGGCTACAAATGGCGGAGGTGCGGGCGCACCTCCAGACTTTCTGCAGGGTTGAACACCCCCACGTCCATGTGAAAATATCCAATGACTATTATTATTATTATGAGTAAGCAGCCAGAGGAATTCCCCTAGAGAACCGGAGGCACTCCTGCAGCCCCGAGAACGGCGGCTGGACCGGGGCTGGCTGATCGGTGCCAGGGCTTTGATTGGGGGCTCGCAGCAGTTGGAAGATGTGAGGCGGGCTCAGAGCATGCACACTGGGAGCACCCCTCTCCCCAGGACACTTCAAAACAGTAGGGCCACCCGGCAGCACCGGTAAGCAGCCAGAGGGATTCCCCTAGAGACCTGGAGGCACTCCTGAAGTCCTGAGAATGGTGACTGGACCGGGGCTGGCTGATCAGTGCCGGGGCTTTGATTGGGGGCTCGCAGCAGCTGGGAGGCATGAGGGAGGCTTTGAGCGTGCGCACTGGGCGCACCCCTCTCCCCGGGACACTTCAAAACAGTAGCACCACCCAGCAGCGCCGGGGGCACGTGCCAGGGCAGCATGCCTAAGGGCTGTGCATGCAAGGGCACGCCCTTTTGCACGCAGCCTTAGGTGCCAACTGGGCGAAGGGCAGTACCTATATTGCTTTGACTTTTCCTACTCATTTCCCACTATGGAGAAGAAGAGACAGCAGGAAACCTCCTCAACCTCTCCAGATGGGTGTCAGGGCACACTCCACTCACCGCAGTTAGTAGTGGGCTTTCCCGCAGGCTGGGAGCGCCGCTGTCGGCAGTGTGAGGGGGGTGGAGCTGATCCTCGCGCTGGCATGCTCTTCTGACCCTGCCCCCCTCTGTCAGGGAGCGCTCTGCTTACGGCCGTCAGCAGCGGCCTTTCCCGTGGGCTGGAGGCGCCACTGACAGCGGTGTAAGGGGAGTGGAGCTGCTCCTTGCGCTAACGTGTTCTCCTGACCCTGCCCCTCTCTCTGGCACATAGAGCACAATGTAGGACTCTGTGATGGGCGGGGGGCCCCGCCCAGAGTTCACCTGATGTAAATTAAGCGAAGGGCTACAAATAGAACCGGCGGGGCCATGAGCCACCGCCGGTAATCATTTCTGAGAGACTGGCCCCCCCGTTTATCTGGAGAATCATATTGTGAACCTGTGGAGTGAAAGATCTGTGAGCCTGTGCCTTCCTTGTGTTATTCCCCCCTTGTCCCTAGAGTCAGTGGTGAGTGAATGCTTTGTGTTAGTCCTGTCCTGTTTGTATTAGAGCGATAGCAAAGTGGGATTCTGGTGTGTGGGTATCCCCGTTCCTCCTGCCCTTAACTTCTAGGTCCTGTGTTCCCTATTGCAAACCCTTACCCTTGTGTACAAGTCCTACCCTCCACCCGCTTGTGATATCCCTTACCCCTTCCTACCCCATTCTTTCCCCCCATACCCTGGGAATTCCCTTTTCCCTCCTCCCTCTCTTCCCTCACCATCCCCCACTCACGTTGTGCCCTGGGACCTGTGGAGCTCCCCAAGTGTTTGTTTGGAAGTTTTGTATTGTCCCTGTCCTTGGGGCAAATGGCTTCATCTCTCTAAACAGTCCCAATGATGATACGGGTTGCTCTCTGAACCTGAGAGAAAGCCCACACTCTATCCTGAGGTACACTTTACCCTACACGGGAAAGCCCAAGCAGAGAGGAAGTTGCCCTTTGTCTATTTGTGTAGAATTGTTGGTGTGGGAGATATACGTGGGCTCTGCTATTCCTTCCCCCTTCCCTTCCTCCCTCTTCTCCCCTACCCCTGTGACAATGGGGACTTGCCCACCAAAATTTTGTGGAACTCGGAGTTGGACCCCATGAGTGGGACCTACCAGACCCATAATAGATTTGCCTGCTTGACGGACCCTGAGGCGTCCCCCTTGGAACAGGGGGAGTATTCCCAACTATGAGAAGCCTCAAGTGATGGTAAAATGGATCGGACTAATGGGTATGTTTCAACTAAAACATATCTTATACATCAAACAGGATTGATTGCCAAAACTGTAGAGGCCCTATTTGTTGGGATAAGGGAACTTACCAACTCGGTTGGCCTAGTTCGGCAACAACTAGAGGCAATTACTGCTAGACTCTCTAAGAGTGGTGAGATTCCTGATCTTGGGTCAATTTTGGCCAATCTCAAACCTCCAAAGGCTAGGAGAGCTCTGAACTGGACATTTTTGTTTGACTCCCACAGGCGAGATCAAAAATGTCCGATAGTTAGGACTAAGGAGGTTTACCTGTTTATTGGGAGAGATTATGATGGGACAGTTCACGTTTGGGACAATTTGGGAAAAACTGTATCCCATTTAACCCATTTGCTGTGGAAGTCTGTTAGTAGTGACGATATCGTCAAAATTAAGCTATTGTCTACAAAGTCAAAGTGCTATAGACTACTCCCCAATGGTTACTGGCTATCTTTAAGGCTAGGAAAACCTTACTCCCGAGAGGAGTTTCCATTGATAGAGTATGGGATATAGAGGAAGGCACCATGTCAAGTTTTGGGAGTTGCCAGGGAGTTGACCCAATTTCCTCCCCTAATAGGGTTCCATTGGGGCCTAGATCAAAACCGTTGCCTACTAATCCCCAAGGAAATAGAATTGAACAGGAAGCCGATATGCTTTGGGAGCCCCAAGAGACTGGTGACCTTGGCCGAGTCAGGGCTGGCTATCCCAGCTCAACTATGCCCAGTAGAGGCAGGGCCGGGAGAGGAGTCGCTTAACCTAACAAGTAGGATGCCGGAAAGTAAACCTATTTTAATACCGCTACAGGCAGACCCCCGAGGTGAGGGAAATCATTCCAAGGGACTAAACTTAGGTACAACCGTACACATTACACCCTTGGGGGATATGGGTTATGAGCTGGGGAAATTTCTGATGGGCCAGGAACCGTCAGATACCCCTGCAGCAGTTTGTGACAGACTTCAGAAGATACCAATCATGAACCAGGACCTTTGTACTAGGCTGTGCCACGTTTTGGGGACTATCCAAACAAATGGACTGGCATATAATGCCCTGCATCACAAAGAGAATTCTGCAAAGTGTAACCTCAAGGGTGATAGATTGGATTTGACAGCAATTCGAGCTCTGGACTTGGGAGAATAGGGCTCAGCTCCCTTCTTGGTAGGGAGGGGTTGTAGGGAATGCATCTTACAGCAGCCCAGTAAGGGATGGGACTTGGAGGTAGATGTTCATCCAAAGAATAGTAATGTTATAGTTTTGGACTTTCCAATGACTTTCCAGTCAGCTGTCAGTCCATCTAAATGACAGGAGGTGCCAGGTCCCCTTCCGGGAATGAGTCTTGGTCTCGATAAGGGTCATGACCAGGTGACTGACTCCCTTAGCCCCGAGCCTGCCCAGAATTCTTTTACTGTACCAGCTTCCAAACGTTTGTCTTGGAACATGGCAGGGCTTAGATCTCTTATCCAGGATCAGAATAGTCTTGAGTTCCTAGAAGGCTATGACTTAATTTGCCTTCAAGAGACCTGGATGAGAGGGACAGAGGATTTGTCCTTGAGGGGTTTCCAGTCCTTTCTACATGGGGGGTCAAAAATTGGGGGGAGAGTTCCGGTCTCTGGGGGGTCAGCCTTTTTATTTATACCCCCTGGAGGAATGAATTTCTCCTTACTCTCCTCGTCACGGTCAGAGTATCAGCTCGGGCTGTTACAAAATATGGGGAATTATCGAGAGCAATTTCTAATAATAAATGCTTATATTCCTCCGTTTACATCCCAGTACTATTGTGGAGAGGTCTGGCAGGCGCTTGAGGATGATATTATTTTTGTTGAGGGGCATTACTCGTGAGCTTTATTACTCCTTGTCGGGGATTGGAATGCTCAACTGGGCAGAAAGGAGGATGGCGAATTGGTGTCTATGCTGCACCTAAGTCTGCCCAGGAGAGTTCCAGCAACTCCCAGTTTGTCTCCCCCTTGATCGAGCTTATACACAAATTTAATTTGGTTATTTTAAATTATGATACCCTTTTTGATCCCCATGGGGGATTTACCTACAGGGCTCCCCAGGGGAATAGTAAGGTGGATTTGATCTTGACTTGTGCTGAAGAACAGGGAAGATATGGGAAAGTTACTCTCGTTTTGAGACCAGGGAGTGACCATTTGGCACTGACTATTCCAGTTGGTGGTTATTCACCGAATATTAGACAGCAAGGTCAAGGGGATATAGCATATGTAGTCAAGAAGAGGCCAATAGCGTTACTCACCCAGATAATGGATAGAATGGGCACGACAACCAGTGCTTCTCTATTCTTCGATGAGAGGGCCAGTTCTGATGATTGTGATGTGTTGATTGCTGGGTATGAGGATATTTTGAAATTTTTACACGATCAACTTTTGGTGAAAGTGAATGGGGGTAAGAAAGCTCACACTCCTACTAAGCAATGGTTTGACTCAGAGTGTTGGTTCACTAAGAAACAGTTGACCCTACTTAAAAAGGGAATGGGCTGATGACCAATTCCCAGTAAAATGGGGGAATTTAGCTAAGGCGAGAATTGATTATGTGAGCCTGCTCAAAACAAAAAGGCAGGCCTACCACCAGCTTCAATGGGCAAGGATGGCGGTGAGCTTGTCTGGGGAATTCAGCGAGTTTGGGGGTGTCTCAACAAGATATTGAATCCAAGGAAGGCCCCTATTGGCTTGACCCCATCTAACTCACAATGGGGGAGTTTTGGGGGGGGATCTATACTCGGACTTAGCTCTTGCAACCGAGGAAATGCCAATTCGGGCATCTGAGAGCCCTTTACTTATTTGGCGGACTGAGCATTTCTAAGTGCCTGTATTGATTGACTTGATTTCGAGACTTAAACTGAATAAAGCTCCAGGCCCAGACTATTTGACGACTGAGGTAATCCAAGCAGCCCCGCAAAAATGGGCCCAGATTTTTTCCAAATTATTTTTTGCCATAGCTTCCCAGGGTAAGACTCTGCAGTCTTAGAGGATCACTACAATTGTTCCAATATTCAAGAAAGGTAACCTCCAAGACCCGTCTTGTTATAGGCCAATCAGCCTTCTATCTGTTCCAGGCAAGTTGTATGCTAAGGTGCTTCTAGGCCATTTTGAAAGGTGGACCGAGGAGGGGGCTATTATCCCCAATGTCCAATTCGTGTTTAGACCAGGATCCACCCTGATTGTTGTTACATATTGCAACATATTATTCATAGAGTCCATAAAGTGCGGCGAGGCAAGGTATTCCTTGCCTTCGCTGATCTAGCCAAGGCTTTTGATTCAGTGCCGAGGACCAGACTATGGTGGAAGCTGATGTCTCTCGGCATTGATGATAGCCTGTTGACAGCAATTTCCAATCTGTATGTGAACAACGAGGCCAGGATCAGAGCCCCGAGGGTCTCAACTGACCACGCTTGTCCCAATTAAGAGAGGGGTTCGGCAAGGGTGCGTTCTTGCATCCCTGCTTTTCAATCTTTTCCTCTCAGATTTGTACAACTAAAAGTCAAAAGTAGACACCCATGCTCCCAGAGTTGGTAATGTGCATTTACAATTTCTTCAGTTTGCGGACAATGTAGTTTTTGTGGCGCAAACTGAGATTGGCATTAAAAGAGTATTGGAGAAGTTCCATACTTATTGTGAAATTAATGGGCTGACTCTGAATCTTACCAAGACTAAGATTTTGGTCATGGGGAAGTGAGTAACACCTGCCAGCTGGCAATTGAGAGTGGGCAGAGTTGAGTTGGTGAACACATTTAATTATCTGGGACTGACTATTCACAATAGGGGCACATGGAATAGCCATGTTCGGAAGAGAGCTATTATTGCTAGACAGGCTGTCCATCCCCTGATGAGGGCATTGCAGGAGGGGGCGGGATATAAATCTGTAAAATAAATTTTAAAAAATGTAGGATATCTAGGGGTGTTCCCGTCTTTGAATTATTAAAGGTGTACAAGGCTAAGGTTCCTCCCACCTTACTGTTTGGAGTTGAACTTACTCCTTTTGCCACCACCCTCCCGCTCGAGAGATTCCATAATTTTTTCCTGCGGTGATTGCTGGGAGTCCCACCAGGTGTCCCAGGAGCAGTCCTGAGGTCAGAGCTGGGTATTCCCTCCATTAAATAATAATAATAGTTAGTTAGTTCGTTAATTTTATTCGGCACTAGCTCACGCTATGGCCAACATAAAATAGACAAACAAACAATTAAAACAAAGACCTAACATAATAGGTTATAAAACATTACATAAAAACCCAGCCTAGTTGGCTCATAAGATCAGTCATCATCATCAATCTTGTAAAATGATATAACTTTTACATTTGAATGCAGCAATGCTATAAAATCATACAAGTCTTACCCAAATGAACACTAAAATAAACAGCCTGCAGAAACCGGTCTGGATCTCATCCACTATGTTTCTAACCTCCAGACAAGGGCTTGGCCATTTCATGATCAATAAAGATACAACTAACTAAGAAGGATCATGACCCAGCCCATAAGGCCCCGGATAGATGTTCCATGGGAGTCCAACCTGTTCCTGAGAAATGCCTTGTCTCGTTCCAAGGGTCCGGCCCTTAGAAATGTTCAATTGGATTTGGAGCCATTTCCTGGATGCTAAATGTGTGTACAAAGCTAAATCCCTAATAGCCTCCCTTTGCGTGAGAGACATTAGGTAACAAACACTATCAGGAATCTGGGGCTCCAAGGGCAGCCAGGGAGTCACCCAAGTTGTCCTTAGAGCATCAAAATAAGGGCACCTCAAAAGGAAATGCTCTATGTCCTCAACCTCCTGCTTGTGGCAATTACACAATCTGGAATCTTGCAGGGTATGCTCGTACCTTCCCTCAACTAGCGCCACTTTAACCAGTTGCCAACGGAGGAGGATATATGCTCTCCTCAACTTCGGGTTGATCAAGACATCTAAATAGGATTCAAAAAAGACCTGTTTTTTGCAATGTCCCAGGTGGGGAGCCACTTTCCACACAGACACCTTGGCAATATCCTCTTGGGCAGCGATATCACGAATTTGAAGACAGATCTCGGATTTGATAGCTGAAATAGGTTTGCCTAGAAAATACTGGAAACAAAATCCCATTTCTCCAAGTAACCTGCCCAAAAAGAGAAACCATGGATAAGATCATGGACCTTGATATAATAGTTCCTCCCTGAACATTGTAAGGGCAATGCTGAGTCATGGAATGTTAACAATCTTAGCCAATAGTTGACACACGATTTCCTCGCAAGCAAGGAAACATTTCTAAGGGCCGGATCCTTGGAACATTGTACTGGATGGAAGGTATCAGCAGGAGTTAGGTAAGGGGAGCGAGGAGATGGGGAGGGCAGAGCGGAAGAGGTGGGTCTTGAGGAGGGATTTGAAGGTACAAAGGGAGGGGTTGAGGCAGATGTGGGCAGGGAGGAAGTTTCAAGCATGGGGGCAGCTAGGGAGAAGGGAGGAAGGCGGTTAGGGGAGCTGGGGAGGCGTGGGAGGGTGAGAGAGGGGACAGAGAAGGAATGGAGTTCACGGACTGAGTACAAAGAGAAATTAGCACAGAGGTATGGGGGAGCAAGGTTGTGAACAGTCTTATAGGTGAAGAATAGGAGCTTGTGCAGGATTCGTTCAAGAAGGGGGAGCAAGTGCAGAGAGGAGAGGAGGGACTGCACATGGTTGAAACGATGGGTGAGGTGGATGACCCTGGAAGCAGAGTTCTGGATGGAGATAAGGGGAGAAAGGGGAGAGCAGGGGAGGCCAGTGAGAAGGAGGTTACAGTAACTGAGGTGAGAGATGACCAGGATGTGAACAAGGGTTTTGGCAGTGGAGACAGAGAGAAAGGGGAAAATCTTAGCAATGTTATGGAGGGAGAAGTGACAGGATTTGGCAACAGAGTCGATATAGGGTTTAAAATAAAGGGGTGAGTCAAAGATGAAGTCTAAGCTACAGGCTTGGGGGATGGGAAGGATGGTGACCCTGTCGATAAGGATTGACAGGGAAGAGGGAAAGGAAGGATAGTGTGGGGGGAGATAAGAAGTTCAGTTTTAGTCATGTTGCGTTTGAGTTCACATTGAGACATCCAGGTAGAGATATCAGAGCTTGAAATATGGAGCGAGAGAGGGAGTAGAGAGATAGAGTTGAGTATCATCAGTGTAGAGGTGATATTGGAAGCCATGGGAGGCAATGAGTTTGCCTAGGGACAGGGTGTAGATAGAGAAGAGGAGAGCGCCAAAGACAGAGCCTTGGGGAACACCAACCAAGAGGGGATGGGAGGAGGGGGCGGAGTTGGCAAGAGACACATTGATGGAGTGGTCGGAGAGGTAGGAGGAGCTCCAGTCGAGGATGGAGCCACAGAAACCACGAAGTGAAGTGAGTCCAGCAAGAGTGAGTGGTCAACAGTATCGAAGGCAGGAGATCAGTCAAGGAGGACAAGAATGGAGTAGAGGCAATTAGATTTAGTGCAAGAAGATTGTTGGTGAACTTACCAAGAGCAGAGTCGGTAGAGTAAAGGAGGTAGAAGATAGATTGGAGGGGGTCAAGAAAGAAGTTGGCAGAGAGAAAAATCGAGGCAGGGGGAGTAGACAACACATTCAAGAAGCATGGAAACAAAAGGAAGGAGTGAGACAGGAGTGTAGCTAGAAAGGTCAGAGGGGTCAAGAGTGGACTTTTTGAGGATAGGATCTCGGTGGCATGCTTGAAGGCAGAGGGGAAGGAGCTAGTAGAGTGGGAGAGGTTGATGATGTGCAGGAGGGAAGGAGTGACAGTGGAAGCAACGGAGGTCAGGAAGCGGGAGGGGAGGGAGTCAAGGGGGCAAGTGGAAGGGTTGGAGGAGGAGAGCAGGTAGGAGATTTCCTCAAGGGAGGTGGGAGGGAAGGAGGACAGGAGAGAAGGAGGGGGAGGAGGGAGAGGGGAGGGAGTAGGAAGAGGAGAGAAGTGGGAAGCAATGTCGAGTCGTATCTTGTTGGTGAAGAAGGAAGCAAGATTGTGAGCAGAAATAGAAGAGGGAGGAGGATGGGGGGGTTGAGGAGGGAGTCAAAAGGTGGAGAACAGGTGTTGAGGGTCCCGAGAACAGGACTCAATGCAGGAGGCGTAGTAATGCTTTCTAGCGAGGGAGATAGCATAAGTAAGGGAGGAGAGAGAGAATTTGAAATTAAGGAAGTCAGCATGAGAATGGGATTTGTGCCAGAGGCATTGAGCAGCACGGGTGCTGGAGCAGAGGTGGCAGATACTGCGGGTGAGCCAAGGATGGGGGCTGTGGGAGCAGGCGGGGAAGCAGGAGGGCGGGCAAGGGAGTCAGGGCCCAGGGTGGAAGAGAGAGAGGCATTGAAAGCTGAGATGGCAGAGTCAGGGGGGGAGGAGGAGGAGAAGACAGGGGAGAAGAGAGAGGCGGTCCAGGAGGTTAATGACCTGCAGGTCGTGGAAGGGGAGTGGAGATGTGGAAGAGGAGGGGGGACAGTGGGAGACATTGAAAGAGGCAAGGAAGTGGTTAGAGATGGGATGAGGATAGAAAGATCAGAGACAGAGCAGTTGTCGACGCACCCAATGAGACACAGAGACTTACGTGGTGTTAAACTGGCCGCACTCTTTATTAAATCATCAGTTGTAGGCAGGTGGGGAATTGCACCTTGCAATCGGGTCCAATATGCCATTTAACTCTGATAACTTATTAACTCGTGTACTGCCCGGACGTGCCTTCCGTTGACAGTATCTTAAAACAATTCTCCTCCCCTCTTTCGACAGGGCAAGGCCGAAAGGGGGGGACTAACCCACTGTGGGTTTTGAGTAAGAAGTGAAGCGTCCACCAGGTCCGAAGACAGCGCATGTCCCTGCAGACTCTGGTTAAAACACCACTCCCAGGGAGCGTGATCACAGTGCATGCTGTGCCCATCATTACACCATGTACCATCTCCCCATCTCTTAGTGAGATGACTCTTAGTATCTTAACAACCTACCTATTAAACTTTTACTGGCATATTGGACCCCTGCCACAAAGGGGTGGTCAAACCTGAACGACCCCGACCCCCACCTCCTACCTATACAATACATTTTCGAGATGTCCAGCCAGAGCTGCTAGGTACATCTCAATCCCTAGGTCTGATAGATGAACTCCATCGGTTCTGTATAGCTCCGGCCGCGTGTGGACTATCCCTACATGGCGAATATTTGAACCCCCTAATGATCTAATCCATTTCCCTACCTCTCGGTTTATGTTCTTTCTGGTTTTATCCACACGGCCTGGGTTTTTGGCCCTACTCCAATTAATCCTGGGCACCCAATCTGTCCAGATTAAACGAACCCCCCTAAACCACTGCTTAACTCTTAACAAATCTTCCTTTATGTTTATAATTAAACCAACTCCTTTCCTGTCAGGTAAATCATTCTCACCCAGGTGTATTATTAGAATTCCTGGTGGCGGCTGTTGTTGCAAACTTTGCAGCATAGGGAGGAGCTGTCTCCACCGCAATCCACTCCTGCCCATCCACCTAATATGTGCCCTTCTACCAAGGCCTAACTGTGAACCCCATTTTGAGGCTGCAGCTGCTACTCCTGCCCAACGTACGAGGCTGTGGCCGATGATCCACACCTCTTCTCGAGCAGCCCTGCCGGCCCGGGGTCCTAGTAGGAATAAACAGAGACAATTATTGATGATACGGTCGGATGTATTTTTTATATGCCTTTGACCGCCACCTTCCTACCGCCTGTATGGCGGCCTCAGGTAACCCTGCTGCTGCCGCTGTGGTTGCTGCCCCAATACGTAAGGAATGCGTCCCAAATTCGTTTGCTGGTAGGCCGATCTTTTTTAAGGCTGCCCTAAGAATTGTTTTTACTTGGTACGTGGTTGCCCCTACTCCCGACTGGTGAATAAATAATAAACCTGGGATACTAGGTCGGATTCGCATATATCTCTCCATCTGGGTTACCGGGCATATCCCTGGAGGTCCCCCTGAATACAGCTCGACTCTTTGGCCCCGCCCCCTCTGATCGGTCTTTGATCGGCGAAGCCGCAGTATTACTTGGGGAAGGACTGTTTCCAAGTCTTCCAAACAAAAAGCTGTCAGAGAGCCATCTCTGGCCGAATTGCAGACCACTTCGCTGACTCTAAAACCACCAAAGTACATAATAGCGTATATTGTTTGGAAGAGTTGTGCTTCGTAGGTGTTGTAGCAAACTTCCACTAGCTTAGCTATCACTCGAATTAATAAAGGCGATGTTATAGGGGCTCGAAGCTTACGTACTGGATTCTGTTGACGTGACCATGACTCCAGCATATGCTTTAAATAAAACCCCTTGTCTGGTGGTGGGAACCCTTTCATCCTACTCACAAAATTAATAGCGGCGGCTTTTCCCGCTATGGTTCCTACAGCTAACCCACGTTTACGTAGTTCTAATGCAAATTGGAGAACCTCTGGTTCTTGAACAGGGAACCCCGTCCCCCACCCTTTTTCTGTTCTGAATGTTTGAAAATCCCTAAAGGCCCTACCATATGCAGCCTGCGTTCGAGGGGCCAGTGCCCCTTTGACGATGGTCTGCACCTCTATTTCCCAAGGTTCCAGATCCCTTCTGGGATGAGGTCCGGTTCTGCACGAGCTTCCGGTGCGAGTTCCCGAAAACGGTCCATCTGGAATCGAGAGAGGGCATCTGCTATCCCGTTGTCGATTCCAGGGACGTGTCGTGCAATAAACAGTATGTTGTCCTTCAAACTTGCCAAAACTAGTGCCCGTATCAATGTCATAACTCTCGGGGACCTTGAGGAAAGTGAGTTAACTACATGTACAACTGCGAAGTTGTCACACCAGAAAACCACAGTCCGGTTGGCAAACGATTTGGCCCACAAGAGTACTGCTACTACAATAGGGAATAATTCTAAAAAGGTGAGGTCCCTGGTAATCCCTGTGTGTTTCCAATCGCTGGGCCATGGGGCAGCACACCAGTGGCCTCTAAAGTATAGGCCAAAGCCAGCCCTTCCTGATGCGTCCGATTGCACCTGCAAATCAGCTTGAAGGAGCCATAGCTCTCTCCAAAAACTTACTCCGTTGAAACTTTCAAGAAATGACGTCCAGACCTTCAAGTCCTGCCGCATTTCGCTAGTGACACGGATGCGGTAATGGGGGGGTAATTCCCCTTTTAATTTTTCGTATAACCTGGCTAGAAATGCCCGCCCTGGCGCAACCACCCGGCAGGCAAAATTTAAACTCCCAATTAAGGACTGGAGGGCATGGACGGTAATCTTACGGGAGCCTAAACAATCGGATATCTTATTCCGAATACCCACTAGTTTTTCCGCGGGCAACCTTGAAGACATATCGATGGTGTCCAATTCAATCCCCAAGTAGGTGAGCCTTGTTGTTGGCCCCTCAGTTTTTTCGGGGGCCAGGGGAATACCTAGCTCAACAGCTACTTCCTGGAATAATCGTAGGGCGGCGGCGCATTCGCCCGTCCTTGGCGCCCCGATTATGAGGAAGTCATCTAAGTATTTTGTTACACAACCCCCATTGAGCCTTCGAGCAAACACCCATTCCACCAATGTGCTGAATTGTTCAAAAACCGAACAGGAAATTGAACAACCCATTGGCATAGCCCGGTCATAGTAATAGCCACCCTGGAATTGAAAGCCAAGGAGATGGAAACTGTTCGGGTGCACCGGCAATAATCGAAATGCTGATTTTACATCGCATTTTGCCAATAGTGCACCTTTACCAGCGGCCCTTACCTTTGCTACCGCGTCATCAAAGGACGCGTATTTTATGGTTGCGAACTCCTTGGGGATGGCATCATTGACCGAGCTGCCCCGGGGATGGGATAAATGGTGAATTAATCGGAATTCACCGTTTATTTTCTTTGGGACAATACCCAGAGGGGATACGACAAGGTCGGGCAAGGGGGGGCACTCAAAGGGGCCCATAACCCGTCCTTCCTTTATCTCTTTTTTAATTTTGGCCATCACTATCTCTTCCATCCCTATCGTTGACCTCAGATTCTTAACGTTCGTTTGCTGCCTAACAAAGCCTGCTGGAATGACAAAACCTGACTTAAAACCCTGAACTATATACTTGACTCTAGCCCTATTCGGGTGCCCCTGTAATGCCCTTTCAAACTCCTCAATTTTGACTGGGGTCGGGCCCTTTCGGGTTACGTGCCCCGCCTGCAAGATTAGGGCCCGCTTTTCCGGTTCCACCCCCTTGGGCATAACCCCTTTTTCCGCCCTTCTGCCCCGGCCTGTAACAATTGGTTGCTGAGTGTCCCCCTCCACAGTTTGAGCATGTATGCCGATACCTACATGTTTGCCTGTTGCAGCGACCCCTCTTATTGTATTCCCAACAGGGGCCTGTGCTGTTCTGTGAACCCCCCCGGTTGTCACCCCGAAAGGAGTCCTGACCCCACCCTACGCCACCTCTTACCAAGGGGTGGCCACTATCAGCCCTTTGGGCCTTGGTGACGTCGACCATGCACTCCAACCATAAGTCAGGTGCGTGGACATCCCATCTCAGCCCGGGGGTGGTAGCCGCCCTGTGGCGGAAGGCCTCGTCGTAACGCAGCCATGCGCCGACAGGCCCGGTTCCATAAGCACGTCGCACGATGTCGGCGTATTTATGGAGTTCCAGCCCCCGGCTCGGGTCGGATTGGAGTATGACCCCCATGTATATTGCGAAGGCAGAGGTCCAATTCGCCCAATTCCGATCGGCTTTGGGTCGTTTGAACTTCTCCTTCTCCTTTCCTTCCTCGGGTTCGGTGTGATCCAGGATCGGATCACTGAACAGCAGGGCGTAAATGTCCACATATTCGCCCTTCACTATCTTCTCCTTCACTGCCGGTAATAAATGGGCCCCGAACGGGGCAGCTACACTAGGAATGGGTCCACCCGGCGGTGGGGGCGGGCGGGCTGTCTCTTGCACTTTCAGACCCGGGCCTGCTCCTGCGGGTATCTCTCCCGTCCTATCTGCCTCAGTAGCCCTTTCTACCCTTTGTGCTGCCCCTGTGTTGTTGCCTTCTGCGCCCCTTTGACTCCCCCATGGGCTAAGTCTTGCATCGTGAGATACCCGACTTAAACCCCCGGGTCGGTGTGGTTCCACCGTGGGACCTGCCCATATCTGAGCATGCCCTGTCGCCCCTTCAGGGGGTGGAGGCGCGGGTGATACCCATACCCAATTTCCATTTAAGCATACCAGCTGCGGGGTCTCCCCTAGTGGCCTCTCTGTTACGGCATGACTCCTTGGCGATTCACCTACTTGTATTAGGTTGCCTATTGTGTCCCTGCTCTCTTGCGCCGCTAAACTAGCCGCTATGCCCCTGCTCGTGTCTGCCTCCCCTGTTGTAGCCTGCTCACCTTGGGCGTTCAGTGGATAGCTGATCTGTGGCTCCGGGGCTGGATTAAGCGCTACCGCTGTCCCACTTCTCCTTTGTCCCTGAAGCTCGTCCTCTATGGCGCGGATCCTCCTCCAGATTTCTTCGTCCCCCTCTTCTTCTTGCCCTCTTGCGGTCTCTACCCGCCGCCGAGCTGCCGGGGGTGATCTTTCCTCCTGCGATTCCCTGTACAAGAGAGGGGGAACGGGCACCCCCCTTGGGGCTCCTTGTGCAGGCCCAGTGGCGTGCATGGTGCCTGATTGCAGCCTTTGAAAATGGGCTAGGCCCGGGACCCCATAGGAGTCTGATCTTGCTACGGGTATTGCCCAGGGAGCTCCTTCCATATCTGCCCTGCTCATGTACCCCTGGTGACTCCAGAGCCCCTCGCCTCCTAGGGAGCTGGATGTACCCCGGGGATCCATTCCTGCGCCCCCTTGGGGTGCTTGCACCCTCGGCGTGGCCCTTTGTTCTTCCCCCCGATGGGTTTCCTGTTCCCTTCCCCGGCCTGCAAAACCCTGGACCTCCATGGAAGTCCCCGCCTCTCCGTCCCTATAGCGGGCTGGGGGCACCACTGCCCTTTTCTCCCTTATTCTGGGGGTGGGGGGAGCCCCCCCCGTGACCCCTATACAGCCCTCCCTGTCTCCCTCCCTCGGGAGGGTTGGGTCCAACCCTGATCCCTCTTCTCCCCTCCACAGGGCCTCACCCACATTGGAGGAGGAGAGGGGGCGAGCCCTCAGCAGGGCCTCGCATTCCCGGAGCCGCTCCAACATGGCGGCCCGGGTCGGGAGTGTCTCACCACTCCTTTGTTCTTGTGCCCCAGGGGGGGCGATCTCTTGGCCCCTGCACTCTTGCCGCGCCGGCGGCACCTTCTTTTTGTTGCCCCCCTTCTTCTTCGTCGCTTTTCCCATGGCCGCTTTATTTTATTTTATTTTGGGGGCTTGCTGAGAGCGCGAGTCAGCTTTTTGCTGCTGACTCGTCACCGTCAGCTAAGGAATGCCGCGCCACGCGGCTACAGAGCGGTCCGCCCCTCCTAAAAGGGGCGGGCCCCTCAAACTCCAACGAGGCGCGCTTGCGCTGCCTCGCTCCAGGACGGTTGCCAGAGCAACCAGAACTCAGGCGGCGAGGCTCTCTAACGAGCCTCGCTGCCAGGCCGCGCCTCTGCGTCTCTCCCGAGGGCGGGGGACGCGACAATTGACCCGTCGCCGCCATTTTGGCGGCGAAGGGGATTTCGCAGAGAAGACGAGGTCAAGAGAATGGATGTTAGCATGGGTGGGGGGGAGTTGGTCCAAAGGTGCAGGTTGAAGGAGGAGACTAGTGAGATGAAGCGGGAGATGGAGGGTTGGGAAGGGACATTAACATGAATGTTGAAGTCATCGAGGATGAGAGCGGGGGTATCGTTGGTAAGGAAGAAAGTGAGGCAGGTCTCGAATTCAGAGAGAAAGGAAGATAGAGAGCCGGGGGGGGGGAAGTAGATGACAGCAACATGGAGATAGAGGGGGGAGTAGAGATGCACAGAGTGAGATTCAAACGGAAGGGGAAGAGAGGGGGGGTAGGAGAAAGTGGTTGGAATTGACAGGAGTTAGTGAGGAGGAGGCCCATGCCACCACCCCGGCCTCCGGGGCAGGACTTGTGAGAAAAGGAGAGACCCCCAAATGAGAGGGTAGCAGGGGTGACAGAATCAGAGGGGGAGATCTAAGTTTCAGTAAGGACAAGGAGCTGGAGGGAGTGAGAGAGGAAGAGATCATGGATGTACGGGTTTTTAGTGGCAGAAGAGTGACAGTTCCAAAGGAGCAGGAGAATGGGAGCTTTCCAGGGGGAAGGCAGGGAATGGGGAAAAGATTGGGAGCAGGGGGGCAGCGGGGCAGGTGAGAGATGGGAAGGGTGGGGGAGGAGCAGAGGGAAGGAGCAGAGGAGAAAGAAGTAGAGGGAGGAAAATATGACATACCTGGGAAGTGGTTAGGTCCTGATCAATGGGCCTATTCATGGTAGCAAGATCAGGGCAGCACACACACAAGCATCTAGAGGAACAGGCCTTGCAGTAATGGATATTTTAGAACTCTAAAATAACCAGACAGCATTATGAATGCACTATAAATCTAGCATACCAAACCTCCATTGGATCACAGAAAAACTTCATCAGTGGATTTTCATTATATGAGGGCTTAGAAATATGTAATTGGTAGAAATACTTCTTGAAGTTGGACTCGTTATAAATATGGTTTAATATTAAGCAAAGTTTTTTATAGCAAGATTTGACATTATTTTAAAAGTTGTCTTAAGAAATTAAAATCATATTCTATCCCAATGCAATGGATGGTCTTTGATGCAAATATTCTGTTTCTTACAAGCCACACATAAATGACAGGCAAGGTGGTTTTATATAGGGGCCTAGTACTTCAGGGTAAATATGTATCTAATTTCAACAGTGTGGCTGCAGTAGGATGAATCTAGGGTATATAAAGAACAGTTCCCAGTCTTCTTGCCTGCATGACCCCATTTGGAGACACAAATATATCTATGACCCAAGAAACCCCAAACACCAGCTGCACATTTGCCCCACTCTTATACCCAAATTTAATTTAGGTCCATTTAAATATGGTCAAGTAACGTCAGATGACCACACACTCCTTCTTTCAACCTTCTCTCCCCTCACTCCCCTTTTCTCTCACACACACACATATACAGTGTGTATAAAGAGGTCCCTAAACCTACACTCCTGGCTGTATCAACTGCTGCCAGAAGAGTTGTGGCATTGTCCCTGGATACACAGCAACCTCTTCTGGTTTGAGATTGTTTGGGGTCATAATACATGATTTGGAAACTGTCAACATAGTAATAGGCAATGTGCTTAAGGAGCTTGCTGAATCAGGACCTCTTCTGGGAGTTAAAATACATTTGGCTTGATTGCCTTAAGGTGCCTCAAATAAATCTAGTTAAAATAGAGGTGCTAAAAATGAATCTAGATATAATAGTCCAAACTGACTCTCCGGTATACCGGTAAATCTAGAAAATGGAGGACCAATTGGGGGCAACTAGTTTTGCTTAGTTTTCTTTCCATGGCTATAAATAGGAAATCTGATTTTATCCATTTATAAGTGAAGACTTTCATTACTCATTTGTGGTTAGCTACACACACAACCTAAATCTGTCTTTTCCTTATGATACAAAATGAAGATTCCTGACAGCTGCAATTGCTGTATGTGGAAGATAAGTGCTACATTATTTCTCCCAGTGTAGTAAATGTTTACAGTTTTAGATATAAAAACCTAATATCCATGTGAGATAATAAATAATCTCAAGCAAAGAGTTGCTATCCTTACTCATCTTGCTCTGAGCTTATGGGGAGACATTGGGGTCGGTTCTGGTGAGGGTGGTTAACGCGTCCCTTCGGCAGGGGAGGTTGTCACCCAGTCTCAAGGAGGCTGTGGTGCACCCCCTGCTGAAGAAGCCTTCGCTGGATGTGGATGCACTCGCCAGTTACCGTCCTGTCTCTAATCTTCCGTTTTTAGGGAAGGTTATTGAACAGGCCATGGCTCTGCAGCGCATCTGGACCGTATCACTTTCCTTGACGCTTTTCAATTTGGGTTCCACCCCAGCTATGGTACTGAGACAGTGATGGTGGCTTTGGTGGACGATCTCCACTGGGAGATGGATGCAGGATGTTCTACATTCTTGATCCTGCTAGATCTCTCGGCCACTTTTGATACGGTGGACCATGGGCTGCTGTTGAGATGGCTGTGAGACCTGGGGGGTCTGGACGGGAATGTCCTTGGGTGGTTCCACTCATTCCTCTCAGGGAGAAGCCAGCGGGTGGTGCTGGGAGCCATCGAGCCCCCGGGCCTTGACCTGCGACGTTCCGCAGGGTTTGATTCCATCTTCACTTTTGTTTAATGTATATATGCAGCCCCTGGGGGAGATCGTGAGAGGGTTCGGGGTGCCATGTCACCAATATGCCAATGATACTCAGCTGTACCTCTCGTTTTCGACCGACCCAGGTCCCGCTGTCTAGTTACTTTCTCAATGTTTGGAGGCTGTGGTGGATTGCATGCGGCAGAGCAGACTGAAGCTCAATCCTGATAAGACGGAGGTGATGGTGGTGGGTAGGGCGAGGGAGGTGCCGGCCCCTCTGGTGGTGGTGGGGGGTCTGCCTTCCCATAGCCCAGCAGGTTCGGAGTCTGGAGGTGGTTTTGGATCCGGGCCTCCGTCTGGATTGGCAGGTGGAGGCGGTGGCTAAAGTCGCCTTTCGCCAGCTGTATCTGGTGCGGAGGCTGCACTCATACATCTCTGGGTCTGACCTGGCCACTCTTATTCATGCCTTCATCACCTCAAGGCTAGACTACTGCAATGCACTCTGCGTGGGGCTTCCCTTGGTTCTGATTCGGAGGCTGCAACTGGTGCAGAATGCGGGGGCCCATCTCCTTACGGGGACGAGGCGACGGGAGCACATTACACCTGTGCTCCGCACTCTGCACTGGCTGCCTATAGTGTACCGAGCCAGATTCAAGGTGTTGGGCTATAAAGCCCTATACGGTCGGGGCCCCTCATACCTTGGGGACCGCCTCGCCTTCTGCGCCCCAGGGCGGCTCTGCGATCTGCCGGGGGCACCTTCCTGGAGATCCCCCATGTTAAACGGGGGGCCACGATGGAGAAAGCGTTCTTGGTGGCTGGGCTGCGGCTTTGGAACACCCTCCCGAAGGAAGCTCACCTGGCCCTGGGTCTGATGGCTTTTCGCCAAGCCTGCAAGACCTGGCTGTTCACCCAGGCCTTCGGAGGGGAGGGTGAGAGGAGAACGTTTGGGGGGGTAGTTTTAATTATTCATATTGTTGTTTTTATGTATTTTATTGTTGTTTTAACTGTTGTGAGCCACCTCGAGATGCTGTAGGCATGAGGGGGCGGCCAATAAATATAAATTAAATTAATAAATAAATTAATTAATTAATTAATTAATTAAATAAATAAATAAATAAATAAATAAATCTTTCAGTGAGGCAAAATCCCACTGGCTCAAATCCTAAGGGTTGTAGGGTTTTTTTTATTAACTGTCTTTGCAACAATAACCTTAGATATGGATTGTTTATCTGCACAGGGTAACTGGAAGTCACTCATGAGTGCTAGTAAGAGGAAACTGAGAAACTAGGTTTCCTACAGACAGAGAAGATCTTTCTCAACTTCCAGTTAACTATTCAGTCTTTTTATAGCTGTGTTGATTTGGTAATGCATTCAGAGTGTCTTGTCTGTTAGACCACAAGATGTCAGTATGGATTCACATTGCATACAGAAATCAAACTGCACATCACTCGATAAATAAAATTGTAAACACAATTATAGGGGGTTGGAGAGACAGAGGGGTGCATACCTTTGAACTTTTAGAGCAGAGGTCATAAGAATGCTAAAATCTCCCTTCTCCTCAAATTTTAAGTTCCCCAAAAGGAGCTTCTAAATAATGCTTAGTTTTTCACTTAAATTTCAGTGGCAGAAACAGGGCATGACTGAAAGCATGTCTGAAAAAAACATTTAGTTAAAGAACTAGTTGAACGATTGAATTTGCAAACCAAAAGGTTTTGGGGTAAGGAGTTTCTCTCTCACTAGAACTTCAGAAAAGAGAAATAAAATATCCTCAGGACACAGAGTGTCTTATTCCACTGAGAGAAACAAAGGGAAAGTTTACCTTATTAACAACAGTTGAAAGAGAGAGATCAACAACATTTGGTCTAATTATATAATAAAATAATAATAATAATTTATTGTACTGGCCATAGCCATGACAACCAAAATCAAAACTGGTCTAATTATAGTCACTGGCTCTCTTAAGGTGGCTTGCACTATTCTACTTATAAAATTGAGTTGATTTATCCTATCAGTTTGAAACATTGTCAAGAGGATTGATTGAAGCTCTCAAAATTTCAGACAGGTCAGTGGAAAAACAGCTGAATTATAGGAATTTAAATTTTGGAGGCAGAGCTGTTCTTTTTCCCTTTTATGACATTTTCTGTTTTATTTTATTTTTATTTTATTTTATCCATCATTTATACCCCACCTCGCCTGGTTATGCAGCTCAAGATGGCTTACAAAAAATAAAAATATCATTAAAAACCACACACATAAAATACATAATACAGATAAAAGGGATGGCATAAAAATATAGAAAGACTCCACCCTCCCTAACCCACACCTCACCCACTCTTCACTCATCTCCCTCACCAAAGGCCAGGTCTTACACTGAAGCCAAAATGAGGTGAGGTCTGGGGCCACCCGGGCCCCTGCCAGAAAGGAATTCCACAGCCTAGGTGCAGCCACCAAGAACGCCCTCTCCATTGTAGCCCCCCCGCACCCCCCGGAGGACATCGAGAAGGGCACTCCTGGAGGAGCGCAGGGGTCGATCAAGGGCACAGAGTATGAGGTGATCTCGCAGACAGGAGGGGCCCAGACCGTATAGGGCTTTATAGGTAAGCACCTATATATATATATATATATATGGGTAGAGAGGGCTGAGAGATGGGAGATGTGTATTCAGGGACAAGGTTTAGGGGATAGCTAGGAACGGGAGCAAAGTGAATGTATGTTTTTGTATCTGCTTTTGTTAGATTTTACTATTAGGATCGCTGATCACCAAGAAACCACACAAATTGTATAGGTACAACTCTATTTTATTGAATACATTAATAGTTGGACTTGGCAATATTACTAGTTAAGAACTCCAGTGATCTAATCTATGTTGTTCTTACCTGTCCAGTGGCTACAGTCGGATACAAGGGCTGGTTCTGAAGAAGAGGAAGAGGGGAGCCAGCAGAGTAGCCCTGAGGAGCTTCTAGAGAGCGAGGAAGTGGGTCCATGTGTGTAAGGTCAGGAAGGGACACAAGCCATGGCGGTTCACTGTAAAGCTCATGACCTCAAGTCTTATGCCGACATTCTGTTGGAAGGGAGCCTCTTTATACTTTTTAGGACCCATTCTGTCAGTGTGCTGAGGTATGCTGTTTTCCAATACACCCCTTTGTTTGGGCATATTGTTATGATGCTTGTGATCATGCCGTAAGAGGTCAGCTCCATCTGCATTCTCATCTCTTGGACCATTTGGTTCCTGATTTACATCAGGTTAGCTGATGTCTTGATGGTCCTTGAATTGTATCACAATCATAACTTGCTGTCCTGTTCCAGAGACTCCCTTCTTTGAAATGCAAGAGGTTGTTTGTAAATCCAGGCCCCCACTACGGACATAGGTTGATGTATCCAAACTCCAAGCATGCTTGTGATGCTGCCTTGTCCAGCCTCCCAGAATCCAACTGTGGCTTATTTAGACCTATATTCTGACCCCAACAGTTAAGAGCCATTGTTCCTTGGGCTGGGCCTGTGAAATATATATGGCCCATTGCTGAAGCAATGCAATGCATCACTTTGCCCAACATGCAATAAAAATTACCACAATTATTAATACTCCTTGTACAATCACTAAAATCATCATAGGGCATAACATTAAATTTAAAATCCCAGAAGTGGTAGGAGACCACCGAAGAAAACTTTCCCAAAGTGAGTGCTTAATATTTTGTTCAATATCAGTAAGAATGTGGGTGATCTTATGCCCTTCTCCTTGTAATATTAAGGCAGTATGGCCTAGTATTTTACTAAGTGTCTGTACTTTGCACGTGTAAGTATTCTGATTGTACATACACCTTTTGTATTGCTTTAGTGGTAAGGGACAACAATACATGGCTGGTTTCCATACATTATATTATTCTTCCAAACATATACGCTCAGGGAGGTTTTGCTTTTCCTCTGCCACAATCCAGGTAGTGAAAATTTTAGCCACTGGTTGTTCTGTATCCAGAAAACATTCAGGTGGGTTGGGGAGCAATGAGAAATCTGACTACTCAGGGGGGATGTATATGGGCATGGGATACGTAGTGGGAGACTGGGGACAGTCTACCCCCTCCCTTCTTCTTTACTGCACATGCGCAAAATCGCCACCAAGGAAGCCCTCTTCAGACGCATGTACGCATGCCCAGAATGACTATTGTCTTCCAAAATGTTGCTGACGCTGCTGGCACCATTTTGGAAGAGGGCTGCACATGCGCAGAATGACCTCGGTAGTCATTTTGCACATGTGCAGTAAAGAAGAAGTCAGCGTTCTTCAGAGTTCCAGGATCGGTGTGGGACCTAGAAGAAAAGAAGAAAGAAGTTAGAAGAAAAAAGAAAGAAGGAAGGAAGAGAAGACCTGGCTGCCCAGGAGAAGAGCTGTCTCCTCCATTCAGATCTGACAGAGGATCTGGCTCCCACCGGCAGTGGAGGAGACCCAGCAGCGGCCATCACCCACACCAGCTCCAGGATCCGGGGCCGCAGGTAAGTACTCTTTACAGGCGCCCCAGGGAGGGTAGAGGGGTGTAAATCTGGCCCCCGGTGGGTGGGGGTGCTAGGGGTAATTATCCACACCCCCACCCTCCAAAGTCAGGTGGGTGTCTGTGGCTTCCCTGCAGGTGAGGGCTCTTCCCACTGAAGTCAATGGGTGGGGGGACTTCCCATTGACTTCAATGGGAAGATCCAAGATCCAATAATCAGGCACCGAGAGGGCCCAATTTTCAGATCTCTTGGTTTAAACCGAGAGTGGCATTATCAGGCACTCTCAGTTTAAACTGAAACCAAAAGTCCCATTTCTAACTTAAAAGATACATGAGGGTCACTTGTGGATTGAAAAATGCAAAAGGAGGGCCAGGGAGGTACTGTATTGGCTACTTATGAATAGTGAAATAGAAAATGCTGTGCAAAAATGTGACACATGCCAGAAATATCAACCTAAGACTAAGAAGGAACCAATGTGGATAGACAACGAACTGCAAGAGGCATGGTTTAAAGTGGGTATTGATTTGTTTACGTTTGTTGGCTTTAGATTATTACCCTGAAGTGGCTTTGTTATATAATATGACTGCACAGCAGATCATACTGCGTCTTAAAGCAATCTTTGCCAGATATGGAATTCCACATGTGGTTTTTTATGACAATGGTGCCCAGTTGTCAGGGCACAAATTTAAAACATTTGCATGGGACTATGGGTTTTGGCATGTTACATCAAGCCCAAGATACCTTCAGTCTAATGGGCTTGTTTAAAATTGTGTTAAGATAATAAAAAGATTATTAAAGAAAGCCATTGATACTGGTGGTGACCCATACTTAGCTCTTCTGAATTACACATTAACTCCTCTGGCACATGGCCTGTCACCTCATCAGATTTTATTTGACAGCTGAGAACTCAGCTACCCAAACTGATGGTAACAAATCACAGGAATGACACTGATTTTCAAAAGCATAAGCAAAAGATCAAAGCTCAACAAAAATTGTACTGTTATAAAGGGTCACGGGCACTGCCTGAACTAAAGCCCAATGATACAGTTTGTATTTATAATAGTGAAAATATGGGACCAGAAAGTGTGAGTTTTATTTTATTTAATTAATTTATTTATTATAAACATTTTTTACCCTCCACCTCATGCCCACGGCATCTCAGGGTGGCTTACAACAACCAACACCACAAAAAAATCCATAAAATCAATATTAAACAACTTCATCAATACATTTAAAATATCATCCCATCCCCCCTACAAAAACTACCCCACCCTCCCATCCTCCCCTACAAAGGCCTGGGCGAACAGCCAGGTCTTGTAGGCTCGACGAAAGACCAGCAGACCTGGGGCCAGGTGGGCTTCCTCCGGGAGGGAGTTCCAGAGCCGCGACCCTGTCACCGAGAACACCCTCCCCATTGTGGCCCCCTGTCTCACATGGGGGATCTCCAAAAAGGTCCAAGGCACGGAGGGCGAGGCAGTCCCTGAGGTACGAGGGGCCCAGACCATGCAGGGCTCTATAGATCAACACTAACTATAGATTAACACCTTGAATCTGGCTAGGCAGCCAATGCAGAGCACGGAGAATAGGTGTTATCTACTCCCATCACCCAGTCCCCATAAGGAGACGGGTTGTCACATTCCGCACCAGCTGAAGCCTCTGAACCAGAAACAAGGGAAGCCCCACGTAAAGTGCATTGCAATAGTCTAGCCTCGAGGTGATGAAGGCATGAATGAGAGTGACCAGGTCGGGTCTGGAAATGTATGGACATAGCCTCCATACCAAATACAGCTGGCAGAAGGTGGCCTTACCCACCATCTCCAACTGCTGATCCAGATGGACACCTGAGTCCAATACCACCCCCAGACTCCTGCTGGGCTACAAGATGACAGACTCCTGCAAAAACCTCCCCCACCCTGTCCACCACCATCACCTCCGTCTTATCGGGATTTAGTTTCAGTCTGCTCTGCCACATCCAATCCGCCACGACCTCCAAACATTGGGAAAGTAATGAGACCGCAGAGCCTGGGTCAGTTGAAAATGAGAGGTACAGGTGAGTATCATCAGCATATTGGTGACATCGCACCCTGAACTCTCTGACGATCTCCCCCAGAGGCTGCATATACACATTAAATAATAGCGGAGACAAAATCGAACCCTGTGGAACGCCACAGGATAAGGCCCAGGGGCTTGATGTTTCAGCCCCCAGCACCACCCGTTGGTTTCTCCCTGAGAGGAATGAGCGGAACCACCCAAGGACAGTCCTGTCCAGAACCCCCAGGTCTCGCAGTTGTCTCAGCAGCCCATGGTCCACAGTGTCAAACGCGGCTGAGAGATCTAGCAGGATCAGAAATGCTGAACATCCTGCATTCATCTCCCAGCAGAGATCGTCCACCAAAGCCACCAATGCCGTCTCAGTACCATAGCCAGGGTGGAACTCAGACTGAAAAGGGTCAAGGAAACTGATGCTATCCAAATGCGCCTGGAGCTGCAGTGTCACTGCCCATTCAATAACCTTCCCTAAAAAGGGAAGATTAGAGATGGGTTGGTAGCTGGTGAGTGCATCCACATCCAGAGATGGGTTCTTCAGCAGGGGGCACACCACAGCCTTCCTGAGACTGGGTGACAGCCTCCCCTGCTGAAGGGACACGTTCACTACCCTCACCAGCACTGTCCCCAAAGTCTCCCTGGAGGCTTTCACCAACCAGGATGGGCATAGATCTAATTCACAACCAGTGGCTCTAACAGACCCCAGGACATTCACCGCATCGGCTAGCGTCACTTCCTGAAACTCATCCCAGAAAGATCAACCAGACGGTGCCTCCATAACCTCATGGTCCTCATCCACTGCTTCCAATCCGGTGTCAAAGTTACTCTGGATCTGAGCAATCTTGTCTGCAAAGTAGGTGGCAAACTTCTCACAGTGAACCTGGGACAAGTCGCCGTCCAGGCGGAGGGAGGCCGGACTGACCAGCCCCCGCACCACCCGGAACAGCTCCGTTGGACACGACTTTGCAGACGCTATGAGGGCAGCAAAGAACTCCTTCCTTACTGTCCTCACAGCCTCAACATAGGACCGCAAATGGGTCCTATGGAGAAGTCGGTCAGATTCAGAGCGAGTCAGACACCAGTGTCGCTCTAGTCTCCTGCCTACCTGTTTCATACACCGCAGTCCCTCAGTAAACCAAGGGGCCCTGCAGTGATGAGATGGAGGGAGAAGACGTCTCAGAGCCGCTCTGTGAGTTCCCCCCCCAGCAAGATATTCCAATGCTGGACAAGCTCATCGACAGAGGTTAACTCCCTCAAAGCCTCCTGGAACTGCTGCGGTTCCATCAGCCTCCAAGGGGGGACCAACCTAACTGGTCCATTCCCCTTCTGGGGGAGGTGCACTGAGAGGCTGGTCTGTAGGAGATAATGATCCGTCCATGACAAGGGCATGACCCTCACATCCCCCACTAACAAATCACCCACCTCAAGGCCAGAACAAAAGATCAGGTCGAGAGTATGCCCCACCCCCCTACATGGGTTGGGCAGTTGACCACTTGGGACAAGTCCATGGTTGCCATGGCAGCCATGAACTCACGCTCCACTCCTACAAGGTCGGCATCAGCATGGGTCCTGGAGGAGTTCAGTGCCACCTCCGAGGCCAGAGTGGTGCTCTGCTAGAGTGGCGAGGGATGCTGCTGGACAGGAAGGGGCCAAGTATACCAGCAGCACCCCAAGCTTGCCCCCAGCCAAATAAACACCACATGGTGGGATTCAATACCTGAAATCTCCCAAACTGGGTATCTTCTAACTGGCCATCCGGTTTTATATGGTTTTCTGCATGTAAATAAGCACACAGAAAAGAGAGGTGGCAGTAGCAGGGCAAACTCTGCCTTTTCCTTTCCTCTACTCTGACAACACAGGTCACATCTGGGGATGAGAGTGCTAATCAGTCCTTTGCACTTATTGGCTTGTCTAAGACTCTTCAGTAGAAAACTCATTAAAACTCTGCTTTAAGTTGTCAAGGTAGGAGAAACAGTGTTTACTACCACTGAATAGTCAATATAGATAAGAACAAGTTGTTGTGTTCAGTATGGTCACATGAACTAGTTGTCCTGTTAAAAACAGTTAGCCCCAGTGAAGATGGGTTCCCCGGGAATAGCTGCATTAGGCACTTTGAATTTTGCTTCCCCTCATCCCTTCTATTTCATATTTGGGATTTTAAGGATTTTTCCATGTATTTTTCCATAAGGCTTGGAGCTTTCAGTTGTAGGAAGGATTGAAAGTGCTATATCAGAGGTGGGAAATCTTTTCCCTCCCAGGGACAAATTGCAGCATTTATGGTATGCATGTTAGGATTCCACATAATCCTGTTTCCCTGCATTTTGGTGAGTCTCTCTTTGAATGACAGATGCTGGGTAGGGATGGGCGAACAGATCGCGGTTCGGGTTCAGCCGTTCGGTTCATCTGCGTTCGGTTCGTCCGTTCGGTTAGTTCGTCCGTTCGGGTTCGGCCGTTCGGGAAATGTTGTTATGGGTGGGTTTTTTTGTTTTTTATATGTTTTGGGTTTTTTTAATTGGGTTTTATATGGTTTTCTTTTGTTTTTTATTTGGGTTTTATATGGGTTTTTTAATTTATTTTTTTTGTCTAATATTATATATATCTATTCTACACTAAATCTAACTGCTATTAACTATTCCAAATGCTATGAACTAAATGGATTATCTAATAAATACACAGGCCTACTCCTACAAACACTAAAACTAAATCACTAATGCTATCTCTATCACTAAGCTAGCTCCTACAACTACTATCCCTAACCTATCTATCTATCTCTCTCTATCTCTCTATATATGGGATGTGGGGGGAATCACAAACACAAGGTTTCAGTTTAAGGTTTAAGTTTCATTTCAGTACAAAACTGAAATGAAACTTAAAGCAATCTAATAATCTTACTCAACGCCTGCTGTTCAGGAACAGTGACTAGCTCAGAAGGTGGTGGGAAGGGGGGAGACAGATAGTTTCATTTCTTGCAAGCCTCTCCACCCCTGGCGCCTGGAAGTCTGCTCCTCAGTGACTAGTACTACCCCTCCCTGTCACGTTCGACCTTACAGGGAACCTTTTTTTGCTACCCGAACTCACCCGAACGCGATCCAAATTGACCGAACTGTTTGGTCATTTCGACATTTGGAATTGAGTTCGGTTCGGCCAGTTCATGTTCGGAAGTTCGGTTCGGTCATCCGAACAGGTTGAGTTTGGGCCGAACTCCGAACTTCCGCACCGCGTTCACCCATCCCTAATGAACACTGGTTTGGCCTTGTGTTCACCATGGGATGATGCTTAGACACACAGCCCATCTTGGGGCAAATCAGTCTCAGCATGCAAGCGCTGCTGCCTCGTTCCCTGTGTTGCAGTGACGGCTGGTGGGTTTGGAGGCTTGTGGGCAAGTGGGTGGGTTGAACCTGCCGTCGGCAGGCAAAGCCGCCAGAGGGCCTTGGGGCAGGGCCTAGCCTAGGGGCAGAGCCAGGCCAATGACAGGCAGAGCCAGGACAATGGTAGACCAGTGGCGTGGCATAACCCAACAGCAAGGAGCTCCCAGGGTTAACATTGGATGAACATTACATTAGCCAATGCTGGGAATGCTGCTGTGTGAAGCACTGCCACTGGGGGATAGAGAGCCCTCTTACTGGGATCCTGTCCACTCTCTTTCCCACCAGGTCCAAATTAACCATAGTAGGTTTTAAAAAATAGATCACATTGCCATCACCTACCTTTATCATGAACCCTCAAATCCTCGATTTTCATGGCATCCTTGGCCACCTGTAGTCTTCTGAAGGTGTAGGTTTGAGACAAGCCTTCCTTCTGGCTTGGAGAACTGAGTTAGCTGCCTGTCCTGCGACAAGCCGAATCAGAAGAGAATGAAAGGGAAGAGAAGAACAGGACAGAGGAGAAGGGGGGGGGGGGGAAGGGTTTGGTTCAGAAGAACAAGAGGAGGAAGGGGAAGAGATGGGTTCAGTGGGGGATAGGGGGAAAGGGTTTCCTTGTTGTCTGCAGCCTAGTATTTACACCCTATCCCCGAAAGCCAAACGTGTGTCCAAGCAAAGAGGCCTTTTAAAAATGGTTTTCCCTATTGCAGGCCATCACTGCAAGCAAAACTGGTCCAGCGAGACCAGCAACCCTAGTAACTACAGCCTATTCCTGAGAGTCAAACACCTGTCCAAGCAAACAGGCCCTTTTTAAAAAGTCTGGCCAGTTGCAGACTGGCACTGCAAGCCAAACAGACCCGTCAAGACCAGCATCCCTAGTAGCTACACCCTATCCCCAACAGTCAAATGCCTGTCCAAGCAAACAGGCCTTTTTAAAATGGTGTGCCCCATTGCAGGCCGGCACTGCAAGCAAAACTGGCCCAGCGAGACCAGCATCCCTAGTAGATTCCCCCTATCCCCAACAGCCAAACGCCTGTCCGAGCAAGCAGGCCTTTTTAAAATGGTTTGCCCTGTTGCAGGCCGGCACTGAAAGCCAAACGGGCCCTTTGAGACAAGCATCTCTAGTAGCTACACCCTATCCCTGACAGTCAAACAGCTGTCCAAGCAAACAGGCCTTTTAAAAACAGTTCACCCTGTTGCTGGCCAGCACTGCAAGCCAAACTGGCCCTTAGAGACCAGCATCCCTAGTAGCTACTGCCTATCCACAACAGCCAAATGCCTGTCCAAGCAAACAGGCCCTTTTTAACATCTGGTCAGTTGCAGGCCGGCACTGCAAGCCAAACTGGCCCTTTGAGACCAGCATCCCTAGTAGCTACACCCTATCCCTGACAGCCAAACGCCTGTCCAAACAAACAGGCCTTTTCAAAAAAGTTTGCCCTGTTGCAGGTCGGCGCTACAAGCAAAACTGGCCCAGCAAGATCAGCATCCGTAATAACTACACCCTATTCTCGACAGTCAAATACCTGTCCAAGAAAACAGGCCCTTTTAAAAAAATCTGGCCAGTTGCAGGCTGGCACTGCAAGTCAAACAGGTCCTTTGAGACCAGCATCCCTAGTAGCTACACCCTATCCCCAACAGTCAAATGCCTGTCCAAGCACACAGGTCTTTCTAAAATGGTGTGCCCCATTGCAGGCCGGCACTGCAAGCAAAACCGGCCCAGCGAGACCAGCATACCTAGTAGATTTCCCCTCTCCCCAACAGCCAAATGCCTGTCCAAGCAAACAAGCCTTTTAAAAATGGTTTGCCCTGTTGCAGGCTGGCACTGCAAGCAAAACTTGCCCAGCAAGACCAGCATCCCTAGTAGGTACCCCCTATCCACAACAGCCAAATGCCTGTCCAAGCAAACAGGCCCTTTTATAAAAGTCTGGCCAGTTGCAGGTCGGCACTGCAAGCCAAACTGGCCCTTTGGGGCCATTTTGTTTCTACTCACAACATCCCACCAAACTGCATAGGGCGGGGTTATATTAAAATGCAAGGAACATTCCAGCAAAGATTGGATTTTTTAGAAATCCTTCCTCCATCCAAGCCCCTAGGTCTCCCCCATGGAAAACAGAAATCAGACAATTTACATGTAGGAAAGGGACCAATTTTAACCCAGAGTAGCCATGACGAGTGGGGCCCCAGAAAATGGCCATGGCCTTTGCACATGCCTGGGGGGGGGGGAGTTAAATCAGCAGTGCACCAGCAAACACACAACAAGGAAAAGCAAACCACCACTGAAACCATATCTTAAGTAGGGTTGCCATATATGCACATTTTTAGAGGGCACTTATGAGAAATACAGGTTACAGGTCTGCATTGGTGCCAATGCAACCTGTATTTCTCATAAGTGTCCTCTAAAAAGTTGCATATACGGCAACCCTAAATTTAAACCAACCACATTATCCTGAATGCATCAAAAAAGCAGCAGCAAGGAGTTCTACTTGTCCCCCAAAACATGGTTCACTTCACATCTGTTGCACCCCCTTCCCATGTGCCCCTCCCCCATCCATGTCTCCCAGTCGACCCCCTCCACCAGTTCCATTCACCAGCCAGACTCCCCAAGTCACCCCATTTCTCCCAGTGCATCCCCCTCCCCCATTCCACAGTCAGACTCCCCAAATCCCCCACCCCCTCATCTCCCAGTGCACCCCCCTTCCCCAGTCCCAT
>QEPC01007012.1:399125-424206 GCA_003113815.1 Sphenodon punctatus
TTTTTTAATACTCACCCACTTTACGCAGCAGGAATCCAGATACTGGTCTGGTCCAATCCTCCAAAAAAGTGTCTCTGTGTCCCAAAGGGGGCCAGGGGGTGGTCCTTCCAGCAACCAGGTGTGACTGAGTCCCTGAGCCAAACAGAGTCCCCTCCAGTCACGCCAGGACACTCCACAAAATGGCACCACTGCCAATGCATGCAGCTCAGCAGAGCAAAACATCCCTCACTGAGCATGCGTTCCCTCAAACAAAAACAGTGCTGCCTGCCTGCCCCAATTAAATTCCAAGTGCAAAAATTGCCTGGGCCCTTGTAATGAGCGTCCAGGTGCTGTTTAAAAATTAAGCCCATAGGGCTTAATGAAAGCTTGCCCCCTGGTGGCTGTAAAGGGAAACTGCAGTTTCCCATTACAAGTGCTTGGATGGCTCCCCCTAGCCACCTAAGCACGTTCCTATCATGTTTGTCCCTTATGGGACTCCATGCAACACCAGTCCCTCCCTCTTCGAGGCTGGGGGGGGCTGGCTGGGAGAGAGCGAGCTGCTCAGAGTCAGATGAGCTCAGCTCACTGCCTGCATGGGCTCAGTCAGTGCGTCACAGACAGCTGACTGATGTAAACAGAGGAAGCCCCTCCTTTGTGAAAATGAGCAGTGGCAGCTGCTGGGGCCCCCGACAGGACTCCTGAACTTCTTGCAGGTAAGAGGCTGTGTGTGCAGGATTGCAAGGGGCACAGTAGCGGGGCAGAGGGCACAGAGGGGCATCCGAGGGCACAGGAGGGGCATTGCCCCTGGTGCCCTCGGCTGAACACCACGCCAGCAATGTTGTACCTGATAACACAGCACACAATATTATTAGACACAACGTTGGCCATATGTTCAGCCAGAACACTCACATTGTCCTTGTGATGCAGTGGTGTTCAACGGGTAGCCAGATTGGGATTGTTATGGTGCTTACACACAAAGGACAAACATGTGCTATGGGGTTTTGACACCCGATCTTTGTTATGTCTAAAGATGCCCATCATCTGAACTACTTTGTCTCCTTTAGCAACTGGGCAGTAAGGGCAAAACCTCCAGCCACTGAAGTCAATAGCCCAGCCCCCTGGGCTTTCATGGATGGAAGACTGAGTGATCCCTTATGCTTAGAGACACCCCCTCCCTCCAGTGTTTAGTCAAAAGTTATACCAATGATTATAACCTCAAATGTATTATTGTCCTGTCACACAACTTAGTGTTTAGGAGAACTTCCCCAAAAACACAGAGTGAACTCTACCAAAATACAAAGGGTGTTTGGATCTGATTTATCTTTGAACACTTTATTAGGTTAAAAATAAATGGCCATTTTTATACGGATGCCACCCCCCCACCCCCATCACTTGGTGTTTGGGCGGGCGTGAGGCAGGGGGGACAATCCAGGTAAACGGCTGCCGGTAGGTTGGGGGATGGGTGTGTGGCAGGTTTGCACCCATGTAAATGCCACGGGCGGTGGATGTTTGTGTGTGCGTGCTCCCGCTGCACACCCACCAACACCCGCCGCACACCCACCTCCACCCACAGAACCCTCCAACAGAACGGAGGATGCTCCGTTGGCACACTTACTGTGCCAATACACCCTGGTCCATGTAAAAAAGGCCATAGTCTTCAATCCCAGCAGTTAGCTCGATGGATAACAAATTTCATTTGTCCTCTAGGTAGACCAGTCTGAAGGCAAAAGTACTTCGGCTCATTCTGCTTAGCACTGTATGTTATCATCTTTCTTGAACTCAGCTTGAAGCCTTCAGCATCAACCGGGCACAGTATTGTATCTTATTGAGTACTGTTGTATTCTATTTTATGTAACAAAACAGCCACAGAGTTTATCAGAACTCAACCTGAGTGCCAGCTCTTGCTCAGGAGAATTCAGCCAGCCTTCATGCACTTGCTACTGCAGACACTTGCCATATGAAAGTGTTGCAATTAGCACTTGCATGCAAAATGTCTTAAACATTTTCTGAATAGTTAGAAAAGAGACCTTGTTGCTGAATGGTTAGAATACTCGATTACATCCCTGAAGGCTGCAGATTCAAGCCCTACATGGTCTCTTACTGGATTACTGCCTCCAGTCCATCCAGCTGTGAGCAGACACCTGATCCATTGAGTTTCGGAAATCAAAGTAGCTCTGAGAGGCTGATGTGGAGCTGGCCACATTACTCCCTTGTGCACTCTAGGACACAGAAACTGGTGCATCTTAAGCACATCAGTTAGATGGGCTACATGGGTTGGGATGGACTTGGACTTGAAATAGTTATAATGGTTATTACTATATATTTATACCCCACCCTAACTTAGAAGCAGCTCAGGCTGGCTAACAATAATCTAAAAACAACATTCTTTATTAAACTATAAAAATATATAATTCCCCATTCCCAACCATCTCACCCACTCCTGCTACTCCATTTCTCAACTGGAAGAGTCAAACTCTAGAGAAATATTTTGGTCAAATTTAATTTAACCTCCTCCACTTCTCACTTAGCGGAGTCAAACTCTAGAGAAATATTTTAGTTAAAATCAGGGGGTTTTTTAAATGGAACTTTGTGGATTTTTTTATACCCATCACTGGAGCAGGAACTGTTTTAAATATCTTTGTGGATTTTTATCATTTTATTTTTTTAAAATAAAAAAAAATCCTCTATGTAAATACAATATAAGAAATAGTCATTGAGCTCAATCCCATGGCCCACAGATCCCCGCATGCAATCCACATGTGTACGCATGCATGAGATTTCCACATGACACAATGTGCTGGTATTGGAGATGCATGCAGCTCCAGCATGGCTGCATGCAGGATCTGTGGACCATAGGATTGGGCCTATTAAGCAGATCTCAGATAAGAAGTTGTGGCAGGGCTGTGCCACAAAATGGCACCTGCCATGTGGGCCACCTAAGATGGCCACCAGAAAGGAAGAGGAAGTGGATGGGCATGGCCTGTAGAATAAAAGAGAGGCCATCCTGAAAGGGAAGTCAGTCTGCTCTGGACTACAAGAGGGAGAACATCTCTGCATTCTGCTCCTGACTTTTGAGGAGTGAACATCTCCTGAAGCAGTCCCCTGAAGGCCTTTGAAGTGATATGCCTGATGTGAGGATCAAGAAAAGCGAGCTGTCAAAGAGTTAGCCTGGGACTTTGGTTGTGGTTAGGCTAGGCTCTAGCATATGGACTGTGACTGGCCAGAGGCTTGGTGCCTGCCCTAGTACTTTGAGGGTAAATAACCTGTGTTGAAGTGGAGCCTTGAGTGTCATTATACTTTGGGCCTGATCCTGAAAATGCTTACCCCATGGTAAAGTGGGGGCCCTGCTACAGAAATCTTATTTGAATCACATTTATAATATTGCTGCTCAAAACAGTTTTGGGGTACAAATTAACAAGGATTCATTTCAAATATATCACCAAAGGTAAGTTAATCATATCTCCTAAGGTAAGGGCTAAAACGGAAAGTGGCTGCGGTAGCTTTTTCAAATGAACAGTACGGTGTGATAGAGACATTCACTCCACTACTTTCATTCTGCTACTTCCGCCATTCTGCTACATTCATTCTGCTATTTCTACCGGCTGTGAAAGTAGCAGAACTTTGTTTCAACAGTTTCTGAATTAGTGGAACGCTGAAGGAATTTGCGGAATGCCGACGGAAAAGCTGTGGAAAGTTGCGGGCAATTCTAAAATGGTGGAATGAAATAGAGGAGCGGAAAAAGGTGTTGCCACTTCAGTCCTAAAACAACAGGGAATCTATACATTTCAAAGTCAAAGCATATTTGAGGTAAACAGTTAACAGAAAGTCATAAGATTTCTTCTTTCTGTAATCCCTGATAAACATAGTTGGATCTATGCCTGCTTTTACAAAAGTGGCCAGAGAAGTGCGTTCTTCAATGCACTGCTGAGAAAAGTCACATGGCATGGGGTGTGTTTACACGCACTGGAAGTGGCCACACGCCATAGGAATTGACGGCATGTGCAGCCAAGTGTGGCCTCTTTGAAGATACATTCTGGAAACCCCAATATCGTGGTTTAAAGACGGCATGGGAGGCCACGTGCGCCACCGCCGCCATAGGATGGGCAGCCACTTCTGGTGCATGTAAACACACCCCGCGTGACTTTTCCAAATGGTGAGTTGAAGAATGCACTTTCCCAGGCTGCTAGTTTATCTGACTGGTTAGTAACCATTTCCGATAGAACTCGGGGTTTTCCCCTCAGATCTGCCTGAACAATGAGTAAATATAGGCTTTCCTGCCAAAACACCTCAGAGGCAGGAGAGCTGACTGGGATGTAATTCATCACGTGGAATCTTTAGCTGTGGAGACCTGTGAGATTACTGTTGGTCTTGGAATCCTTCTCCATGAGGATATAATGGAGTGTGTTTAAGATCTGAAATTGTAGCAAAATCTCTTGGGCTGACAGAGAGAACTGAGCCCCTTCAAGGAGTAACACTGTAACACTTATTCTAATCTTTCCCTTGCCATGAGGCCAGTCAGAGTTTATAGAGCAAGTCAAAATGGTTTCCCCCTGGGGAGAAGTAATTCACTGAGAAGAAAGAGGAGAAGGCCTGAGGATTTTTAGATCTGAAATGGATAGCAGATTTGCTATCAACTGATAATTTCTACAATTGCGGCCAGCCTATTGGACATCCGACAGGCTGCCTGACATTGCAGAGATTCCCTGTGGGTACCAAACTCTCCTATTTCCTGCTCATTTACCCGGAGGGGGCAAGAATGGGGGCTCAGGTATGTAAAGTAAATATAAGATAATTAGTTACCGGTTGATAGTAAAACAGTAAAGCAAGTAGCTAATGATGCTACTATAATTCAGTGTAAATTAACTTTGTAAACAAACGTTCAAATTTAATTTACTAAAATGTCTGAATTGTTGGATCTTTGGGGAAAGGCACTGAACCGGCCCATTTTAGATCGGGTGCTGGGAGCCACCCAGGGCTTGCCCCATCCTAGAGCGGGAGCTGGGAACCACCTAGGGTTCACCCCATCCTAGAGCAGGGGCTGGGAGCCACCCAGGGCTCGCCCTGCTGCTGGCCAGGTCTCAGCGGAGCCCACATCCCCCCACTTCCAGTGGCAGAGGGAGAGGGGGTGGGGCCATGGATACAGACCAGCTTTGAGCAGGGCGTCGGCCCTTACAGGGGCTATACAGCTGCGTGCCTGTTGGCAGTGCTGCAGGCACACATCAAAGGGCCCTTGGGCATGGCCCTTAGGTGAGACCTGGGAAGTCTGGGGCAGGGGACTGGACTGTGTATCATGTCCGCGACTGGCAGAAGATTTTGTAGGAGGATGTGCGTGGATAGGGAGGTGAGGGGTGTGGTTGGGGAAGGTTATGTTATGTGTTGTTGGAGGGGATAGTGGGGTATTTGGGGGAAGAGTTGTTGGGAAAGGAGGGGAGGGGAAGAATTAGTAGGAGGGCTAGGGTGCGGGAAAGAGTATTGGGGTATATTTGGATATATAGGGATGTTTGGGATTGCTGAAAGGGTTAGGGATGAGAGGGTTGGGTGCTGATCTCCCCTGCCACCAGAGCGGGGCATCCAGAGGGGGGCCGGGGCTGTGGGGCCCTGCTGGGGGGAGGGCCACAGCCATTGGGGTCATGACAGGCTGGGGAAGATATGGTCCCAGGTGAAGGGGTGTAAGATCATTGAGGCAGGACACGTGCTTAGTACAGGTTCCACTTACTAGCCCCCAGGCAGTTGGGTCATGATCAGAGAGCCTCTGACCCTGTGCTGCTGCTGTTGAATGCGAGGTCAGTGGCGAATAAAGCAACAACTGTCCAGGAGTTGATCCTGGACTCAGTCGCTGATCTCGTATGTATCACAGAAACCTGGCTGGACCTCGAGTCAGGGCCTATTCTGACTGACCTTGTTCCGGCCGAGTATTCCGTGCAGCATCAGCCATGGTTGAAGGGATGGCGGGACGGTGTAGTCATGATTTTTAAAGAGGGATGGTCTGTGAGGAGGTATCAGGTGCAAACCATGGTTGTTATAAAGGTCCTTCACTTTGTGTTTGATTTGGGCGGGGGACAGTTTAGGGGTGCTGCTTGTATACCATGCGCCTACCTGTACAACAGCCTCTCTGCATGCTCTGATGGAGGTGGTATGGGTGTGGTGTTGCAGTCTCCGAAGACATTAGTCTTGGGGGACTTCAACATTCACGCCGACACCACCCTTGGGGGCACGGAGCATGAGATCATGGCCGCCATGGCAACCATGGGCCTGTCCCAGGTGGTTAGTGGCCCAATACATTGGGGGGGATATACTCTGGATCTCATGTTTTGCACCAGGCTTGGGGCAGGTGTTCCATTATTGGGGACGATATCAGCAGTGCCCTTGTCATGGACGGACCATTACCTCTTGGAGACCTCTCTTCTGGCACATGTCTGCCCCCGGATGGATGTGGGACCAATTCTTATGGTTTGCCCCTGGAGACTGATGAATCCAGAGCGGTTCCAGAGGACTCTGGGGGGAGATAGCATCTGATTCTGACAACCATCTCATTGATGACCTCGTGGCTTTCTGGAACACCTTGCAAACTGAGGCCATTAATTGGATGGCTCCTAGATGTCCACTTCCCAGGTGACAGCACCGCAGGCCTCCTTGGTATTCAGAGGACCTGCAGGTGCTAAAGTGAAATGGGTGGATGTTGGAGCGATAGTGGTGCCACTCTTGCACAGAAGCTGACAGATTGCAGCATAGAGCTAGTTTACGAGCCTATGATGTGGTTATGAGGACAGCAAAAAAAGAGTTTCTTGCTGACCTCATAGCAACCGCTAAGTCCCATTCAGTGGAGTTTTCCCAGGTGGTGTGGTGGTTAGTCAGTCTGGCCTCCCTTACACCTAGGAGTGGAGTCCTCCACGGTTCACTGTGACATGTTTGTGGACTATTTTGTGGATAAAATAGCTCGTATTCACCATGACTTCGATGCTGCACTTATTACATGATGAGAGCCAGATGTTATGGAAGCCCCATCCTATCCAGTTTTGTTGGATCAATTCCAGTTGGTGGTGCCCTCCAATGTGATCAGGGTCCCTGGGGCGGTTAGGGCCACTTCTTGTGAGTTAGACCCGTGCCCATCCTGGCTAGTGAAATCTTGCAGGGAAACAATGGGGCCATTGCTGGCGGGAGTGGTCACTGCCTCCCTTTGGGAGGGCAGAGTACCAGGCTGTCTCAAAGAGGTGGTGGTGTGACCTCTGCTCAAGAAACCATCACTTGACGTTGACTCGGTTGATCATGAGATGTTGGTGACTCACCTGCGGGACTGTACTGGGGTGGGCAGGACTGTTCTTGAGTGGTTCCTGGCCAGGAGAACTCAGCATGTGGTACTGGGGTCCCCCTGGGACCTCACGTGTGGAGTCCCACAGGGATCTATTATGTCTCCTCCTGTTCAATGTGAACATGCAGTCTTTGGGTAAGATCATGAGAGGGTTTGAGGTTCGGTGTCATCAGTATGCTGATGATACCCAACTCTCTCTCGGTGTTTGCCCGGTGCCTGGCTGCAGTGGGGGATTGGAGGAGGATGAGCCATCTGATGCTGAATCCCAATAAGAAGCAGGTGATGCTGGTGGGTAAGGGTGAGGGAGTGGAGGCCCCCTTAATTTTTGGGGTGCATCCCTCTCTGGTCCCTCAGATTCAGAGTCTAGGCATTCTTCTCGACTCACAGCTCTGCCTGGATACCCAAGTGACAGCTGTGTCAAGGAGTGCATTTGGTAAACTACATCTGGTTCGACATCTTCAACTGTATATCTTGTGCTCCAATCTTGTCACGGTTATCCATGCATTTGTTACCTTGAGATTAGACTACTTCAATTCACTCTACGTGGGGCTACCCTTGGTGATGATCTGGAAGCTGCTGCTGGTGCAGAATGTGGGAGCTCATCTCCTTGTGGGCAAGGGGGCTGCCAGATGCACATAACAGTGCTCTGTTCTCTGCACTGGCTGTCTATAGTCGTCTGGGCCCAATTCAAGGTGTTGGTCATTACCTTTAAAGCCCTATATGGCTTGGGTCCCAATTATCTGTGGGACTGCCTCATTCTTGTGTCCTAGATTGGTCCCTGCGGTGCCCTTTTGGAGGTTTCCTGAGTGGCAACGTTCAAGAGGGCATTCTTAGTAGCTGCACTTTGGCTATGGAACTCCTTCCTGATGGAGATTTGCCTCTCTGCAGATCTTCCATAGACAGTTTAAGACCTGGCTGTTTCACCAGGCATTTGTTGAAGAGAACAGGAAGGAGGTGAAGGGTTTTTCTTCCTGAGGGGCGGGGGAGAGATATTCGGTTGTTTATCTATTTTCTCAGGTCTCTGTTATGGTTTTAACTGAGATTTTATAATATATTGTATTTTATACTTTTGAATTTTATGTTTTTGTATTGTTGTTCACCAGACTGAGTTGCCTTTGGGCAGGAGGGGGTGGTATAGAAACGTGTGTGTATGTGTATATATATAATATAGTATATGAGAGAGAGAGAGAAGATATATAGGATAGCCTGCTGGAGTTCATGTTCAGTCCGTGCATCCCCTACTGACATGTTTAGCATGTCCAGCCTAGTAATGGGCAATCCCCATAGCATATCTCATGCTCTTGTGGGCAGCCTCCAGTGGCACAGAGGGACAGGACGTAGTTGCTTCTTGGACGGTCTAGGATATTTGCCCATGACTCTATGGCGCTTGCAGACCTATGTGTGTAGAGGGACTTCACACAGCCTAATGGATGGGACACAGACACGTGAGCGCATGTTTGGCAGGCTCCACAGTCTCCGAGACCCCCCCCATGAGTGGAGGCAGCAGGTCCAGTGTATGGTGGCCATATGGCTAGTGGGGACGAACACCTAATAAATGGGCAGGTGGAAATCCACCTGGTGTAGTCTATAGTCTCATTTGTTAACACCCTCAGTGCCATGCCCAGGAAGTAATCCTGACTAACATTGGTCCAGGAATCCAATTTGTTCTCCTCTGTGAATCCTGACTTATGAATTTGCTAACAAGATTGTTGAATCTTTTTACTCTAAACACTAATGTAGGTTTAATTATTAGAATCCATTGATTATATTTGAATCTCCTGAAGGTTGTCAAGCTGAAGGGAAAATGTGATTTCATCATGCTAATTGTGATAGTTAACGTAACCTTTTTTATCATCTTAAATATACAGATATCCCTTAAGGGACAGATACCCTGGCAGGACTAGGGTTAAAATAGAGGTTATGGAATTGGCTCACTGCACTCTTTCCTGCCTTTTATGCAATGTCAGGAAAACAGTGGTTTATAGATGTTGGCTCAGAAATACATAAACAACAAACCCAAAAGTAAAACAGTACCCTCAGCTACGTGGTAAGTGGTAAATGAAAACAGAAAGTCCGTAAAGTGGGACAGTTTCTCAGTATTATGAGAATCAAGAAATCTCATTAGTATTGGGAAATAGTTGGAAATTGATCTCAGTTCCTGATATGGTGAAATTTCACATGAGCAGCTGTTTATGCAGAGCTCGATTTCCTGCTCTGCATCCCTGCGCGTGTCTGCTGGCAAAGCCGCATGTGGGGAGAGGAGGGGGGGCTTTAGACTGGCCGATCCCCATGCATATTCTGGCTGCGCATACCCACCCGCAGCCAGAATATGCACACTGGGGGTGTGTGGGGGAGGGGGCGGACTGTCTGAAAGTGGCCTTGGATCAGCTGGGAGCTCACTCTAGCAATTAACATCTACCTGCCAGGTTTCTACAACACGGACAAACAGGGTAGCATTCTTGGTGGCTGCCCTGCAATTATGGAACTCCCTCCCATTGGAGTTTTTGTCTAAGTCCAAGCCTGGTCATCTTCTGGAAAAGATGGAAGACCTTTTTGTTTGGTCCAGTATTTGGCAGGAAGGGATAGGATTTGGTTTGTGGTTTTAAGGGGATTTTAATATGTTTGTATAGGTTGTAAGCCACCCTGAGCTGTAATGGGAAGGGTGGGGTATACAGCTGAATTAATGAATTAATGAACTATATAAAAAACCTATCTGTTTCAAAAACTGTTAAGCTACGACACTGACATAAAACATCAAGTGACACATGCATGAAACAAACCAAAACCAAATGCCACAAAACAAGGAAATAACCAGTTAAGCACTCCACCACAACAATCACTTACAAATACTTATGTGTACTACAACCAATACACACATACTAATGTCAAACATCCAATCTAACCCAAACATATACAAAAAGGAGAAAGGAACAAAAGAACAGCCATGGTCATTAAAAAAATCATACAATTGGCAGAACCTTCATCACAAAAACATACAACATATAGGACATTAACAAAATCCAATTAAAAAACAAACACAAAAACACACCATTAAGGCACACTCCAGTTACATCCACTCCTAAAAAAACCTCCCAAATCACCCCCTGCCCAAAACAACAAATATCTACCATGAGACAACTTCCCAAAGAGAGAGAAAAAAACTCCTTCACACCCACAGAAAAGGCACTTGCCACAGAAACTACTAAACAACCCAAAACATACCTTCAAAATACAGAACCCAACAAAGAAACAAAAATCCAAAAACAAAAATAGGTCTCACACGAAATGATACCCACTTTAAATATAAACACAAAAACATCATCAGAGTAGATTAACCCATGGTGATGAATCACTTGGCATGATTTTAATGTGCCTATTGGAAGTGGGTTTTTAAAACTTCAAAAATCTCAGTAGTGTTATTTGTCATGATAAACACTTTAAATAATTTGCCATGAGTTAATCTGCTTCGATGATTGCATGGCTCTGGTGGTAGAGTGCATGCTTTGCATGTATAAGGTCCTAAATTCAACCCCCAGCATCTCCAATTCAGAATCTCAGGTAGCACGTCGGGTTGAAGCCTCTACCAGAGAATCTGGAGAGCTGGATTTGAAACACTGCTGTTGTGTCAGGTTGTGACAATACTGGGCTAACATGGACCATTGGCCGTGGTCTGACTCAGTTAGGCAGCTCCTTATATCCTTAATGTAACTCAAAAAATAAGAACCAGACCAACAAGAAAATTTGCACAAAAGCCAATGTAATTATTCCTAACACACCCACAAAAATCAGAGAAAACCAAAAACACATGATCAAAAACACCCATATCTGAGCTTCAGTGATAAGCATGAAAATGGGGTCATAGCTTAACATACAGCTGCTGCTACCACTGTATAATACTCTGAGAACAGTTTGAATAAAAGCAATTTAAAGTAGAACTCCTTTGCATTGCCTTCTCCTTTAGGGAGATTGCTTCCCTCTTTCTTTTCTTCCCAGAGAAGAATGCACACAGTTCTTCTCCTTATTTCCCTTTCCCCCTCCTCTGGTCACTGTGCCTTTCTCCCCCACTCTCTTGCTATTTTCATTGATTTCCTTTTCACCCTGGCCTCCTCCCAAGCCTCCCCCCCTCCTCCAGTGCTTACCATAAGTGCTGAAATGAGAATCAAATTGATTCTTGTGATAATTTTGCGGGAATCAAGAATTGCTGCTGACATTTTGCAGCTTTTTCAAAACCCAATCAAGATCTCGGACAAAACTCGATTTATTGGTTACCACAATTTACTCTTTATCATTTACCATGTTTACAGGTTACTTTGGATTTTGCCATTTATCGGTTGTATCCATATTGTGATTTATCATGTGCCATGTTTACTGGGTACTGGGATTTGCCATTTAACATGTTTATTGGGTACTGGTCACCGTGTTTATTGGTTTATTACTATATTTATTGGTTTATTGGGGGTTGTTATTTATTTCTTAATGGTTTATTACTTTATTACATTTATTGGTAATTGGTTTATTGGTTATTTGTGTTTTTGCATTGGTTATTGGTTTCTGGTTTATTGGTTTTTAGTTTATTGGTTTTTTTGTTATGTATTAGTTAATGGTTTAATGCTTTATTACATTTATTGGTTTATTGGTTATTTGTGGTTTTTTGTTATTGGTTTTGGTTTATTGGTTATTTGGTTATTATTGCTTTGTTACCATGTTTATTTGTTATTGGTTTATTGGTTACCGTGTTTATTGGTTATTGGATTTGGCTCACAGGCAACCTGGTAAACAACAACCTGGTAAATGGTAACTCAGTAACCAGCAATCCAACGGTAAATGACAATCCTGTAAGCGGTAACTGGTCATTCGAGAAAAGATTCTTGGCTAAGAATTGTTGAGACAGCAATTTTCTCGGTTATTGTTTCTCGTTTAAAATGAGATGAGAATCACGATTCTTGGGGATAACCAAGAAAAAGTCAAAATCGAGTTACAGCTCTACTTGCCATGCCTCAGAACCCTTCTCTCAGCTTGAACCTTCTGCCCCTGAAAGATCTTCCACCCCAGCTTGGGTGCTTAGGGGAGGGATCATACTCCACGAGATGGCCAGTCAGACCCTGCCACAGGCCAGCTCATGGAGTTCTTGCAGGGGAATATAGGACAGTGGGTGCCACTTGTGAGGGCCATGTTACCTCAGTCACATGCCATGCCACCGGAGGGTCCCACAACCTATGGTTCCTAGTGACACCTGGGAGCTGATCTGGGGAAGGAAGGGCATGTGTAGGAATGTGCGAACGCGGTTCGGAAGTTCGGAGTTCAGACCGAACTCGAATAGTTCAGTCAACCGAAACAAACTTTTGAACTGAACTCAAATTCGACCGAACTGTTCAGTTGAATCTGAACCAGTTCAGAAGGCCAAAAAACCCAGTTTTGAATGTACGAACTCGGTTTGGAAGTTCGGAATTCGACTGAACTCACATAGTTCGGTTGACCGAACTGAACTTTTGAACCGAACCGAATTTTTGAACTCGGTTCTGTTCTCACATCCCTAGGCATGTGCAAGGTGTTCCCACCAATTTGGTGGCGGGCCTCCCTTTGCCATCTGGAGGAGAGGTACTGAGCATGCCAACTCCTTTTTGAATCCCCCTGGAAAGGTGCTGTGTGGAGAAACCCATGGAGCAGGTTCTGCAGGGGAATGACCTATTGAAGCTTGCCTCCTTCTTAGAGGAGCTCTGTGTTGGAGATGGGCCCAGCATGATTCCATATCATCTAGTCATGATACAATACAAAGTGGAATAGGAAGGGGCACAGCTACCATGAGGGAAGGAGGCTCAGTTGAGCTCAGCCCTTGAACACTAGGGGGAGGCTATGAAAGTGGCTTAAACACCACTAGAACATTTTCAGAGTACACCGGGGAGAAGAGAGGCCAACACTCTTCCCCCTACTCACTTTGAAAATGTTCTAGTGCTGCTCATGACACATGTAAAGCAAGTTTTCAGAGTGTACAGGAGGGAGTGCTGGCCTCCTCAACTCTTCAAACTTCCTTCTGAGTTGTTGTCACTTTTGGACCACTCCCACTCCCTTCCTGGCCCAGATTGTAGTAGGAGGACAAGACTGGCCAGGAGCCTTGGAGGACTGCTGCTTAGAAAGATTCTGCATTCCTAAGCATCACTGCCATTTTGGTTAAGGGCAGTGGCCATTTTGTGCCTACACAAAACAGCCTGGAAGCCTTGCTCAATTATTATTATTATTTTTAAAAAATGTTCCTCGCTAACAACTCATTCTGGGATCAAGATCTTGATGAGATCTCAGGCCAAGGCATTTAACATAGCAAGAAATGGTCTTGAGCATAAGTTTAGCTGCTCGTTTCATCCCACGGGTTGACAGCGGCTTATTAATCCGAAAAGTTTGTAAACCAGTGCTGCATAAAATGTGTTGCATCAGAGAGAAGAATAAAGTAACTTGTATCCTTTTAAGTAAGAACTTGTTCACATGTGTTTAGAGCAGTTATTACCTAGATCCCTTTAACCTCACCTTTGTTCAAATCAAAACAAGGGGTTGAAGTGAAATAGGGAAGATAGGGGATATAAGGAAACTACTTCAGCAAACAAGCAGGGTTAAAAAGTGGGTGGAGGTTCTTATTCCAAGGGTCCTGCTCATGTGTTCCATTCAGGGGAATTTCCTTTGTTTACATTCCATTTTGCAACACTTTGCTGCCCTAGCAAACCTTAGCACTTTCTACTTCCAGTGTGTCAATCACAGCGTCATCTCTGCCTTACAGCTTCTGGCTGCTCCTGCCCCCTCTGGTGACAGTTCCCTTCAAGTTCTCAAGAAGAAAGATCAACATACTAGGGATGGGCGAACGTGGTTCGGAAGTTCGGACCGTCTCGACCAGTTTGGTTGACCAAACCGAACTTCCGAAACAAACTCGATTTTTGAACTGAACCGAATTTCCGAACTCGTCTCTGTTCGAACATCCCTAAAAGATATTATTCCATTTAGTACAATGGGGTTTGAATTTCCGAACTTTGTTCGGAAGTTCGGAGTTCAGACCAAACTCAAATAGTTCGGTCGACCGAACCAAACTTCTTAACCGAATTTCTGAACTGAACCAAACCAAATTTCCAAACTCAGTTCTGTTCACCCATCCCTACAACATACCTCCCAACAGTTCCATCTCTGACAGGACCACCCTGCTTTTGTTGGAAAATCCTTTTAAAGGAGTCTGCCAGATCAATGGCAGTGCCCCCCTCCCATCCATCCATCCCGCATGTAGCTACTGAGAGAACCTTGTGGAGCTATTGTAAGAGTACCAGGACCCTGCACTTGGCTACCCTCAGAGTGTGGGTATGGCCAGGCCATTGCTAGAGCTGCCTTGTCCCCCTCATCTCACAACTCCATCTGATAGGGGAGCTGTTGGATGGTGTGTGCCTAACTTGATGAACATTTGTGTATGCATGTGTGTTCATGTGTGTGAAGCCACAAGTGTGAATAGGTCCCTCTTTGGTCACTTGAAATTAGGGCTGAATGAAAAGCCCTTTCCACAAGGTATTTCATGAGATTTCTTGCTGAGGACCAAGATCTTGCTAAGCTCTTGGTCCTAGTGTGAAATCTCAGGAGATATCTTGGGTTAGGTGTTTTTTAAAAAAAAGGGTAGGTGGTCTCCATTTGTACAAAATGGCCACCATGCATGTGCCCAAAGGAACTCCAGAATAAAATAACCAAGACGTGGCATCCTCATGACGACAGACCCCTCGTGAAGCTTACTTAGGTGTTTGGAAACTCTAGTCAATTCAGCTGTATCTAGGTTAGGCCTTGTGTGATTATTTATGTTTAGTAAGCCTAAACTTGTTTGTTTGCCTAAAGACAACAGGCATTAGGTCTTTAACTGCCTAGGTGGATGGTGCCTCCATGAAAAACTCTTTGGTTCTTCTTGAGGTTTCTACTGTAATTTGGAAAACCTTCTGTCTCTTGGCACACCAGTGTTCTTTTGTCATTTTAAGACTAGAACTTAGCTACTAGCTAGTGCCATTTGAAAATAGTTAGGCAGTGCAATTTTACTGCCTGCCTTAGAAGAAGTGACCCATATATCAGGGAACTGAATTACCTGCATATTTCATAAGCCTGCTTTTAAAAAAAACCTATTAAATTGCTGCACGAAATCTTTCAAAATGAATTTAGATATTTTTCCAGCTCATGCTGCTTTTACAATAGTGGTAGGAGGAGAGTTTTCTCTGCAGACCATGCTGTGGCATCAATTTTTAAGCAGAGCTTCTTACTGATTCCAGTGGGGATCCAGCTTAAAAATTGTTGGCATGATTTGGCCTCACAATTGATGGCATCATACAATCCTGCTCTCTCTGAGCAGAGGGGGTGATCTGCCTCACCCTGAGTAGTTAATTATTTTTATAACACACAGGCATCATTTTAAAGAAAAATAAGAGAAATGTTCATGCTGAATCGGCAAATGGCATTCTTGTGTGTCTTTTCAAACTTTAGGTTTTGAAGTAAATTACTTTTGAACAGAAGATTAACCTCAATCTTGAAAATGAAAGGAATAATCTCATACATTTCCCATGCAGGAAATATATCATTTTAAGGGAAACTACCTAAAATAAAATAAGTTAATATTTGTCAAGCACTTTGGAAATTCAAAGGGTAGTTGTTTAATTATTAATGATTATTATTAATTATTATGATGATTATTACACCAGCAGTGTACCTGGCACTGTACAGTCAGTAGTTATAGAGAGGTCCCTACCCCAAGGGGCATACAATCTAAGAGAGCCAAGGAAGGGGGAGATAAGGGAGAGATGAACATCAGGAGAGACAAGGATATGTTCATGAGGTTGGAGGGGTGGGGGGACACACATTTCCATGTGCTTATCTTAATGACGGATAGAAGAGGTTCCTGGGCAGGAATGTGGCAGGATACAAGAGCAGAGAGATATGGAGGACAAAAGCCATGGAGAGCCTTCAAGGTGAAGACCAGGAGCTTCTGATGAATGTGTTCACATAGAGGGAGCCAGCGTAGGGTGGAGTGGAGGAGCTGAAAATGGTCAAAGCGACAGGCAAGGTGGATGACTTTGGAAGCAGAGCGTTGAACAGAGATGAGGGAGGCAAAATCAGAGCATGGAAGTCCAGTAAGGAGAAAGTTACAGTAGCGATTACTAGAGTGTGGACTTGGGCTTTTGCGATGGCAACAGTAAAGCAGGGCTGGATTTTAGCAATATTAAACAGAACAAAGTGGCAGGATTTGGCAATAGCCTGGATCTGAGGTGTAAAGGAGAGGGAGGAATCAAGGGTGAATTGCAGACTATGCACCGGAGGGACAGGCTGGTTGGCGACACCCTCAATGGAAACTGAGAGGGAAGTAGGAGGAGGACATTTGGGGGGAAAGATGAGGAGTTTGTTCTTGGCCACATTAAGCTTGAGATGGTGAGACATCCAAGCAGAGATGTCAGAGAGACAGTCAGCAATATGAGACTGGACAGAGGATGACAGCATGGGAGTGGAGAGAGAGAGGTACCAGCAAGGGAAACACTGAGGGAATGGTTCAAGAGATACTAGGAGAACCAGTCAAGAACACAGTCCCGGAAACCAAGGAAGCATAATAAATCCAGGAGGAGGCTATGGCTGACAGTCTCAGAGGTGGCAGAGAGATTAAGGAGGACAAGAATGGAGTGGAGGCCCTTAGTCTTAGCTAAGAGAAGATCATCAGTGATTTTGGCAAGGCCATTCTCAGTTGAGTGGAGAGGGCAGAAGCCTTATTGAAGGGTTCAAGGAAGGAATTAGAAAAGAGGAAATCAAGGCAGCCCATGTAGACCAGTCACTTCAGGAGCTTGGAAGTGAAGGGTGGGTGGGAGCCAACTGGAACGATATCTGGAAGGGTCAGAGTGTCAAGCGTGGCCTTCTTAAGGCTAGGGGAGACAGTGGCATGTTTGAAAGCCAATGGAAATGACCTGGTAGAGAGGGAGAGATTGATGATGTGCAGCAGAGAAGGTGCAGCTCTGGGGGTAATCACCATTAGGAGGTGAGAGGGGGTGGGATCAGGGTGGCAAATGGAGGGGTTGGAGTAGGGGTGGGACTTGGGCAAAATTTCAGTTCTTGGTTTTGGCTCTCTGTCTATTGGTTCTCCTATCCGTCTTGGTTTTATCGGTTTTTGTTCTTTTCCCATTGACTTCAATGGAGAAGTATTCCCATTGAAATCAACAGGGAAGTTTTCCCATTGAAATCAATGGGAGAACAAACTGAAAATCCCTGTAATAAAAATATGTGTTTTGTAAAACACTTCAGTCAATCAGTTTAGTTTACAACACAGCTTAGTCAAGTGGCTAATAGTAGCCCCAGCCACCAGTAGGGATGTGCACCAGAGCCCCATGTCATTTTTTGTTATTATTATTGTTATCATTATCAAAAAGTGTCATTTTAACATTATCGTTATAATGACGATGTTTTCATTATTGTCATTATCAATACCAATTTCAAATGAAGATTTTATTTTCATTATCGTTATTGATATCATTTGGTCTCGTGATCTCATGAGACCAAAAACCGGAAACAGTATTTTGATCACGTGTGTTGTCTTGTGCAGTGATGTGGTGTCTGTCTGGATTGTGTGAAAAATTGGTTGTGAGCTTGTGTGTGTGTGTGGGGGGGGAGGGTTGGTTTGTGCATGAGGATGGAAGGTGGCAGTGGTGGTAGTGGTAGGAAAAGGAAAAGGAAGCTGAGGAGGAAGGTCAAGGTGGAGGAGGAACAAATGGAGGCCTAGCCTGGACCATCTGATGAGGTGGTGGAGGTGGGCTCCTAACCAGATGAGGAAGAGGGCACAGGAGGTGCCACTGCTGCCAGGTTTGTAAAATTTATTTTTGTTTATTGTTCCATAATAACTTTCAGGACAAGAATACTATCCTTTAGAGCGAGCTTACTGGCGTGCGGGTGGTGGGCACTCAGGCACAAACAGCGGACATCAGCGGGTGGTAGCGGAGGGGCAGGATTTGCATGTGTCTTATTTCTGGGTCTGCCGCACAGAGAGATGGGAGGGTAGGGCTCTTCCAGCAGCAGCAACCAAGCCAAACTTGGCTGAACAGTCAAAAATAGCGCTACCGAAACTGAAACGAAACCGAAACCTAATTTTTGGTCCCGAAAAGATGTTTTTCCTGCCCCCGAACTCATCTGAACACGACCAAACTGTTCGGTCATTCAAGAGTTCGGTTCGGATGTTCAGTTCGGATGTCCAAACAGACCGAGTTCGCTTCGAACTCCGAACATCTGAACTACGTTCACTAGGGATAGGCGAACATATCGCGGTTTGGGTTTGGCCGTTCGGTTCGACTGCGTTCGGTTCGTCCGTGTTTTTTAATTTATTTTTTTATCTAATATTATATATATCTATCTACACTAAATCTAACTGCTATTAACTATTCTAAATGCTATGAACTAAATGGATTATCTAATATGTACACAGACCTACTCCTGCAAACACTAAAACTAAATCACTAATGCCATCTCTATCACTAAGCTAACTCCTACAACTCTCTACTATCTATCTATCTATCTTTCCCCCCCATCCCATATCCATATCTATATATACATCCCATATATATGGGATGGGGGGGAAATCACAAACAGAAGAGGAGTCTGTAGTGAAATACATACATACTCAATGAGTCTGTACAGTGCATAACACAAGGTTTCAGTTTATGGTTTAAGTTTCATTTCAGTACAAAACTGAAATGAAACTTAAAGCAATCTAAAAATCCTACTCAACGCCTGCTGTTCAGGAACAGTGACTAGCTCAGAAGGTGTTGGGAAGGGGGGAGGCAGATAATTAGTTTCATTTCTTGCATGCCTCTCCACCTCTGGTGCCTGGAAGTCTGCTCCTCAGTGACTGACACCTCCTTGTCATGTTTGACCTTCCAGTGAACCTTTTTTTGCCACCCGAACTCACCCGAACGCGATCCGAACTGACCAAACTGTTCAGCCATTTCACCGTTCGGTGTTCGGTTTGTTTGGTAGGTTCGGGTTCGGGTTATAGTTCGGTCGTCCGAACAGGCTGAGTTTGGGCCAAACTCTGAACTACCGAACCGTGTCCGCCCATCCCTAGCATTCACCCATCCCTACCATCCATCCACTTGGTGTGGGAGAATGGGTATTGATCTGGGAAGGACTAGAGTCATCACCATGAATGCATGATATTATGTAGGTGATTATGTGTTCCTGTTTCAGAGAGGGTGATGACAACGGTCCAGGCCCATCAAGGTGGACGTCTCAGGACCAAACGAGGCCAACAAGGTCCATGGTATGGAAATATTTCCATACCCCAAAAGGTGGATTCGCAGAATACAAGGTAAGGCACGGGGCCTGGAACAACAGAGAATGGGTTGCCCTATGACCTGGTAGGATGTCCCCCTCAGAGAGAGAGATTAGCCAGCCACCCAGTTGTGGAGACAAAATGCATACTTGGGCATGAGCAGCAGGCTGATACCTTGTAAATAAAGGATCTTCACGCTGGCTCTCATCAGTCTCACCACGTCACCCTGTGTTCCATTCCCGCATGGACTTGTCTCATATCCCTAGAAAGGGTTGGGTGGAACTGTCACTCTGAAAGGGAAGAGTGCTTTTTAGCCTAGAGAGGAGATCGAGGTCATCAGAGCAGGTTGCTGTCTTAAACACTACAGGGTGGCTTAGTTTTATGGAAGAAGGGGACCCTGACCAATATATCCCAGATCATTGTTTATTTAACCCAGGCCTGCACTACATGCGGCCAGCATATAGATAGGCCCACCTATCCACTGTTTCTGGTTGCAGTGGAATGATGGCCCAAAAACCCAGATGTCAGATGGTTCTTGGGACTGGAGTGGCTGCTTCAGGTACAGTGGAATGACAGTGAATGATGTCCCTATAATTAGTGCTTGATTGGGCACACTTCATTCAATCATGTGATAGGTGGTAGCAGGTACAAGGAGGCACACAGGCAGGGGCACATAATTACGTTGTGTGTTATTTCCATCTCATTCTGGTAGGTTTGTTGCTGGATGTGGGCATTGAGCATGAGCACAGATGAGATCTCTCGCTGGTTCTGGCAGGTGGCAGCTTGAGCTGGATGTACTTCTCCCCCTCCACCCCAATCTGTCTCCTTCTAGCAGCAAAGAGCCTCTCTCTCTCCCCCTCTGGTCATGTACTGCAGGTGACAGCATGGGTGGGAGTGGGTCTGTCTCTCTCCTAGCAGCAGGGAGACTCTCTCTCTCTCCATGAGCAGCAAGTTGCTACCTCATAAAAAAAGGATCTTCACGCTGTCTCTCATCATTCTCACCACATCACCCTGTGTTCCATCCCCGCAGACCTTGTCTTATATCCCTAGAAAGGGTTGGATGGAACTGTCACTCTGAAAGAGAGAGTGCTTCTTAGCCTAGAGAGGAGCTCGAGGCCATCAGGACAGGCATACCATGGTGGTGGGCAGTTGCTTGGGCACGAGCAGCAGGTTGCTACCTCCTAAAAATAGGTTCTTTGCGCTGGCTCTCATCATTCTCACCACATCAAATGTGGGGAGGTGTCAGAGAGAGAGAGGCTCTGTGGCAGTGGGCAGCAGTGGATGCCTTTTATAAGAGGAGTTCGAGAAGTTGCTCATAGTTCTTGGGGCTGGAATGGCTGCTTCTGGATGCAGTGGGATGACCCTTGACTGGAACGATGGCCCCAGAACCCTGATGTTGGGTCCTGGGACTGGGGTAGCAGCCTCTGGATGCAGTGAACGGACAGCCCCTTGTGACTGGTGCTGGCCCCAGAACACTGACTGTGGGTTCTGCAACCGGAGTGGCTGATTCTGGATGTGGTAGGATGACAGCTCCTCATGAGCAGAATGATGGCCCCAGAACCCTGATGGTGGGTCCTGGGAGTGGAGTGGCAGCTTCTGGATACAATGGAATGACAGCCCTCCATGACTGGAACGTAGGCCTCAGAACCCTGATGGTGGGTCCTGGGGCTGGAATGGCAGCTTCTGGATGCAGTGGAATAACAGTCCTCCCTGCCTGAAAATTAGGCCCCTGAACCCTGATGGTGGGTCCTAGGGCTGGAATCAGTGGTGGCTGGGGGGGCAGTGGGGGGGGGAGCCAATGGTAGGTGGGGTCAAGCAGAATTTTGGAATTATTATGGAATTTTACAGTCTCAGTTCCCCATCTGTAAAAAGTCGGAGTGTGTGTGTGTGCCTCTCTCTCTCTCCCTGTATTCCCCTCACCCTTGTCCTTGTTAGATTGTAAGCCCACTGGCAGGGACCTGTCTCCAATAGCCACCAGCAGTCAATGCGTTCAATGGCAGGAGTAACATAACAGCTAGCCCAGATTTCAAACAAACCAACTAACAGGCCACAGTCAGAGCTTATAATTAACCTGGGGTTCTTTCCATTTGCCTTCAGTTTCTCAGCCAAACACTGCAGTCATGTTTTAAAGCTTCTCTCCACAACTTTAGGGAAACTTGCTTTCTTAGTGAAAGCTAAAAATCACAGGTTTATCACAACTCTCGTCACTTATGGATTGTCAACACCCTTATGTTGCTCTCCCCACTTCCCTGGGTGGTGGGAAGTTCCAGGGGCAGCCTTTCTGGGTCAGTGTCCCTTCAACAGGAGAGAAAAACAGGAGAGACTTACTGTGTGGTATGATAGTCCATTTATTTACAAGTGTCCTAGTACCTACAGGTCCAGCACCACAATGGATCCCAAAAAGGCGCTCTCTGTAGCTTTCTGCCCCCAAAGTCCAGCATGCAAGCTCCAACCAGACTGCAGCTCTCTACTCAGACACAGACTGAAAGCTGTCCCACTCAGTACTCAGCATTGCCCAGCCCAAACCATTGTTATAAGACATGGGGCTGGCAGACAAGTTTAGGTGTGGCTGATGGCCCTATACAATAACTTGCATTCCAGGGGAAATTAATCCCAACAGGGAGTTACATTCCCAAGGGGACCCCAAAACCATAACACTTACAAACATGAGGTGGCACCACTGAAACAGGCAAACTCTTTTAAAAACACCTCCCCCCACACACACACCTGTAATTCTAGAACAATCAACCAACCCCAAAGTCCAGCCCATGATGGGGCCACCACAAACAAATCTCACTCCCTCAAAGCTACTCAGTAACCTCAGCCTCAGGGGCCAAATGTGGCCAATAGTGAGGTTTTATGCTGTTTTCCAGCTCCTGGATCTGGCCCCTGGATCCACTTCCTACCCCCAAATACCAAAAGACTGAACTCAGGATATGGGAGCAGAGATGAGGGCACACAGAATGGGTGTTTTTACACACACATTTCTCCTGGATGTTTGCTGTTATATACTGAACTTTCTGTGTGTCTAAATCACTCACCCAGATCTTAAACATCTGGATCTTTGAACTTCTGCAAAGAACTTCTCCCAGAGGTTTTGTGTGTAAAATATTCTCCTGGTAAACTGCTTTGCTCCAGGCAGCTGTGGTCACTTGGTTTTCATGGCAGCCCCTCACATCTACAGCTGCAGCTACTTTAGGCTGCCGCAGGGCAGCGCGTGTGTGAAGAATGCATCTAGGAACTGACTCAGGGCAGTGTGTGTGTGAAAAATGCATCCAGAACTTACTTGTGAACTTGTAAACCCAGAAGATTGAAAAATCTGGAACTTTAAAGTGTGTGTAAAAATGCCCAGTAATAGGGGGTGGCAGATCCATGGCAAAGTCCCTCCCATTTGCTCAGGGGGAAAACAGGCAACCAAGCAGAACCAAGTCCAGTGCACATTGGAGCAGGAGGCAAAAAGTTCCCTTCACCCCCACTCCCATCTGCCCAGGGGAAACATGAAATGCAAATCCTCTCTCTCTCTCTCTCTCTCCCTCTCTTTTTTTTAAAATCACTTTTAGACACAGCAGGTTAGAACCAAGTCCCCCACAGTGCACATGGGGTCACAAATCTTAACCTTCCCCTACACCCCAATCTGCCATGGGGAAACACAAGCAAGGCAAAAAATAACAACAACCACCCTCTCTATTCACTTAAGAAGTAGCAGGTTAGAAGCAAGCCCTCACAGTGCCCATGGGGGCAAGCACAGGACACAATCTAATCTTAAGGCATACAACTCCCCACCTGCCCTCCCCACCCCAGCCTTCAAAACTGCTATGGGGAAGAAAAACAAATATTTAATTTAAGTTGAGCCCAAGGGCCCTGAAACTTACCAGACAGAAGCAGGCAGCTGCAGCCATGGACCTGTGAGGAAAACTGACTCCGCTGAAACTGCATCCTGACTCCTCCCACTGAAGGGAGGAGGGGAAGAGGAGAAGTCAGAGGGTCTGCCCTGGGAGGAATTTTTTCAAACTGCTCTGCCAGGCTATTGATACTAATGGCTGCTGGGCTCCCATTGGAACCCATTCTCTGCTGCTGGCCACACCTCCTGGCTATGATGCTTTGAGTGTTCACTCTGGAGAGTGACCCACCTCACATCACAGCCAGCCAGGCCAGGTCAGGTCAGCCAGGGCCAGAAGAGAGGGGAAAGAGGCAAGAGCAGGACTACCTGGGAGGCATGATTCTAATGGCTGCTGGGTTCCAATTGGAGTCCATTGCCTGGGCTGCCGGCCATTCTGGCTGTGATGCCCTGGCTGTTCACTCTAGAGAGAGAGTGCCCTGGCAGCTGGGGGGTGTTTTCAGGGCAGCAGGCCACACACAGGTGTGGCAGTGCCAGAGGCGAGATAAGAGGTTTGGGGGATGCGGGTGCAGCCTAGGGGGTGCCATGGGAACAAGGGGGTCACTGTCCCCAGTGCCCATATGTACCAGGCGCCCCTGGCTGGAATGGCAACTTCTGGATACAGTGGATGAACAGGCTCCCATACCTGGAACGTAGGTCCCAGAACCCTGAGGGTGGATTCTGGGGCTGGAGTGGCTGCTTCTGGATGCAGTGGAATGACGACTCCCATGAGAAGAATGACAGCCCCAGAACCCTGATGGTGGGGCCTGGGACTAGAGTGGCAGCTTCTGGATGATGTGGATGGACAGCCCTCCCTGCCTGGAACGTAGGCCCCAGAAACCTGATGGTGGGTCCTGGGGCTGGAGTGGCTGCTTCTTGATGCGGTAGCATGACAGCTCCCTGTGAGCAGAGTGACAGCCCTAGAACCCTGATGGTGGGTCCTTGGACAGGAGAGGCAGCTTCTGGATGTAGTGGAATGACAGCCCTCCCTGCCTGGAACATAGGCCCCAAAACCCTGATGGTGGGTCCTGGGGCTGAAGTGGCTGATTCTTGATGCCGTGGAATGACAGCTCCCTGTGAGTGTAACATAGGCCCCAGAACCCTGATGGTGGGTTCTGGGACTGCAGTGGCTGCCTGCTTCAGGATGCAGTGGAATGACAGCTCCTTGTGAGCAGAATGATGGCTCCAGAACCCTGATGATGGTTCTTGGAACTGGAGTGGTAGCTTATATCTGTTTGTAGACAGCACCGCATGGGGAGCAGCCAGGGGGCAGGCATGTTTCTGTGGGGGGTGCCAGAGAGAGAGAAATGCTCTCTGGCAGTGGTTGTCAGTGGAGGAGGAGGAGCATCAGAGCAGCAGGCAGTTGGACTTGTGGGAGGCTAGCAGCAGTGGCAGGGCATGTTTCTGTGGGGTTGGGCCAGAGAGAGGAGAGACTCTCTGGCAACGGGCGGAAGCATGTGGCACTGGAGGAGCAGGCAGCTCAGGCATGTGGGAGCTTGGAAGCAGCAGCGGCAGGGCATGTTTTTGTGGGGTGGTGCCAAAGAGAGAGAGACAGGCACTCTCCGGCAGCAGACAGTGGAGGTGGAGGAGCAAGCAGTCAGGCAGGTGGGAGCTTGGC
>QEPC01007012.1:431290-443277 GCA_003113815.1 Sphenodon punctatus
GGGGGGGGGAGGGAGTGTCAGGATGCAGCTACTCGCTACCCATCCAGTGTCCTAAGTAGTTCCAAGTTCAGGAGACTTGGAGCATTGCAAGTTTACATTTGGAGACTTTGATTGCCAAGTCATCGATATATGCAAGAGCAAAGTCTCCACACCCTTTGAGTTCCCAGTTCACCAGCCTCTGAAAGGTGGCACCGGCATTACGCATCCCAAAGGGCATGACTGTAAATTCATATAGCCGTCATCCACTTCAACCGTGGTGGCAGCTTCTGCAAAGCAAAGACAGTAAAGAACTAGGTGTGTGCAGCAGGCACATCATCCGTTTTTGTTTTTGTTTTCATTTACAAAAATCCTTTCATTTGGGGGTGGGTGGGTGGGCTCATTACCAAAATCATTCATTTTGGGGTTTTAATTTTAATTTTAATAAAAATAGCAAATAAATACATAAATTACTGTGCATGTGCAAAATGGCTGCCGGACCAGTCTGCGAATGTGCACCCTTTTCCAAAATGGTGCCATCACACATTTATAAAGAACTTGAGGCAGAAAGCATTTGAAAGTGGGAGTGAATTGTATGAAGCATTGTTCGCTTATAGTAGTATGCCCCTGGACAATGGCTGGTCCCCAGCACAGCTGCTAGTGAGGAGACAGATATGCTCTAATTTGGGACACTTAGACCGTAGGGAGGAGAATAGAAACTCAGAAGCATAAACAGAAATGGAACTTGGACAAAAGAGTCTGTGAACTCCCAGTGCTGAAACCAGGTAACAGAGCGAGTCTGAGAAATTACATTTCAAACACAAGGGACCACAGCGGTACTATAAAGCAGTTTGTGCATCCACAGTCTTATGTGGGTCAGACAGATCATGGAGACACATTTTGGCAGAATCTACAAGCACTCCGAGAAAGATCACCTACGTTGAGAGAGCCGATAAGACTTGAACTGTTCACAGATGACTGATTCTTCCTCCTCACCAGAACAAGAATAATCAGATCACCAACAAGAGAGCTCTCCAGAGTCCAGTGAGGAGCAGATTCTCCAACGGTCTACAAGAGGCTAAACCTCTAGAAAGACTCATAGAGACTTGTTAATGAGCCAAGGACAAGGATGGAATGGGAATGATAAAGAAGACTCACTCCAGAGTGAGGTGCTAGTAACCTCTCCTCTGTATATAGTTGGCACACCTTTGAGTTGAATGTTTGTAGTAATAGTTATTTGATTGTTAATGTTCATAGGAATCATTATTTCCTTGTTAAGAGGGAAAATGTAGAGAAGTTGTTATTATGTAGAGACACTCCCTTATAGGGGGCAGTGTTAGGAAGATGAGAATTGGGAGATGGACCCTGATTAGAGGCAGGTAATCTGGCCTGTAATGGTGGAATACTGTTTGAATGTCTCTGGATTAAAGATGCTATTCCTTTCACATTCTTGAGTACCTGTGCTTACTGCACCGAATGATCTTTACATGGAGCAAGCATGGGTGGGGCTAAGCTCACATTCCAACACTAGCAGCTCAAGCTGAGCTAGCTGTGTGCAACATCGAGCCGCTGACAGTGTATCTGCTGATCAAATGTAAGAGTCTCTTTCAGGGAATTTTTCTGAGGACCCTGAAAAGCCTAGAGCCATCAATGGATGTGTTGCTGCTTGAAAAACCTAGATATTCTTAAGCATCTACAATAAAGTCAATTTTGTTATAATGATACTCTGCCTACATAGTAGGGATGTGAACTAGGGCCCAATGTCGTTTTTTGTTATTGTTTTCATTATTAAAATGTGTCATTTTCATTTTTGTTAATAACGAAATGAAGTTTTTTATTATTGTTGTTGTTATCAGTATCGGTACTGATTTCAAACAAAGATATCATTTTTGGTATCGTTATTGGTATACACACAATATGCAGTAGATAGATAGATAGATAGATAGATAGATAGATAGATAAACCTAACCTATGTATAATACAAAATATTCCTATCCTATAATCCTAATATATATAATAAAACAGCCTACTAGTATCTAAATATCGAATCTCTCTCCATATATGCAACAAATATCTATATCTATATAATATATGGACAGGGGGAGACAGACAGGAGAAGGGAAAAGGAAAACTCAGAGGTATATCCACTATCTCTAATCTATCTCTATTCTATATCTATCATCTAATATATATATACCTAAACTAGACCACCTATAACTTTCTCTATATATGTGTGTACAGGGGAGACAGGCAGGGGAAGGAAAAAGGTCAAATGTAAGGGTAAGAAATAAGGATTGGAAAGGTTAGATGGTAGAGATCTATATGGGAGGAAGTTTAGTGCAAGCACGATCAGATTCTGCAAATGCACCGTAACAGAGCAATAGCTAACACAGAACCATAGTCAAGTAGCCCAGCCTCGCAGTATAAAGGGTTGCATTGCCCTCCTCCGGAGCCCCACTGATTGGTTCTGGGAGGCAGGAGGCATTGAGCAATCACAGGGTGCCATTCTACTGCCTGGGATCTGCTTGTGCCACTCATTGGACAGTGATTACATCCATCAGGTCCTTCCCCTCCCATCATAGGCCCAGTTCAAGAGTTCTCTGGCTCCGAGATGTCTGTTCCTCCTCCCCTCGCCACATTTCCCTCCCCAAAACACCTGCCAGGCTGCTAGGCAATAACAAAATTAATAACAACTTTTGTTATTGTTATTGATTTCATTAGTATTTTTTCTTGTTTTCATTGCTGCAATAACGATTTTAAAAATGACAAATTTTGTTTTTGTTATTGATATAACGATAATGACATGCACACCCCTACTATGCAGATGATTAATGCAATAGTAAAGTTTGGTTTAATGTATTGAAAGGTACTGCAAAAAAACTCTGAAACTGTATGTTAGGATAAAAATCTCATTCAGTTGCACAGCTGTGTGAGCTGCGTAGTACAAGCCTCCTGAAAGCAGTTCTATAAATCAACCGGATGGACAAAATTATCTAACATTTAGGTATTCTCCATTTATGACCTGACCATTTTCTGAGGGAGAGCAGTAGGTCCTTTTTCATAAACATTAAGCCCCATGTGTCATTGATATTAAGTTACCAAAGCAATATTATACCTACTGTTCAAGAATATCAGACTACTTAGTATCCTCAAATTGGTCTGGTTTGTGAAAGATCAATGAGCAGCAGTTTATCTTTTGTCGCTTGGGAATTTATGATTAAGCCTTAATCTTATTACAGCTCTCAAGAAAATCAAATGAAGCCTTATTAGAGCAGTGAGGTTCCACCCAAACATTATCATTTAAGATAATTTCAGCATGTCTTCTGATATAAATCCTTTATTCCACATGGGAGAAGGGAGGGGTGTAACTCAGCTGTAAACAAACTGGTTCTGGGCTAAGCAAAAAAAATTTCTTAGTGAGAGTGATTGTTTCTAAATAAAATTTTAAAATGAGAATGCTTCACTTTTGTGACCTGTGGAATCTTTCTTTCTTTCTTTCTTTCTTTCTTTCTTTCACATTTTGAAGTGCGTGCTTATGCATTTCTTGATTTGATGTGCAGTGAAATCAAGTATCAAAAAACTATCCAAGGCTAATATCTGATATTCCGGAGCGGTCAGCTGTTATTTGATAATGAACCAATTACCACAGTGGTTAACTGCTGAATTGGATGACTGGATAACACCATGAAACGTAACTAGTTTAGCACATTACCATAACTTGATTACCATATTATTGCCTTACCATGTAATTGTAACCAAATGTTACTGTTTCTACCCTAAAACCAGGTCTTGAGAAGGGGAGAGAGTGACTAGGAAAGAACTTATGGATAAGCAGTAATGCAATAAACAATAACACAGTACACAGTATTTTACAGTACTGTACTGTGTAAATTGTGTAAATGTATAAACTGTGTAACCAGACAATCTGTCAAACCTTGAGTAGTCAAACCTAAATAGAGTAGTGGTTATTCGTTTCAGCTATAATTAGATAAACTTTTTTTTACAAAAATCAAAGACTGCTACCATTGAAGTCATTGATTAAGTTTCAATAGATTCAGGATTGCTTCCTTTATTTCTAATAAGTTAGTCTAATACTGCAGTTCTCAACCAGTGGCTCAGAATCCACTGGTAGGTCCATTTATTTATGTATTTATTTATTTTATTTATTTTAAAATTTAATATCCTGCCCCTTCTGCCACAGGCAGCTTGGTGCGACTCACAACACAATTCAACAATATAAAACAATAAAATGATAAAAACATATCATCCCCCACTTCCTCCCCCCCATCCCCTCACCCATCTCTCCCGCCAAAGGTTTTAGGTGGGTCCCAGGTGAGGCCTGGGGAAGCCTAGTATAGTTGCATCATATTCTCTGCTCCATCCCTTCCTACGATTGTTCTTCCCATCTGTGATGCTGAGGGCTGGAGGCAAAATAGGAAGAGTAAAGATGTGGCTTCCTGCAGCTTCCATGCCTCTCTAACGTTAACCTCCTGCTGTTTTCATTAGCCTTATGTTAACTTCCAACTCCCACTGCTACCAGAATGGTCCCCCCTCCCCACACTCCCTCCTCATCGGCTGCTGTCCAGCCACTCCTGGCCCTACATTTTTAAAAGGTGAATCCTGGAATTTTTTTGTTTTTAAAAAAAGGTTGGGAACCATTGTTCTAATAAGCATTAGGGATGGGAAGATTGGTATTGGATCAATACGATTCACCCAATTTGGGGGAGAATCATATTGATCCGATTTGATGATGGGAAAAATAAAGCTCCTTCCAAATTACCCATCCTGCCACCAGCTCTGTCTCCCCTGGACCCCTATCCATGCCTGCCTGCCCCAGTGCCTGCCTCAGCAGTGCTGCTCCGGTGTGTGGGTAGGATTCCGGGGGAGGCAGAGCTGGTGGTAGAGGGTTGTGCAGGGGTGGGGAAGAGTGTAGTTTGCTTACTTACTTTTCCCTCTTAGGCTCCAATTACTTGCGGCACGTGGCACGGCCTTCTCAGGGACACGCTGGGAAGAAATTGACCCCCCAAAAGCACTGCAGATGTGCAAAACAGCCAAAATGGCTGTTCTGCGCATGCATGGCCATTTTCCGAAAATGGAAAATGGCATCCTGTCAGCGGATGCTCAGACTGGATGGCATTTTCCAAAATTGTGCCAACGGTGCCCAGCAATATTTGGGAAAATGACTGCGAATTCCACAGAACAGCCATGTCGGTCATTTTGAACACGGAATTTTGCAAGTGGCCACACATGTAAAGTAAATTTCTCAGTTATGTAAGTTGTGACAAACTGCTGCCTTCCATTCAGAGCTAATATGGGACCAGGAGAACTATTTTTTGGCTAATGATCTAGTTCAAAATAATTTTTGAGTATTTTCTTAACTCTGAAAGGATACAAATTGTCACTCATTCACATTCCATCTTAATTTGAAAGAATGCTTGGCAGCTGAGAGGTTTGTTGTTGTTGTTGTTTTCTCAAGCAGGATAAAGCTTTCTCCCGGGGGGGGGGGGAATGCAGAGGGTCTACATATTAATCTAACAGCAAGAAGAATCATTCACTTCTGCAGGCAAATTTCTTGAAGTAGTTTAAAAATCTAAAGGGAGAGAATATCAGAAGTGACTGATTAGATTTCTCAGGAAGGTTTCATCTCTATTTAGCAAATTTCATAAAAACCCTTTCCCTCTGTTTGAGGGCTGCCCATGTTTACTTGATTCATTTCAGTGGGTATTTTGTCAAAGATACCCTTGGGTGATTGGGCTGTGAATCTTCTCCCTTCAACTGGTGTGCTCCTATGTACTACTCAGTGATGCATCATATCGAAACGTATTTTATCCAATAGGTTTTAGATCAGTCAATGGGTGTTTTCAGACGAGATGTTACCCTGCATGGCTACCCATGAGTCCCACGATTGATCACCCATCTGAAGGCCGAGAAGCCAGATGCACATTTCTGTGAGCCACAGCGCACCCACTCTTCACCACTCACTGCCACTAGACTTGAAGTGACAAATCACTGCAACAGCTGTTTTCGATGGAAACCTTTCTTCCACAGTTCGGCAACCTTGTTCATTCTGCTACTTGCTTATAAAATTTGATCCCTTTATCAAATTGTCCCGTAGTTTGGTGACGATGACAAAGAAGGTATGTGATACATTCCTGCCAAATGTCTTTTAAACAGAATGGAATATAAAAATGCTACAGCTGGAAATGTATTTTCAAGTTCATGTCTTATACCATCAGGACCCTTTATCCAATCTTACTGAAAATTGGCAGGAGTGTTAAGTGCCCGGTTAAGTGCAGTGGTCCATGGCAGGGAACGGGCTGAGGTACCTCCTCTCCATGCTGCCCCCAGTGAAGACAACAGCTCCAGGAGCCCTGCCCCCCAAGAGGAATGCCCCGGGACCTTGGGGACCAGAAGGCCCCCCTCGCATGCCAGCCCCGGGATCCCCCAGCCGATGTCCATAGCAGGAGGATCCGTGGTCAGCACCCTGGTCACCATCAGCCAGTGGACACAGGGGGACCTCAGCCACACTGAGGGGCCGATCTCAGAGGGCTCCGAGACTGCCATAGAGGGTAAGCAGGCGGGTGGGATGGGACACGGACTGGGGGCAAGGCCCAAGGGGGGGGAAGGGGGCACATAGGCCATGGGCCCAGCCGCAGCAACCCCCTGACACCCCGGACCCTGAAGAAGGGGCCCAGGGGCTGCCAGGGGACATGAACCACCAACCCCCACCCTCCCCTCCCCATTCCCGCACAGGTCACAGCATGCCCTGGCACCTTCAACAGCTTGGTGAGGGGGACAGAGGTGCACAGCCTCCAGAGCAACCAGAGGCCCCAGTTGAGGCAACACAACAAGGGGGACTTGGGGAGTCAGGGCGGGGAAACCGGACCCTGGGTTGGGGGCGACCACAGGGGACAGTCAGGGGAGAGTAACAGCCACCCTCACGAAGGGAGGGTGGAGGGTGGCTGGGGCAACTAACCATCCCCTGCCATGCACCTCAACAGGGCGACCCACCGGGGACCAGCAAGGCAGACCCGTGCCCCTGGCCCAATGGATGAGGGAGCACCAGGCACAGGTACAGCGCAGCAGGGAGGATCAGGGGGAGGACATAGTTCGCTCCACCACAGAGCAGGGGGAGCGGATGATCGAGGCCATCTACCACATGGAGGCGGCCACCGAAAGGGCTGTGCAGAAGATGGAGGCCAGAGACTGGAGACTGCAGGTGGAGGTGCTCCTCGAATGGAGACAGGAGTGCCGGGAGCACAGCAGGCAGGTGTAGGTGTTCGGGCAGCAGGAACAGGCCATCAACCAAATGGCCAAGGAGCTCTCAGCAAAATTGGATCAGTCACATAACATAGGCACCTCGCTGCTCCTACATGTGGGTACTATGAGTGCCTATATGATGGCAGCTGCCCCGCCGGCCAACCTGCCTGCCCCAACCCTGATGCCAGGCCCCTTGATGCCCCCACTGCCTCTGTCACCACCCCAGCTGCCGGCGTGCTCCCTGGAGCCATGCTTCCACCTACCAGTCCCTGTAGGCCTCTGGAGCGAGCTGGCAGCCAGGGGGGTCCCTCTGGCCCCACCCACCCACCCACCACTGCCGGACCCTCAGGACACCAAGGGGGGGGGCAGGCTTGTGGAAGGGCTGCTCTGCTCTTTGACCCTGGTTTGCCTCTGTCCCATCCATCGCCCCCTGGCCAGCACATGGGCTCCCTGACAGCCTCCTGAACCATTCCCAAGCCGCTACCTGGACCGTGTGGCCTCCCCCTGTGCCTGTGCTGTGCCCCCGTGGGGTTGCTCTATTCTGGGACCGGCAGTGTAGCTGTGGGGGTGCCCGTGCAGGCTGTGCTGTTGTGGGGGTCTGGTTGCCATTCTCCGTGTTCTGCCCTGGCCCCTGGGCCGGTTCCCCCTCCTCCCCCCTGTCCCTGCCCCCCTTCCCCACCTGTGCCCATTGTGCCATGTGTGTTGTCTGTCCCACTGTGTCCCCCCTTCCCTTCCTTTCCCATGTGGGTGTGTGTGCGCCCAGGCGTGTGTCTGTGCTGCATGTTCCACTGTGACCTCGTTCATATTCCCTGTGCCTGTTATGTGTTCTGCCTCGGTGGCTCTTCTCCCTCTTCCCCCTCCCTTCCCATTTCCTTTGTGTGGGCGTTCCCTGTAGGCACTTTTGGCTTTGTTTGCCCGCAGCCGGCCATGTCTGTGTCCCACCCCACCCTGGAGACTTCCAGGTGTTTTGACCATGGCCCAGGATCGGCGTAACATCCGTTGCGCTGCCCCAGGCCATGGTCTGGCGGCCCAATTCTCTGCTGTGGTCCCGGTCCCATCCCGTCTGTTTGGGGCCTTTCTTGACCGCGGGGGGTGGTTAGGCGGGTCGCCACCACTGGGAATCTACTGTGGTGATTCGGGCGCCCGTAACATCTGAAATCAACCATAGACTAGTATCTGTCTATTCACTTACATAAGTAATAGTTTCACTCAGCTACCTAAAGATTTTAAAGGCCCAAGCACATATGCTTACTTGGTTATGTGTGTTCATCTGATAAAAAAAACCTGTCATAAATCCTTAAATCTTTTAATAATAGGTTCAAGAATGAAAAACATCTGGTTTATTGGCAATTCTTGTTACACAATTGGAAAAATTTTGTAAGAAAGCATACATGTATTTGAAAGATGTTCATGAGAGGTGGGTTACAAGAGGTAGACTGAGGTAGCACAATGTATTGATCAGTTTAAAGAAATTAAAGCAAATAACTTCTACATCTGCATCTACAGCTTCCATAGTTAAACACTCCAGTCCACTTGTAGAGGTTCCCTGACCTCTAGAGTTAAGTCCCCATGGCACTCAGCACCCTCCCCCTGTGGTATTAGTAGTTACCTTTTGTGATGATCTTGAATCCCTGTGTGTGGTTTGTGGTAAAATACCTGAGAGGGATTAGATATTCATTTTTTTAAAAAAGGAACATTTGAAATTCTCTGTCCATTTTGAAAGAACATTTTGAAATTCTCTCTCCATTTTGAAATTCTTGGTCCAATTTCCCATTGGGTTTAGACTCTCTCAGCCGGGGATTTTCTAACCTGGATTGTAAGTCCACAGTTCTTTCCCAACCCTCCTGGTCATTGAGGAGCCATTAGACAAAAATCGAGGCTGTGTGTAAACTGTTGCGGGGGGAGGGGGAAGGGGGGGAGTGGCTGCTTTGACCTTCCTTGCCTGAAGGAGAGTCATGAATTTGGCTGTGTTCAGGCTTTGCCAATTACCACAGTGGGAGGGGAATGGTGCCGCTGAGACTTTTAATTTGAAAATTGAAATCCGTCAACTGGGACAATGGTTTCTTTAAACTGAAAGTAAGTGGTCAAACTGGTTTTGCAGGACACATACAGCCCACCCCAAAGAAGCAATTTCCTTGAGCCTGAGACAGAAACTACAAGATTGAGGGGGTGGAGTGGATGAAAGGAGAAAGCAGCCTACAAATAAATGCAATGTAATGTTTTATTAAACTATAAAATGAAATGGCAAATGAAACAATAGAAACAATAAAATGGTTGCTTGGAGTAATAAATTTACTCCAAGCTACGGAAAAGGATAAGAAAAATTAAATTTGCAGAAAACATAAAGCAAAATTATAGCAACTATAAAACTATGCAAAGTAACCCATTTAAATAAAAGTATGTAACTATATACAGGATAAAGCTACCAGCCCAGTGAAAACCATGTNAATTTGCAGAAAACATAAAGCAAAATTATAGCAACTATAAAACTATGCAAAGTAACCCATTTAAATAAAAGTATGTAACTATATACAGGATAAAGCTACCAGCCCAGTGAAAACCATGTGATTGCCTGCCACTGCTGCAGAGTGCACAGTCCTCATCCTCCTCCTCACTCTCTCCTAGGCTGGCTGGCTGCCTGCCTTGGAAACAGAATAGGGCAGCTGGGGCTGGTTGTTGATGCTTCCCCTCCCTGTGCACACACACAGCTAGTCATGGCACTGGTTGATGCTTTCTGTCCACCTGTTGCTGCAGCCAAATTTTTGTGATAGTTCCTGAGGTGGAGGACTTTGACATTCAGTACTCTCCACTGTTGGAGGATCTCCTCATTGTGCAACTCCATGTTGTCCACTGCCTCCTATGCCAAACCTTATTGCCTTGCATGCAACAGCAATGGCTTTTGAAAACTGTGTAAAGCCTTGGAGGAGAGGCATTGCCTGAGGCTCAGCAGGATCTAGAGCTGGAGGCGGAGCATGTGGGGGTGCAGATGGCTGATGCTTTTCTGGTGGGATGGCAGGCTCCCATGAAGCTTTTTCCTCACTGCTCCCCACCCCCTTCTATCAGAAGGTGCAAAGCTCTGCTTCCTCAGCACCTCACCCTCCTCATCATCCTGCAGTTATGGTGCAGACCTGGGCCTGGCCCAGTCTGGGTGGCACTGGTGGCACTGGTGGTGGTGGTGTTGTGCCTTAACCTGCGCAGATCAATGATGGGGAAATGAACCAAATGATAGCGCAGGTGACTTGTTCCTCCATCTGGACCCCTGCACACCACTGCTTTGCAAAGGGTGCACGTTTTTTCTTCTGAAGACATTTCTGGGGGCTGGACAAAGAAGTCACAACCATGGGAAGACCTCGTCTTCCATCCTCCACAGCCACGTCTTTTTACCTTCTCTCCCTACAGTTGAGACATCTGGGAAATCTACCTGGTTTAGCAATCTATGGGAAAGTAAAAAAGAAAATATTAAAAAGGGTAACAGGTAATATTAAATATTTAATATTAAATATTAAAAAGGGCAAAGGGTAAATATTAACATTTAATGCAAAAATGATTATGAATATATTCTTAACTTTAAAATACATTTTAAATTACTTCTAAAATATATCATTCTAAATAATAAATATACATAGTTTATTTCTATGAGTATATAATGCAATGATATCTATATTATATACATAATATATTATACATAATATAGTGTATATACAATATATTATATCTTATTAGGTATTAATATATTACATATGGTCATCATCATCATCATCATCATCATCGTTATATACTGATAACATATTGTAAATAACTTGTAAATAAATAAATAAATAAATAGGACACAGCCAGCCTGGCTCTCTGTGTTTGTGTTAGAAGGAGTTGGCTGTGGCTGTTTGTTTGGGGCTCACTATAGGGATGTGCACAGTAACTCTTTTGTTTTTGTTATTACTTTTGTTTTCATTATTAAAATGTCATTCATTTTCATTATATTTTGTTAGTCTTCGTTTCGTTTTTGTTTTCAATTGAAAACACATTTTTGGCTGTAACATTTTTGTTTTTCATTCAATTTGGGTGAAATGTACCTCCCATGGAGAACATTTTGGAAAGATTGAATAAAGGGATCCAATTTTATAAGCAGTTGAAATGTTTTATTTTATGAAAATATGTGTACACATTCCTGACTGTAATATCTTTGTCTCCCAAACAATTTTGATGAAACCTGGCAAGATTATACCCCTTCACAAAGTTACTACCTCTACCAAATTTCAGAAGGTTTGGACAAAGGGTTACAATGTTATAAGCAATGGACTGAGTTTTTGAGGGAAAATGTGGAGAGGGGAGGAGGGAGCAGACATCTCAGAATCCTAACAGGGTTGACCTCTTGAACTATGCCTGTGCTGGGAGGGGCGAGCAGCTCAGCTGTATCTGATGGATGTATCATTGGCCAATGAGCAGCACAAGCAGGCCCCAGCAGTCTCATGACACTCTGTGATTGCTCAATGCCTGCTGCCTCTCACAACCAATCAGGGGGGCTCTGGCAGAGGGCACTGCAACCCTTTATAATGGGAGGATCAGGATTTTTCTCTCCATTCTGTGAGAGCTCTGCTTGTCAGGTTGCATTTACAGAACTGTGGTGCTTGCACAAAAAAATCCTCCCTAGCCCTCATTGTTTTATTTATTTATTTATATTTATTTATTTAGTAGGTATTATCACCAATACCTTTCCTTCCTCATACCCTACATTTTACCTTCTCCCTTTCCCT
>QEPC01007015.1:9224-30027 GCA_003113815.1 Sphenodon punctatus
GGGATGGGGGCTTTCCCCACATATTGTATTTTAAATTGTTTAAAATTTTTATATTGTTTTAAATGTATGTTGTTCGCAGCCCTGGGCTGCCCTGTGGGCACGAGGGGCGGGATATACATTTTAAATAAATAAATAAATAAATATGAAAAAAATACAGCTTGCAAAAAAATAAAATAATACTATTTTATTAACTAACAACAATCTTCCGGACATTTTAAAAATAAATATGCAGAAAAAGTCCCAAAAGTTGATCACAACTGGAAGAATGGTTTTGTCAGCTATTGTTGCCAGTAGAAGAGGAGAGAACAAGTACAGGAGAAAGGCATGAACCTCTATAACAGGAGAGGAAAACCTCAGGCCCAGGGGCCAAATGCAACCCACAACTATTTATTTTCTTTAATTTGGCCCCCTTGCACCTGGATCCAATTCCCAGCACACGTAGTGCTGAAAGACTGAGCTCAAACAATGGGAGCAGAGGTGAGAGCAATTACTCTGTTGGCACGGGTTTCTGGTTGAGCCCTCTTCAGGAGGTTGCAGAGTCTGATACTCTCAGCTCCAGACCCCTGGACTTTGGGCTTCCGACCTACAGACAGCCCATATAATCAGAAACTGAGCCAGATCATCTCTGACTGTCCCTGACAAAGGGGTGCGGCCCTTTGGGGCCCTTCGGGGCCTGGAGGGAGGGAGGGGGGAAAGGTCTGTTGGGAAAGAAAGTGGAGGGGGGGAGAAGGGAGGGAATAAAGGTGGAGGGGTTGATGTGTCTGTGTTGGTGGGGGAGGGGAAGAGAAGGGAGGGAGAGGAGCAGGAAGGGGTGATATTTTGTGGGGATTAGGATAGGGGAGTGATGGAGAGGGATTATTGGAGGGTTGTAGAAAAGGGGAAAGGGGAGTTATGTTATGGTGGGGTGCCGTGGGCAGGGTTGGGGAAGGAACTAGGAGAGTGGGAAGAGTTAGATGATTTAATAATGACTAGTGAGGTGAGTCTTGTGGGGCCGCCTCCCCCTGGTGAGAGGGGGGTAGAGGTGGTAAGTTTTTCCACATGGGTGATAGGAGATAAGATAGTGGTGGGTGGGATCTATCCTGTTTTTGTGGGGGAGGTAATAGAGTGGGCTATAAGCTGAGGCGGGGAATGCGACTATTGAGATGTTTGGAGTGCTATGTGACGGGTCCCTGTGTGGATTACTTGGAATGTGAAATATTATGTTATTTTGTAAGGTTACAGGTCCTTGGTCCAGTGTGGGGCCTAAGGGCTTGATGGGGTGGGTATTGTATGTGGAATGAGGTAATGTTGGCTGACTCCTCCTGGTGAGAGAGGGTTGGAGCCAGCTGAATATCCTGGTGGCAGCAGGATATTAAGAAAGATGGGGCCATTGCCTGAGTGTAGGGATGGCCAGATAAGGTACTAGTTTGAGGATTTTGTTAATTTGATATTGTACTGATTTGTATTTAATTGTATTGTAGTGATATTGTGTATGCTGGACCCCTGTGTGGGAAAGGATCTCCAGCAAATGTATTATTATGTTGTACGCCACCTCGAGTCTCCGGAAAGAGTGCGAGATATAAATAAATGTATGATGTATGATGATGATGATGATGATGATGATGATGATGATGATGATGACAACACCTGGAATAGAGAGACTGCACATGTGCAGTCCTCTGGGTACTGAAAGAGAGACAGCTTCAGATGCACACTTCTGCTTGCCCTCTCCCGGTCCTGACTTTTACCCAGACTCATGTCACCCATGGAACTAACTGACTCTATGCCACTTTGGATACTGCACAGTATGTGAATCCCTTTCCTAACTTGATTAAGGGCAGCAGATACAGATTGTGTTCAGGGATCAGGCATGCTGCCACTGCCTAGAGCTCTAAGGGTTCTGGATCCGAACTTGCTCTGAGCAGTGTTCTGTGTTCTTCTGGAGCAGGTGCTGCATGGAGGACTTGCAGTCAGCCCTACCAGAATTTTCATTCAGCGATAGGAGGTAAGATGGGGGTGGATGCAGGAGGGACAAAACTGGATAGTGTCTGAGAGAGGCTACGGTATAAACGTGTGTGAGGAGGCTAGGAGCATGTGAGTGAGGGTTGAGAGGTATACCTATGGGGAATAGATTTGGTAATACTGTCCTCCACCCCACCACAGGTTCCTAACTCCTCCACAGCCTCAAAAAAAATTAAACACCAGCCACCACTGACAAGGATAATATCTTCCTCACCTGCAAACAAAAAAGCCAGTCAATGCCACCATCGCTAGAGGTGTTGCCTGCACATCTTGTTACAATAGGGATGAAGCAATGGCCTATAAGGCTAGGACAAGTAGCCTTCAGCTGTTCTGATGAACTGGCAGTGGCTACAGCAAAGTGGGCTATGGTCCCTGCAAGCACGGCCATCATTGAAGTGGTGGGGGGGAGCAAGAGGAACCATAATTTGGGATTGATCCAAAGCCAGGATAACATTATTTTCCTACCCTGTCCCCTTCCTTCAGAGATGGCTGCATCCCCAAAAGAGACCATATTGCTGATCTTGGGTAGCTGGCAACAAGCCTGGGATGGGCTACAGCCATTTCTGGCAGGGGCAGGGCCTCTGAGGGTTGACAGTAGTCCATTGATTCAAAAATACTGGAAACACATGCCCTGGATATTTCATCTCTTTTAACTGTCTGCTAAAGTTAACATCAGATATCACTTAGGAAGAAGATGCAGTTTATACACAACTTCCACTCTTGTTTCCCAGACAGTGCCTCCTACAGTTCCCTAGTATTCTCATGGGATACGTGCAAAATGGAACATCCTATGGGTGGGTGAAAATAGCTCCCCAGGGTGCCCTGGTGACATTCTAGAGACTGGTACAGAGTCTGCACTGCAGATGAAAGATGGGCCTCTCGCCGCTCTGCTTAAGAGAGCTTGACTATTGGGAGAAAGGGAGTTTGGGCAGTTCTGTGCAAGAGATGAATGCCTGATCAGCTTTCTTTTTCATAGCATATAATAGTGGGAGGTCCTCCTGCGTCAATGACAGACAGAAAATGTACCTACTTTTTTGGCTACCAAAGTCTGCAAGTCTCTGGGTACTTTCAGACGTTACGAGATCACAGTCAACCACAGTGAACCACAGACAATCCTGTGGCATGGCCAAAGAGCCCTGAACATCTGATCGGCAGCATCCAGATGTGCACCACAGTCAATGACCCGCAGGGGCCAAAGCCAACCACGCTTCCTGAGGTATGGGGTAATTTAAGACGTTACGCGCTCCCAGGTCACCACAGTGGATTCCCAACCATGGCGAGCCAGCCAACCCCATCCCGTGGTCCAGAAAAGCCCCAAACAGACCACAGCAAGTGGGACCACGGCAAGGAAATGGATGGATGGACCACGGCCCAGGGCAGCACAACAGACGTTACACCAATTCTGGACCGTGGTCAGAACACCCAGAGAGACCGGGGTGGGGAAGGAGGCAGATATGGCTGATTGAGGGAAAAAGAAGCCAAAAGCGCCAAAAGGCAATGTCCACACAAGGGAAACAGGAAGGGAGGGGGAGGAGAGAGAGGAGCAGCTACAGGCACAGAGAAGCCAAGGACACTGCATAACACAGACCACACACACATGCTCTGGCACAAACACACCCAAACAGGAAAGGAAGGAAGTGGGGATCACACCGGGAAGGTCAACACACACAGAACCACAGACACCGGGGGTGGGGGGAGCCCCAGGCCAAGGAAGGGGAAGGGACCATGCCGGGAACAGTCCAGGACATGCTGAAAGGCACCCAGAACCCCACTGACAGCACAGGGAGCCACCCAACAGCATCCTCATGAATGTTGCATTCCTTGTCCCTCCCTCAGTTCCCCCTTCCCTGTCTCCCATCACCCTGTCTTTATATTGTAAGCCCTCAGGCAGGAACCATGTCTGTCTTAATCTCTGTAAAGCACCAGGTACATTGCTTGTGCTATATAAAAGCCAATAAATAAAATAAGAATAAGAATAAGAATAATAAGTCACAGGGGTTTCCCTGGGACAGAGCAGGGTCATGGGGGAGGGCAAACAAGCCGGGGAAGGCACCAGATCGGTCCGAGGCAGGTCCGGATGACAATGTCCCTTGCTGATGCAGAAGCATGGCTGCAGATGGAGGTGAGCTGGATCCTGTGGGCAGCACATGCAGTTCCCCCCCTGGAGGAGTCCAGGAGGTACTGTCCAGTAGGGGTGGGAAGTTCAGATTATCCGGTATTCGATACTGCCGGTATTTTTCTGTACTGGCAGTATTGGATTAATCCGGATATTGGGGGTACTGCCACTGGTTCCCCATGCCGGATTGTTTTACGTTGCGCCCATTGAAATGAATGGCCGCAATGTAAAAAAAGAAGGAAAAAAAAACCCAACCACTTTTCCCTCCCCCTTCCAGGCTGCATGGGTGGAAGAGGGGACAGCCCCCACCCACCCTGCCCAGCCTAGATTTTTTTTTTAAAAAAAAATTCCGAAGTCCCTGGCTCTGGGCTGCCACCGGCGACCCGGAGCCTGCACCAGCAGGTAGGTACTAGGGTGATCCCTAGGGTGGGGGTGTATGATAAACCCCCACCAATCCCCTGGGATCCTCCGTGACTGTGCAGGACTTGGTGCCACTGGACAATAGGGATGGGACATCTGGCAAAAAAATGGCTACTGGTTTTACCGGTTACTGGATTGCAAAAATCCAGTTTACCAGATTAAAACCGGTTTAGCGGTGCCAGATCTATTGCACTGATTTCAATGGAGAACTGTCAGTGTCCCCATTGAAATCAATGGGGGAAAAAAACAATCCCTCCCCCTCCCAGGCTGTGCGGGTGGAAGAGGGGACAACCCCCACCCACCCTGCCCAGCCTGGATTTTTGAAAAAAAACTTCCCCGAAGTCCCTGGCTCTGGGCCGCCGCCGGTGACCCGGAGCCCGCACCAGAAGGTAGGTACTAGGGTGATCCCTGGGGTGGGGGTGGTTTAACACACACCCCACCCCAAGGATCAATCTACCCCCCCACCCAGGGATTGCCTACCTTTGGTGCTCCGGGCAGCGGCAGCTGCAGCACGGCAGTCGGCGGCTTCAGCGCTGGCTGTGGCTGCCGGCTTCAGCACTTACTAGACCTTCTGGGGAATTTCTGGGTTTCCTCGGAAGGCCTAGTAAGCGCTGACACCAGCAGCCACAGCCAGATCTGAAGCCGTTGGACCGCCGTGCTGCTGCTACCACCCGGAGCACCAAAGGTAGGTGATCCCTGGGTGAGGGGGTAGGGTGATCCCTGGGGTGGGGGTGTGTGATAAACCACAGCCAAAGGGGTGGGGGGCAGGCACGGAGAGGAACACCACAGGCAGCGAAGGACAGGGGGTGCCCATGGAGGGGGCACAGTGGCACAGGTCAGCATAACGGATGCAAGAGAATCAACCAGAACAGTCGGTAGGCCGGAATGGCATGCACCGAATGACCAGTGCCCCAAGCTGTCAGGGAGGTGCAGGGAGCACACGGTGGGGCTGTCATCCGTCACACCAAAGACACAGGAGGCCTCACAGCCAGCTGCAGGGGGTCACAAAGGGGGCTGGGACCAGTTGGCCCACCAGATGCATGTAGTGGGGCCACTGCAGCATGCCCCAATGGTAGACCCACCCTGCCATGTAGTGGGCAATGAGGTAGTAGGTCTCAAATGGATCCGGCATGGTGAGCCCCACCTGAACATCAGCAAGGGTCCACATAGTGGCCAGCACCACCAGCTCCGGACCGGTGGGCCCCAACAAGGTATAGTCAGCAGTAGGGGGCCATGGCAGGTGCCCAAGCTCCAACAGGTGGTAATACGCCACCCCATGTGACCACTGGTAACCACAGGCCCCATGAATGCAGCAGAAGAAGGAAACAGCAAGGTCAGGGCCCCCCTCCTCCAGATAGGTCATGAATCCAGCCAGGCTACACACTGAGAGGGCGGACACGGTCTCCACCGTGGACCACCTCACATGCAAGCACCTTGTCCCTGGAATGCGCCCCTCAGGAAAGGGAAAGAGGCCAAACGACTCCACATGGAGCCAGCACACACTACCGCTCACCTCATAGGCAAAGTAGCAGAGCCCGGATCTCAGACTCGCATAGGCACCAGAGAGGGTATCCAAGGAGCATAGGAGCAGTTGCACAGCCAGGGACTGCTTCAGGAAACATGGGGCCATGGTCTCCCGGAAGGTCCAGCAATGGGTGGCACCAGGCAAACCGGGGCGCAGAAGCATAGGGGCAACACTGCCGGGCATGGTCCTGCGGGCAGTGAGTCTAAGCAGCAAGGAAAGAGGGGCCCCACGATGGACATGGGCTGGGGGAGAAGCAGGGGAGCCCAGAGGACACATGATAACGCCGCAGGCCGCAACAAGCCATGGCTAGCAAGCGATGCATAGGGAGCGGACCCAGCACAGCTGCAGGAACCGAGTGCACCGACTGTCCAGCAAGCACTGATAGCAGGGAGGTGATGACAACAGGCAACCAGCTGCAGACCACACTGATGGGTGCATGCGGGCCCGGGGCACGAGCCCCCAGAATGCGAGTTCAGGTGCATACAAGGGAGGGGCACCATAGGTAGGCACAAACCGGCCGGCAGGTGAGCCACTCCCCTGCCCCCTTCCTGTTACCATGAAGGAGACAATAAAGCTGTTGTTGTAACTACACCTCATGTTTCCTTTCCATACCATGCCCCCTTGTGCCCTACCCACTACCCCTTCCCCCCCACCTTGCTCACCCTCCACACTCCTCTCCCTTCCATCCTTCTCCATCCCACCACATTCCCCTGCTGCTGTGTGCCCTTTAAATCTCCCTCCCTGGTCTGTGTGTTGTGCGTTGCCTGGTAGCAGCGCTGCGTACTCTCACCATGGCTGGCGATCATTCATACTAATTTTGCCCAGTGGTTGGCATTCAGTAGTTACTTTTGCCAGTTTCCCAGTGGGAATCTCTTTTACCACGCTTCTGGAGATGGTCCCTTCCCGACCTCCGGAATCATGGTTGGCTTTGGAACGGGACCATCTCCACCAAAAGTAATGACTGAATGCCAACCACCAGGTGGAATCATCATGAAAGATCTCCAGCCTTGGCAAGAGCATGCAGTCGCACCCTGTACTCTTTGCACCTCCCTGCCGGCTCGGGACACTGGCCACTCGCTCTGCACTGTTCCAGTCTCGTGGCTGTTCTGGCTGGTTCGCTTGCCTCCGTTCTTCTCACCTGTGTCACTGTGCCCCCTCCAGGGGCACCCCCTGTCCTTCACTGCCTGTGGTGTTCCTCTCCATGCCCAGCACCCCCTTTGACTGGTTCCTGCTGCCTGACACTGTTACTGGCTCTCCCAGTGGTGACTTCCTCCCTTGCCCGGTTGCCCGCACTTCTGTGTCCATGGTGTGTCCCCTCCCCCTGCCCCGTCAGTGCCTCCATGACTGTTTGGGAGTTGGAACCACCAAACAACACCTCCCGGACTCCTCGGGGAGGGGGGCTGCATGTGCTTCCCACAGGATCCAGCTTGCCTCCATCCCCAGCTGTGCTTCTGCATCAGTGAGGGGGATCCTTGCTGTCTGGAACTGCCTCGGACTGCTCCAGTGCCTTCCCAGGTTTGGTTGCCCTCCTCCTGTGACCCTGCTTCATCCCAGTGGGGACCCCTGTGATTTATTATTAATTATTATTATTATTATAGACTTTTATATAGCACAAGCAATGTACCTGGAGCTTTACAGAGCTTCAGATAGACACGGTCCCCGCCCGAGAGCTTACGATCTAAAGACAGGGGGAGGTGAGACAGGGAAGGGGGAACTGAGGGAGGGACAAGGGATGCAACATTCATGAGGATGATGTTTGGTGGCCCGTGCTCCGTGTGCTGTCAGTGGGGTTCTGAGTGCCTTTCCACGTGTCCTGGACTGTTCACAGCCCGGTCCCCTCCCCTTCCTTGACCCGGGGCTCCCCCCCAGGTCTGTGCTGCTGTGTGTGTTGACTTTCCTGGTGTACTCCCCCCTTCTTTCCTTTCCCATTCAGGTGTGTTTGCGCCCGGGCATTGTGTGGTCTGTGTTCTGCAGTGTCCTTGGCTTCTCTGTGCCTGTAGCGTGTGCCACCTCAGTCGCTCTCCTCCCCCTCCCTTCCCATTTCCCTTGTGTGGGCATTGCATTTTGGCACTTTTGGCTTTCTTTGCCCTTATCCAGCCATGTCTGCCTCCCGCCCCGGTGTCCTCTGATCACAGTGTTCTGACCAGTCGGGGATCGGTGTAACATCTGTTGCGTTGCCCCTGTCCGTTTCCTTGCCATGGTCCCACTCCCGTCATGTCTGTTTGGGGCTTTCCTGGACCACGGGAGGGGGTTGGCTGGCTCACCACAGTTGGGAATCCACTGTGGTGACCCAGGTGCACATAACGTCTGAAATTACCCACTGAGCACTTTATGAGTAACTGCCTTGAATAACTTCCATTGCCTTGGAATTACAGGTGCTCAGCACCTCTTTAGATTTGGACCTGGATTTCTTCTTGTCATAAGGCCCTAAGACTCAAGTTCTTTTTATCTACATTTTGGGAATTTTATCTAATTTTTTTAATTAGCATGCAGCTTAAGTGATCTGAAAAGGTAATATTTAAATTCTTTAGTAGGAAAACTGAATTCACCTTATATCTTTCAGTACTTAATACTGCAATAGGAAACTGAAAAACATAGTACTCACTTCATGTTTTATCAACACCTACTCAGTCAAAGTAGAAGTCATAACAGATAGAGACAAATCATCTAATGGCAGAGGTTAAAAGAAACCTGTTACTATGACTACAGATAGGGTCAGATAACAAAATGAACAGCCACTTTTTGATCTTCAAAAAATTCTTTTTCCTTTGCTCTCTCCTCCGTTATCTGGACCACTCCATCAAACACCTAGCAGATAACAGAGTTGAAAACCCAATCGACCTTCAAGAAAGACCAGACAAGTTGGAAAGTCTATGTAAAGGTTACTATTACAGTGGAAGTGCTTATGATGATATTTCCCTTGTATGTGTGTGTATTTCTATATTTAACTACAGTAACAGGATACAGTTCAAAAGGTTTTACAAAAGTGTTTAGCACAGGTGCCCAAATGTAATTTTCACAATTCCAAATATCAAAAGGACATGAAATCTAAAAAGGTTTATTTACTAAATAATGTGAAATTTGCAGTTTTTAAAAAAAATTCTAGATAATGTTTACATACATACTAGGGATGAAATGAGAAGCATTTATGCTTCTCGTGAGAAATACCGAGATTCCAAGAATTGGGACCAAGATCTCAATGAGATCCCAGCACATGTACCAATTCTTGGTATTTCTCAGTGTTAAAAATAAATAAATAAAATAAAATAAAAACATTTAAATCACTGTGCATGCACAGCTCTTTTACAAAAAATGTCACTGCCATTTTGGAAAAGACCAGCTGGTCTGCGCATGCGCAAATGACCACCACACATGCCCTGACCAGCTGTCCTTTTCCATTTAGGAAAAGGGCTGCACATGTATGAACAGCCTGGTGGCCATTTTGCACATGTGCAGTGATTTATTTTTTCATCACGTCAAGAATGAATACAAGACACTGCCCATTGTTGGTTTGTTCTTGGCCCCGTAATGAACCAGCATTCTTGACAAGACAAAAAAAATAACTGTGACTGGATTTCATCCCTAGTAGGTACCCCCAGCCAGCAGTCATAATGGCATGAAGGACTGGGTAGGTGGTCAGCCCATGAAGCAGTACCTCTTGGTAAATGTTCCTATGATATGGTCTTTATCCTGGGTATTGACATGGGCTGCTTGTCATTTCTTACCAAGCCAATCACAATTTAAGCAATTCTTAATGACCAAAATAATCCCTTGCACAATTTGACAGTAATGCTGTCAAATGCCACCAGTGTTTAAAACCAGTGAGGTAAATCTCCTGACAACAAATAAGCTAAAGAAAGTTTACCCAAATTTGTGTTGGTAAACTAACTCTGAGTATTGATGAGATAACAGGAGGACATTTCTGTAATACACAGGCATGCATACAAACAGATTTATTACTCTTCCAGGACAATAGGCTTATAGTTAGTTTTGCTCACTGATCACAGGCCGAGTTGAACAGTGGGTGTAAACAAATGAGACAATAGCCGGCTGGAGCCATTCAGTCCGTGCAGACCCCACTCACACATTTAGCATGTTCAGCCTAATAAACAGACAGAACCTGTGTGCATTTCATGTACGTACTAGGGGTGGGACATCAGGCACAATATTGGCTACTGGTTTTACCGGTTGCCAGTATGCAAAATACTGGGTTACGGATTAAAACCGGATTACCGGTGGCGGATTTATTATATTGATTTCAATGGGGAACTGTCCCCATTGAAATCAATGGAATACCTCCCACCTCCCCCTCCCAGGCTGTGCGGGTGTAAGGGGGGCACCACCCACCCACCCTGCCCAGCCTGAATTTTTTTTTAAAAATTTTTTTTTACCCTAAGTCCCTACTAGTGCGGGCCCCGGGCCGCCACCGGCGACCTGGAGCCTGCACCAGTAGGTACTAGGGTGATCCCTGGGGTAGGGGGGTTAACACCAGGGATCACCCTAGTACTGACAGTACCTACCTGCTGGTGCGGGCTCTGGGTCAGCAGCAGTGGCCCAGAGCCCGCACTAGCAGGGACTTCAGGGAATTTTTTTAAAAAAAAAAACCCAAGCTGGGCAGGGTGGGGGGTGTCCCCCCTTCCACCCACGCAGCCTGGAGTAGGGAGGGAAAGTGTTTGGGTTTTTTTCTTTTCTTTTTTTACATTGCGGCCATTCATTTCAATGGCCGCAATGTAAATGATCTGGTACCGGTAATACCCCCCCCAAATACCGGATTAATCTGATACTGCCAGTACACCAAAATACTGGCAGTATCCGACACCGGAAGATCCGAACTTCCCGCCCCTAGTATGTACGGGCAACCCCTGCTCATCTCCCCAGTCGGAGGTTTAGTCTGACAAATCTAACAGATGGACAGACATTCTTCCCTGCTGTGTTCTGCCCACCTACTGCAACCCCCACCCCAGCCAACTATGGGAAGGAAAAGTCACTCCAACTGTTTCTTTTTTCTGGTATATTCTCACCCCAGGAGGATACACAACCAATAGTGGCTGATAACTGCTCACATGAGGCACTCAGCCAATCCTAGCTAGGCAGCCTCTCAACTCTTTATGCTGTTCAAAGCATTTGGTGTGTGGTTTGAAGAGTTCACGGACATGGCAGTGGATCCAGAGAGCTCAGCATCACACTGCAGGGGTGTTTTTCTGCTGAGCAGAACATGAGAGCAATCCAGCAGATTCAAATCCATTTGTCACTGGCAAGTTGAAATTGCAAGGTACAGATGGGCACAAGGTATGGTCATTGTAGTAGGACACAGCACATTGCTGAGTCAGCTCCTGCCTTGGCACCATAGACTTGCCTGCCCCTAGTGACAACAGTCCAAGATAAAATTCCTTCAAGGGGAGCTGATGTATGCTGACAAATACCTGAGAGGTGACATGACTTTATTCAACAACGACCTGTGCCTGGCTGTAACCATTGACAGGTTTGTATGGGTCAAAGAGATAAGCACAGGCTGGTGGGGGAACATTAGGGGTGGGACTATTGGTATTGGATTAATCTGATAATAGCAATGATCAGCAGCATCAGATTAATCCGATAATACTTATAATTGTTGGTATTGGCAATTTCGGATTGTAAACATTGCCCATTGAAGTCAATGGCCACAATGTTAAAAAATGTTAAAACTGACTATGTTAAAAATCCAATATTTTGATACTGATAAATTCGATATCAGGAGATCAGATATTGATAAATCCAATAACCGATAATGACCCTGGAGTCCCACCCCTAGGGAACATGCTGAGGGGTGGATCTCTAAGTTTAGGATGTCCCATCATTTAATCCTTCAGATAGAAGAGATCTTCAGGCCATGACTAGAGAAACAAAGCACAGTGATACAGTTGCAAATCCCTCAGGCCAAACCTATCCCGCGATGGCAGCAAGGCCAAAAATGTGGACCCGAATCAAAATGAGCCCATAGACTGTGCCCAGCTACTGCCTAGCTGGGTGAGAGCAGGAGAACCAGGTGGGAACATTTGTCCCCAGCCCTGGCTCTTCCCAGCTGTAATAGGCAGCCATGACTGTCCATCATGGCAGCAGGGTGAGTTGATGGCAGCAGCGTGGGGGCATGGCCAGGTGACTGAATGTCACTCCCCGCTCCCCTCCCCTGCTCGAACAGGATGCAGGGAAGTGTGTTTCCATGGCTGGTGCACACCTGGATGGGGAAGCTTCCCCGGTAGGGTTAGCTGATGTCATGTCAGTTAACATCCTCTGTTGCCCAGAAAAAGAGATTTTTCCTAATTTTCAGATTTCAGTGTCAGTCATCAATAGGTTAGTCAAAACCTAAAGCAAAAAGAATCACATGATAGTTTTCATGAAAATGTATTTCAAATTTGCCTGGAAACTGCACTCCTGTAGAGAGACTGAAAATGACCCGCTGGTGGCTGATGACATAATTAGTGTGTTCTTCCAGCCATCTCACTGCTAAGCTGTGTCCCTTTGCAGGCCACAAAATCTTGACACAAGACTGCAAGCCTTTTAGGTGACAAGATTGCAGGCTGGAAGTTGGGGAGAGGGCAAGGAGGTACTCTCTACCCCTCACACAGATTAAAGATAGAGCATATTTCTGGTCGGGGAAGACTAAAACTTCTGCAATTTCAAAAGCAGAAATGATTGCTGGAGGACCGCTTGCCGTAGTTACATAAAGTAACTCATTCTCCATATCAATCATGCAACCATTAGGTGCTAAGAAATCACTTCCCAAAATATTTTGAGATCTGGGAAGATTGATCAACGTGAACTGCTGTGTGGTTTCCAATTTTCTTTCACCCAAATCAACAGGTAAGGGAATAGAAAGACAACCAGAAATTTTATGTCCACTGAGTGCATTCACACATCTCTTTTATCCTGGAGAAAAAACTGAAGTGTCAGGGTTAGAATCATGAATCAAACTGAATGTTGCTACTGTGTCAATTAAAAAATAAACTCCTCCCCCCCACCACCAATGCATAGATCCAGGGTCTTAATCCCTTATCAATTGTTAGCTCACAAACGATCTTACAAGAGGGGCTTCCTGGCGTCATTCATATTGCAACTTTGGAAGCCAATCTACCTCACAGTAATACTTAGGGAATTCCTGATTAGCATCTGGTTCCTCTACTTCCAACAACAATTCACTCTCCTTAGCTGAGTTAACAGTTGCAATCTGTAGGTTAGTTTTAGGTTGGATAGCCATTTGTAATACACGTTAGGGATGGGCGAACAAATCACGGCTCGGGTTCGGTCATTCGGTTCAGTCCGGTTCAGTTCGGCTGTTCGGTTCGGCCATTCGGTTCAGTCTCTGAGTTCAAGTTCAACCGTTCCATTCGGCCATGTTCGGTTCGGTTCGGGCATTCAGAAACAGTATTGCGAGAGCCCATGATCGCGCCGGAAACCGGAAATTCGAGTGCACGCGGAACTTGTGTGAGTGAGAGTGTGTGTGTTGTGGCTGGCTGGGTGTTCGGTTTTGATTTGTGTGCTTTGGCTGTGTGGTGTGTGTTGGTTTTGGTTTGGCTGGTTGGTGAGTGTTGGTGGGTGCTGTGTGTGTCTGTTTAAAAAAAAGAATTTAAAAAAAAATGGAGAAGAAGGTGACCAGTGTCACCACCATTAAACACCAGGCCTGGGGGAAGGCCAAGGTGGCGGAGCCGGTGGTGGAGGAGGAAGAGGTTCTTCCTGCCGCTGCTGCTGGACCTTCGGTAGTGGAGGAGGAGCCAGAGCCGGCGGGCACAGGAGGTGCTGCTGCCACTGCTGCCAGGTTTGTAAACTTTTTTTTGACTTGGAGGACAAGAAACGTAAGGGTCTATCCGTTAGAGCGAGCTCACTGGCATGCAGGTGGGTGCGTGGGTGGTGGGCGGATGTCTACCACAGAGAGAGATGGTACTGTAGTGTGGGGGGCTCTTCCAGCAGTCAGGCACGAACACGAGCAGTACCCCCACCCAAACATGTGCCTGCCAGCCATAGCAAGGGTCTCCACACTCCAGTTGCCATCCCTACCTAGCACCCCCAAATAAGGGCAGGATTTGCACATGCCAGCCAGGGTCACCATCTCCCATTGCCATCCCTAGCACCCCAAGGAGGGAGGACTAGAGACAGTGGTGATAGTGGTGGAGAGGGCGAGGGGGTTGCTGACTCCTCCGGTGTGTGTGGGGGTGTGTGTGTGTCTGCCCTCCTGTAGCCCAGCAGGTTCGAAGTCTGGGGGTGCTGTTGAATTTGAACCTCCATCTGGATCGGCAGGTGGAGACCGTGGCTAAAGCCACCTTCCGCCAGCTGTATCTAGTACAGAGGCTCCGTCCATACATTTCCAGGCCCGACCTGGCCACTCTCATCCATGCCTTCATCACCATGAGGCTGGACTACTGCAACGCGCTCTACGTGGGGATTCCCCTGTTTCTAGTCCAGGGGCTGCAGCTAGTTCAGAATGCGGTGGCCCGTCTTCTTATAGGGACGGGTCGGTGGGAGCACATAACACCTGTGCTCCGCACTCTGCACTGGTTGCCTATAGCGTACCAGGCCAGATTCAAGGTGTTAGTTCTTGGCATTGAAAACTTGTATGGCTGGTTGAATCAAGGCCCTACCCTGCCTAGTAAAACACCTGAGAATAGCACGGGCTGGGTCTTTGGCCGCAATAATAACCCGAGAGAGATGATTCTTCCAAGCTCCTGATCTGTGAAAACACAGGCCAAGGTATTTAAAGGAAGGGACCTGCTGCACAGGATGGCCATCTATGTCCCAGCGATAGGAGAGATTCTTACTGGCTTTTCCAATTACTTTATGGGGCGGAGGTTTGGGCCCCTTTCTATACTCAAAATTTAAATTCCCTCCAATCCAAGTTTCTGACAGCCTTGCTGGGTAATCCAAGAGGTACACCACATGCGACTATAAGGCTCGAATTGGGACAGCAAAGCTGGCACCAGGTGGCACTTCGAGTGGCACTGAAGTATTGGTGCAAGATTCAGGGTACCAACTCCTCAGAACTTTTAAACAATCTTAGGCAAGACCCCTATGCGAACCCATGGTTTTCAAAAATGGAGGAGCACCATCAGAGTATGGGGCTCTCCAAGGGCTACCTAGCTCACAAAACGCCACTGAATGTGATGACGGAGGTTTTCCAAAGAGCTGATGACATTGATAGGGAGGCTGAAATTGGCAAAACTGGTGATTTGTCCCATATGAGGGCCTATATTGATTGGGTTCCACCTTGGGGCCAACTGGCTTCCTATTTAATTGTAGACATTCACTGACAGCCAAGCGATTAATCTTTCGGGCAAGGGTAATGCCCTCCTGTCGCAGGTATTAGAAGGGCGGATTCAAAGAACACCTTTTGCGGATAGAATCTGCCCTTTTGACAATTTGACTGCTGAAACTCCTGGTCATATGATGTTGTATTGTCATTTATATGACAAGGTGAGGGACAAGCTTCTGACCCCTTTACTTGGTAGATTCCCTGGGCATTCGGAGGACGCATTGGTGGATTTTCTGCTAAATAGCTCTGATATTCAAATTATTAAGCTATTGGCATGGTTTTTACTGCAAATGGTACACTGCAGGAAAGTTTTTATTAGCTTTAGGGCTATTGCTAATAGCTCCTCTGGCTTTGGAACCCCAGTCCACTCCTAAGGCTCCTTATGGCATAGGAATGGCTTGGTGTCTCTTAACTCGACTTGGTGCTAAACCTCTTTTGTATCTTTATTTTGTATGCATGTATGATATGTTTGCCGTGATCTGGCTTCCGTTAGAATAGATTTTCATTTAAGGATTAAGGGGGTTGGAAGGGATGTGCCATGGCAATTGGAACCATAGAAGTTCGAAAATGGGGCCAGTTTTCTTCCCACTGAGCTAAATCCTTCGCTTCATTGCTCTTAATTGTGATTATAATCTTTACATTTGATTATGTTTTATTTTGTATATTGTTTATTGTTTCATTTTGTGTATATGAATATACTTGGTTGCAATGGCCTGTGCCCACGCTTGAATAAACTTAAACTTGAGGTGTTAGTTTTGATCTATAAAGCCCCCAATGCGTATGTCCCACCCTCCTCTTCAGTATATTATTCTACTGATATTTGGGAGCAGATGGAGGAAGCTATTCAGGTGGCGTTTTCAGATTCCCGGGGGTCTTGTTGATTTTAGGTAGGGAACTGAACTCACGTGTAGGTAACCCTGCGTTAGATGGGAGTGTTTTGTGCTTAGACGTCACTATAATCCCTCCATTTAATAATATCCGGCAATTGAGGGAGAGGATTTCTTACCCCAGGACCCTGATTTTTCACCAGTTCTTAAGGAACCTGGGCTTAGTAATATTGAATGGGTTGTTGCTGGGGGACCTCGAGGGCAATTTTACTTTTTTTTCAATGATTGGTGCTAGTGTGATAGATTATTTTTTGACGCAAGAATGTTTTGTGACTGATGGTTTCGATCTTAGAATCTTAGCCACTGTGGAAACAGAACACTCTCTGCTAGCATTAAGGGTTGGTGGCTTTTTCCCATATGAGGGAGGCTTTGGACTTCCATCTAGTGAACAACCACAAGAGAAAGAGCCACCGTGTCTGACCCGCAAAAGATGGTCTCTGGCAGTGCTAAGTGATTGTTTGGAGTTTATGGATTTGGAGTTGGCTCAGGAGTTAAGGGACCAAGTTTTCTACTTCCCTATGGGAGCTGTGGTAGCTTTTGAATCCCTGACAGAGTCCTTTTTGCAGCTCCTGTCCTATAATTCACAGGACAGGGCTACTTTTAAGCCGCAAGAGGTCTGTTTTGATGCCTCCTGCCTCAGCGCAAGGAAGTCTTTGCGGCGGTTAATCAGGCAGATGAAATGGTCCCCATCCAAGGCTAATAGGTGTGCTGTTAGCCTGGAAAGAAGACAGTATAAGCAGTTATTATGGAGGAAACAGCTAGATTACTGCGAGTCCAAATGGGTGCTATTACATCAGGCGGCTCAGGCCAAAGATGGTAGGAAATTTTGGATGCTGATAGCTGGAGCCTTGGGCAGTAAAGGGTCAAAACAGGAGTTGTTACCCCCATTAGCTAAGTGGGAGTCCCACTTTGCAGTCCTGTTTACATGGTCTAACTCACTGGGTACCTCAATAGAGCCTCAACCAGAGAATAGATTTCAGAAGTGGCCTCCGATCATGGTAGAGGAAATAGTAGAGCTGATTGTTTCACTTAAAGAGGGAAAGGCCCCAGGTAGTGAATTCATCTCCCTGGAGTTGCTAAGGCATAGCCCAAAATGGTGGGCTGTGTTATTGGCGCTGCTTTTTTCGATAATTAATTCCTCAGGTAAGATCCCCAAGTATTGGTTGCAAAACATTGTGGTCCCCATTTTTAAGAAAGGGGACCCATTGGACCCTGCTAATTATAGGCCCATCAGCCTACTATCTATAATTGGGAAATTATATGTCAAGTTTCTTCTGGGCAAGCTCTTGATATGGCTTGATGAGAACAGGGTCATTCACCCAGAGCAGGCTGGCTTTAGAGCTGGTCAGTCAATGATAGACCAAGCGTTTGTGCTTAAATTGCTGTTTATGAAATATGCTCTGGGTCAAACAAAATCTTCTGCCTTATATTGTTGTTTTGTGGAGTTACGGGCCGCCTTCAATTCTATCGATAGAGAGCACATCTGGACAAAACTCTGAGGCACATCTATCGATGGGCGTTTGCTTTTTCTAGTGATAAAACTTCACAATAACAATACCTTGCAGGTTCAGTCCAGCCCTGGCCGTCCTCTATCTAAGACCATAGCGGTGAAAAAAGGTGTCCGTCAGGGCTGCCTCTTAGCGCCGGCGCTCTTTAGTTTCTATTTTAATTACCTAATACCATTTATGAAAGGGGATGATCTTCATGTGCCAAAACTGGGCCCAAGGAAGTTGGCTCTCCTGTTATATGCTGATGACACTGTCTTGTTATCTGTGTCACAGGTGGGTTGGAGGTGGAGAATGTACAGGTTTGCCCAGTATTGCAAACAGGAAAATCTGAGCATAACCTATGAGACGACGAAGGTCTTAGTGGCGGACAGGTCTAGGACTCAGCACCGATGGTTTATTAATGATGTGGGTATTGAACAGGTGCACCTGTTTAAATATCTGGGGATCATTTTTGCCTCTTCAGGTAGCTGGATGCCCCATCTTAAAACTGTTATGTATCAAGCCCGGATTTCATCTAAGGCACTGGTGAAATTTTATTTCTCCGAGGGAGGGAAACTGGTCAGTCCAGCACTCCACCTTTTCAAGGCCAAAGTAATACCCCAGCTTCTTTATGCAGTAGCCATCTGGGGTGGTGAGCTGGTGGCTAGTCTTGAACCCCTCCCCTCCAGAATGGTTTTTTGCGGACAATACTGGAATTACACAAGTGTGCCCCACAAGTGATTCTGAGGGCTGAATTGGCTATGAGAACCATAAGGGTGCAGGTCATGCTAGCTCTATTTAAATTCTGGCTTAGAGTAGCAGTATGCTCCTCTGCTCCCCAATCTCTTTTAGCCCTTATTGTAGAAGATAGGACCATGGTTTTGTGGTCCCAGACCATCGTAAAGGCTTATGGTGAACTGGGCCTGGTGAAGGATCATTTGAGGTATTTAGAGTTTAATCAGGCTGCTGCCAAATTTAAACAGAGACTTTTGGATCAGGAGATCCAATTAGAATCAGTGGCTTTATCAGCACAGAGGATAGCCCTGGATTATCATCTGCCATGTTCGAACAGGATTCTCCCGGACTACCTCACCTGGCCCAATGCCCAGCTGAGGAGAGCATTAACGCTTTTGAGATGTAATCTATTTCCCTCTGCGGTGTTGGAGGGGAGATATCTTAGAATCCCAAAAGAGCTTAGGGTGTGTCGGAGATGTGATTGGGCTGTACTTGAGTCAACTGCGCATATACTGCTGCATTGCCCTAGACATAATAGCCTTAGGGAGAAATTGCTGAAGAATTATATTGAGCCAATGCCATGCTTTTTGGGGGACGGACTGAGGATACAGCTTCTATTGAACGGGGATGACTCCAGCCGGTCTAGAGCAGTTGCGGCCTTCGGGGCTGGGGTACCCGCTATGATGGCTCTAGATTCTCCAGACTAAGGGGGGTTTTCAGGGGTCAAACTCTACCACGGTATGCCCCGCAGAAGAGCAAGGTACTTTTTTCTCTGTGANCTTTTGACAATTTGACTGCTGAAACTCCTGGTCATATGATGTTGTATTGTCATTTATATGACAAGGTGAGGGACAAGCTTCTGACCCCTTTACTTGGTAGATTCCCTGGGCATTCGGAGGACGCATTGGTGGATTTTCTGCTAAATAGCTCTGATATTCAAATTATTAAGCTATTGGCATGGTTTTTACTGCAAATGGTACACTGCAGGAAAGTTTTTATTAGCTTTAGACTATTGCTAATAGCTCCTCTGGCTTTGGAACCCCAGTCCACTCCTAAGGCTCCTTATGGCATAGGAATGGCTTGGTGTCTCTTAACTCGACTTGGTGCTAAACCTCTTTTGTATCTTTATTTTGTATGCATGTATGATATGTTTGCCGTGATCTGGCTTCCGTTAGAATAGATTTTCATTTAAGGATTAAGGGGGTTGGAAGGGATGTGCCATGGCAATTGGAACCATAGAAGTTCGAAAATGGGGCCAGTTTTCTTCCCACTGAGCTAAATCCTTCGCTTCATTGCTCTTAATTGTGATTATAATCTTTACATTTGATTATGTTTTATTTTGTATATTGTTTATTGTTTCATTTTGTGTATATGAATATACTTGGTTGCAATGGCCTGTGCCCACGCTTGAATAAACTTAAACTTGAGGTGTTAGTTTTGATCTATAAAGCCCCCAATGCGTATGTCCCACCCTCCTCTTCAGTATATTATTCTACTGATATTTGGGAGCAGATGAAGGAAGCTATTCAGGTGGCGTTTTCAGATTCCCGGGGGTCTTGTTGATTTTAGGTAGGGAACTGAACTCACGTGTAGGTAACCCTGCGTTAGATGGGAGTGTTTTGTGCTTAGACGTCACTATAATCCCTCCATTTAATAATATCCGGCAATTGAGGGAGAGGATTTCTTACCCCAGGACCCTGATTTTTCACCAGTTCTTAAGGAACCTGGGCTTAGTAATATTGAATGGGTTGTTGCTGGGGGACCTCGAGGGCAATTTTACTTTTTTTTCAATGATTGGTGCTAGTGTGATAGATTATTTTTTGACGCAAGAATGTTTTGTGACTGATGGTTTCGATCTTAGAATCTTAGCCACTGTGGAAACAGAACACTCTCTGCTAGCATTAAGGGTTGGTGGCTTTTTCCCATATGAGGGAGGCTTTGGACTTCCATCTAGTGAACAACCACAAGAGAAAGAGCCACCGTGTCTGACCCGCAAAAGATGGTCTCTGGCAGTGCTAAGTGATTGTTTGGAGTTTATGGATTTGGAGTTGGCTCAGGAGTTAAGGGACCAAGTTTTCTACTTCCCTATGGGAGCTGTGGTAGCTTTTGAATCCCTGACAGAGTCCTTTTTGCAGCTCCTGTCCTATAATTCACAGGACAGGGCTACTTTTAAGCCGCAAGAGGTCTGTTTTGATGCCTCCTGCCTCAGCGCAAGGAAGTCTTTGCGGCGGTTAATCAGGCAGATGAAATGGTCCCCATCCAAGGCTAATAGGTGTGCTGTTAGCCTGGAAAGAAGACAGTATAAGCAGTTATTATGGAGGAAACAGCTAGATTACTGCGAGTCCAAATGGG
>QEPC01007015.1:57519-74070 GCA_003113815.1 Sphenodon punctatus
GGGTATGACTGCTTCAGGTACAGTGGAATGATAGCCTAAAGCCAATGAGAGTTGAATGATGTCCCTAGAATTAGTGCATGGTCGGACACACTTCATTCAATCAAGCATGCAATAGGTGGTAGCATAGCAGGTACAGGAACGCAAACAGGCAGGCAGGCTCATATAATACGTTGTGTTATATTCTGGTACTTCTTCACTGCCCTCATAGCATCCACAAAGTCTTGTTCAGTGGAGATTTTCCAGGTGGTGACGGAGCTGGTTGGTCTGGCCTCACCTCTGCTTGGAACTGGAATCTTCCACTGCCCACTGTTACATGTTTGCTGATTACTTTGCAGACAAAATTGCACAAATTCACCATAATTTTGACATCACACTTATTACAATAGGAGAACCAGAGGTTATGGAAGCCCTGTCTTGTCCAGTTTTGTGGGATCAGTTTCAGTGGGTGTCTCCCACTAATGATGGGGATGTTCTTGGGGTGATCAGAGACACCTCTTGCAAATTGGACCTGTGCCCATCCTAGCTGGTTAAGGCCAGCCAGGAGACACTGGGGATGTTGCTGGCGAGGGTGGTCAATTCCTCCCATAGGAAGGGCAGAGTGCCAAGCTGCCTCAAAGAGATGGAGCTGTGGTCACTGTTCAAGAATCCATCACTTGACATTGACTCTGTTGCCAGTTATTAGCCAGGGATCGACAAGCTGTATAGCCATTCAATAGCCTTTTAGGAAAGGCTATTGAATGGGTAGTGGATTGGCAGCTGCAGGGGCACCTGGACTGTGTCAGCTGTCTAGATCACTCACAGTCCAGCTTTCGTCGGGGCTATGGCACTGAGACTGTGCTTGTGGCTTTGGTCAATGACCTTCACCACGAATTGGATCAGGGTTGTTCAACCCTGCTGATTCTTGTAGATCTGTCAGCTACTTTTCATACCATTGACCATGAGGTATTGGTGACTTGCTTGTGGGGCCGAGCCGGAGTGGGTGGGATTGTTCTTGAAAGGTTTTTCTTCTTCCTGGCTGGGAGAACTCAGCAGGTGGTGCTCAGGGATTGTTCGTCATCTCCCCAGGACCTCTTGTGTGGAATTCAGCAAGGTTCCATCTTATCCCCTCTCCTGTTCAACATGTATATGAAGCCACTGGGTGAGTTTGTGAGAAGGTTTGGTGTTCGTTGTCATCAATATGCTGATGACACCCAACTCTACTTCTCTTTTTCATCCAACCCAGACCTGGCAGTCTCGGTGCTTACTCGGTGTCTGATGGCTGTGGGGGACTGGATGAGGGTGAGCTGGCTGAAGCTGAATCCCAACAAGATGGAGGTGATGTTGGTGGGTAAGGTGGTGGGAGATGCATGCCATCGTTGATGGGATTCATTCCCTGCTGATCTCTCAGGTTTGAAGTCTGGGAGTGCTCCTCCAGCTCTGACCCCCAGCTCTGTCTCGATATCCAGGTGGGGGCTATGACGAGGAGCACATTTCGCCAGTTACATCTGGTGTGGTGGCTTCAGTCGTATGTCTTGGACTCCGACCTGGCCACTATCATCCATGCTTTCATCACCTTTAGACTAAACTATTGTAACGCACTCTATGTGGTGATGCACCCATGGTGATGTTTCAGAAGCTGCATCTGGTGCACAATGCAGTGGCCCACCTCCTTATGGGGCCGGGCTGCCATGAGCACATTACACCACTGCTCCATTCTCTGCACTAGCGGTCTATAGTCTTCCAGACCCATTTGAAGGTGTTGGTGCTTACCTATAAAGCCCTATATGACCTAGGCCCTACCTACCTGCAGGACTGCCAAACTCCCCAGGTTCTGGTTTGACCCCTGTGATCAGTCAGGAGGGCCTCTCTCAAAGTCACCTGGGTGTTTTGGGGGGCGACTATGGAGAGGGTGTTCTTGGTGGCTGGACCTAGGTTGTGGAACTACCTTCCAGCAGAGGCCTGGGTGGCAAGACCTGGCTGTTCCTTCAGGCCTTTGATGTGGAAGATGAGTGAACGAGGGTGGGTTGAAGGTTAGGGTGGTTGGGTTTTTGTATATTCTGTTTCTGACCTCCCCCATATTAGTTTGTATTAGTGTTAGTATTGTTTAATATGTATTTTATTATATGAATTATGCTTATATTATTATATTTTTATTGTTAGCCACCCCTCATTGCCTTGGCAGGAGTGGGGTATAAATGGTTATATAAATAAATAAATAAATAAATATGGCACAGCATTTAACCCCCCTCAGTTTAATTTATCCCTAAAAATTGCACAAATCACAGTGATCACTGCACAATTTATGTGACTATTTCCATGATTATTAACTGTGTCTCTTCTCTGGCCTGCTACTGGACTCCAGCACTCCTCATGGATATGTCAGAGGCTCCAACTGGCTCTTTGCAGATCACCCAATGACTTCATGAGCAAAGTTGATCAGTTACATATATTAAGTTTGCAAATTAAAGCCATCTTCTGCAATTCATTGACCATGAGAGCACAGTCCTCCACCCTACTCAATGGTGGAGGATTGTCCTGTGAGTGTGTACTGACTCATATATGCAAGTATGGCTAAAATTAAGTACAGAGGACTACCTGCATGCATAAATGATGTTGCCATCAGCAAGATTTCAGAATTGGGTTCTTAAGCAGTAAAGTTTTTCCAAATTTTAGATTTAAACCCTGCCCTCTCCTATGCTTTTAACTGTTATTTCCAAGTACTAGTGTAAGACTAGTTTCCTCAGACCCACACATTTTCCTTTTGCTACTCATGTGCTACTCTCTAATCTGTTCAGGAGATAACATCTAAGTGCATTTGGACATTGTCTGAATATTGGTCTGTATCATTAAGACTAGGGGTGAAACAAGATTTCAACCCCTTCAAGAATCTTGCTAAGAATGAGCTTCTTAGCGAGATTCTCCAGGTCAAGAACCTCATCAGAATTCATGTTCTTGCTGCCATTCTCTGTGAGATTCTGAAGCCCCATATAAACGTCCCTGACATCATTATGCACGTGTGCAACATGACTACCATTGGATGTATATGCATAGAGTGGCCACGGCAGACACTTTGCACATGTGGAAAACGAAGGTTTCTCCATACATGGGAATGAGTGGGGGGAGGGTGAGTGGGGATGTGTGTGTGGCCGTGTGCATGGCCCGCCTACCCAACACACTCACACATCCCCCACCTGGTGGCACCGTATAAACATGGCCAAAAAGGACCCTACCCAAGTGAGTACTTTCTGTAACTTGGTTGTGAAATTCTGAATTCATCTGGGTTACAGTAGGGAAGGATGAACATGAAGTTTTTGGCCAGTTAAGATTCCAACAGAATTGGGAGTTTCGTTTAATCTGATTGGAACTCAGACTGAACAATTGTTCAGTCCAAGTTCTGAGTGAACTAAATGAAATAACAGAAGACCATGTGCAAAATGGCCCTGTCAGAAATATTATTTTGTTCAGAATCCCAACCAATGAAAAAATAAGCTACCTTATGATTTCATGGAAAAGTCCATGAAATCAGAATGACTTATTTAACCCACCACTAGGTTGCCGTTTTCCTGCTGACTACATGGTTAACATTGGCTGCAACTGCTGTGCTCCATTAAACTGCTTCCAATGCTTTATTGTCAGTATTATTCTGCTTAAAATGCCAAAGAACGGTAGACATGATAGACTGTGGCAACAGCCATACATTGCTGGGACCAACCCACTAAAGAGCAGATAGGTCAGTTTCTACCAAATGACTGTAAAAATTGTCAGTTGCATCTTGAAAGAAATATCATAATGTCACTATATAAATCTATGATTCATCCACACTTCGAATGTTGTATACAGTTCAGGTCGCCCCATCTCAGAAAAGATACAATAATATTTGAAAAGGTCCAGAGGCCACAAAAATGATCAAGAGAATGGAATGACTCCCATATGAGGAGAGGCTTGATAGGTTAGGGCTGTTCATCTTGGGGAAGAGATGATTGAGAGGGGATATGAAAGAAGTTTATAAAATCACGAGTGGCATGGAGTAAATAAATAGGGAGTTGTTATTTACTCTCTTTAATAATACTAGAACTAGTGGACACTGCATGAAACTAATCAGCAGCAGATTTAAAACAAACAAAAGTAAATACTTTTTCACTCAACACACAATTAATTTGTGAAAATTGTTGCCAGAGAATGTCGTGAAGGCCAGTAGCATAGTTGGGTTTAAACAATGACTGACTAAATTCTTGGAGGCTAGGTTCATGAATGGCTAACAGTCAAGTAGACTGAGGGACTCAACCCCCGACTGTCAGCAGCTGAGAGTGAACAGAAGGAAATGAATCACTACATTATGACCTGCTGGGTAGGCTTCTGATGCAACCAAGAGTGGCCAGTCGAAGACAGGATTCTGGGTTCAATGGATCATCGATCTTACCCAGTATGGCACTTCTTAAGTTCTTGTGATAGAACTTATGTGACTCACCTCGCATGCACTATTCCCTATGAAATTCTGCCTCTTCCTTATCTGATTTTAAACAAAACACAATTTTAACTATTAAAAGTACTGAGGCACTACAGGGAAAATGTCACTTCTTTTACAATGGTACAAGAAATTGTCTAATTCTCACCAATAATCCTCTCAGAAATGCAAACCCAATATAAATGAAGACAAAAGAAAGAAATATAATTTTCAACCACATTTCTCACACCACTTCGTCAGGAGTAGTCCCATTAAAGTAAATACGTGGTTTGAGACTGAGGTCTATAAAAGGTAGAATCAGATTTGTAAATTAGGAAATTTAAGAGGGAATTTAAAGAGGAAAAAACCAAAGATGCAAAAATAAATAAGAAATTGTTTAAACCTGTCATAAGCAAGAATTTTATAAGAAAATAAGTATGTCCTATTGACTGACAGTTTGTAAAGGCAGATATTTAAAAGGGTACAGATATTGCTGGGAAGTTAATACTGTCTAAAGCAATCTATGACAAAGAAGATGATCCCAACAGCTAATCAGAAATTTTCATTTGTAAATTAATTTGATGAAACTAAGCAAATTAGCCAACCAAAAATTATGTTTGAGCTTTTGAACACTTCTGCACCAACAAATACTCAACACAGAAATATGTTGGATTTTTGAAAGCTTCAACTGTCAGCTTTTAATGATGAGAAATTTGGGGAGTTTGATAAAAAATGAAATAAATAATGAAAAATATTTTCATTTTGATAACCTCAGAATGAAAATATTACCTATATTTAATTCCCCACCCTCCCCTCTACCTTCCCCCAATCTTTTATCAACTCTAAGGATAGGGAGCTACCAACCACAAATATTTCCCTTTCCAATAATAAAGATGAGGCATAAAGATCCTGAAGCTGTTAGAACCAAAAGGAATGAATGTGCATACCATGTGCTCCTGGTGGTAGATTGCTATTCATTCTAAAAGCTCTGCAGAAACTTAAGACTGGGTGTCTGGGTTGCTGAACCAGGTATACAGTTTTCTTATGCACATTGCACTTGTGAAGATTCTAAATTTCCTCATCAATAGCTCATTGGTTTACAGAGTTTCCAAATTGTACCAAGTGAGTCTATCAAAAGTAATTGTATTGAACCAATCTATTTTCTTTAAAGTCACAGGTTCATTTCAAAGTTAGTATCCTCTTTAAACCAAAGCTGATGCAAAGTTTGAATTTCTTTGGAGCTAAATTGTTAGGTTAATTAAGTGTAGAATTTTCTATAGGCACTATGCTAGAGAAATTGCACAGAGATCTGAAGCTCTCAGATATCCACCAATGCATAGCAAGTAAATGAACCACCCATCTTAGGCCCTCAGCACACAGGAAGGTACATCCAAATGATGTGCTGATCTCTACAGCTCTATCTGACTCTCCAGAAGCTGCAGAACTATTTCTAATAGTTCTGAATCTCTGATACAACAGCATTGGTTCTTAGGTTGCCCTACAGACAGCAATTGTTCAGATGCTGCATTTCTTGAGATGAGCAGCAGGGAAAGCACATTCATTACGTAAGGAATGCAGCTAAATGAGCTGGAGCAGGCCTGATCCTACACATGCACCCTGTGGTGGGCAAATGCAACCGCCACACTTTGGGTCAGCTGGGAGAGCTGGCCACATGGCCTGCTCCCGTGAGCCAGTACCTCCATGCCCTGGGGAAAATTGAGGAGCAGGATGCAAGAGCTGGACATGGAGCAGGATGTCCTGACTCCAGGTGTGCTGCCTGCTGCCACTAGACACGCACTCTTACCCTAATAGCTGATTAGTGATTGCAGGGGAGGGGAGGCTTGGAAAAGCCTGTACCCTTTTCCCAGGTCTGTCTTCCCTGAAATCAGCTGTTAGGCGGGTGGACTGGGGGGAGGGAGGTCTGAGAGGAGCATGGCCAGAAGCCCAGCGCACATCCCATGTTAGCCCTGCCACGGTCTGGAGTAACTTCTGCTCCTGCCCATTGTGAACATCTGGCAGAGTAGAAGCAGACGTGACACCCCCACCCATGACCACACTGGGGTAAACATGGCCATGGGCAGGGGTGTCATGTCTGAAAATACCCCTTGACTGTGGAAGGAGTCAAAACTGGGTCAAAAAAAACCCCCACCCACACGCGACGCTGTCCAGAGTCCTGCAGGAGAAGGGCTAGGAGTAAAGGACGCTGAGTCTGAGCGCTAAGCAGAGATCTTGAGTTCAGAGCCCAAGATAAGACATGAAAAATATGAGTTCCAGTCCCAGCGGCTAAGGCACAAAGGACTGTGTTGTATATATTGATGCATCTACATGGGTGAAGGAAATAAAAGGTGTTGTAAACTGGATTCAGAGTGTAGAATGCTGTTTAAGTGGTCTGCACAGAATAAGTGACGCCTAGACCCTGATCCTGTCGAGAATGAGCTCGCTCAGAGGGACTGATATCATAGGATCTCATGTGAAACTTTGTCAAATGCTTTGTTGAATCAAGCTATATAATGACCACATCATTCCTCTTATCCACCTTACTAGTTACTCTATCAAAAAAAAAGACAAGATTAGTCTTGCATAACTTATTCCTGACAAATCCATTCTAGATTCTATTAATCATTCTATTGTCATCAACGTGCTTAAAAAGGACTGTTTTATAATCTGTTCTGGTATCTTCCCTGGTATTAAAGTCAGGCTGACTGGTCTATAATTTCCCAGATCCTCCCTTCCACCTTTTTATAAGACAGGGACAACATTTGTCTGTTTCCAGTCTTTTGTCACATAATTTGTTCTTCAAGAATTCTCAAAAATAATTGACAGAGATTCTGGGAGTAATTTAGCTAGTTATTTCAGCACCTTAGGGTGTATTTAATCCAGCCCCGATTACATAAATTCATTCAAAATGACCAGATATTCAAGTTGGAGAGTTTTTGTGAAGGCTGAAGCAAAATCAGAATTGAGCCGTTCTGACTTCTCTTCATTGAACAGTGTCCCACCATTTCTTTATTCTTCCTCTTACTTCTATTATACTTGACGAACCAAATTTTGTTGTTTTTAATATTCCTTCCTAGCCCTATTTCATTTTGCCTTCCTGACACCATCTCTACAAATTTGGGTGAGTGGGCTACTGGATAACTTTCCCTTTCTTCAGTTTCATACATGTTTCCCTTTAGATTCTTACCTCATTGTTAAGACCCTTATGCAACCAGACTGGTTTCTATGATGTCTCCCATTTTTCTTTTGCTTTGGACCATTTGTGATTGTGCCTTCAGAAGTCTCTGCCTTTTTGGACTCCCTTTTGCTTTAAATGATCTAACTATGGGAACCTGCCCATTATTTCTCTGAGTTTATTAAAATCAGGGTTTTTTAAAGTCCATGATTGTTCTTTGGTTTTTCTCATTCTTGCCTTTCCCGCTGTCTTTATATCATTGACCTGTTGGTTAGGACAAAGTCCAAGATAGTTGACGCACTGGTTCCTTCATCAGTCTTCTGAAAAAGATGGCTGTCATCAGTGTTAGCCAATAATTTATTAGACAGTCTATGCTTAGTGGAGTTCAGCTTCCAACTCTACTAAGTTGTGATCTGCGCTACCTCCTCTGCCTGGTTTGGTGGTCTATAGTATTTATTTATTTATTTATTTACTTTTTGGTTACATTTTTACCCTGCACCTCTCACAAAAGTGACTCGGGGTGGCTTGCAAATATAAAAATATATATAAAACACAGTTTTTTGGGCTAAGGTGACTCTCCACCAGAACGGAGTTCCAAAGTGATGGCACAGCTGTTGAGAATACGCTCCTGTCCATTCAAACTTGACAATAACGTGGGACTTCCATGAGGCTACCCTCAGATGACCACAGGGGCTGCCCAGGAGCCATGGGGCTAAAGTGATCACTCAGATAAGCAAGGTCCAGGCTGTGATGGGCTTTAAAGGTCAACACCAACACCTTGAAATAGACCTGGAAGACAATAGGCAGCCAGTGCAGTGCTCAGAGCACAGGTGTTATTCTTTGAGTGGCTCCTTCTTACTCAGCCCTACCAGGTGGGGGGGTACATGGGTGTGCCACTATGTGGGCAGGTCATGCACACGGCCACACATATATCCCCACTCACACCCCACTCATTTGCACCCATGGAGCAACCGCTGTTTTCAGGGTTGGTCTTTGCATGGGGACGTGATGGGGGTGAGTGAGGATGCATGTTAGGTGGGTGCACGCATGCACCCCCACTCACCGTGGATGCACACACTGCATCATTCACATGAGGATCCCCCACCCATGACCAGGCAGAAATCTGTGTGTTCATTGGGTATTTTCAGACGTTATGAGATCACAGTCAATCACAGTGAACCATTGTCAATCCCGCGGTGAGGCCAAAGCGCCCTGAACGTCTGTTTCACGGGCGCCGGATGTTCACCACAGTCAATCCCCAGCAGGGGTCAAAATTAACCATGCTTCCGGAGCTCTGGCCGGGCCATCTCCGAAAGCGTGGTCAAAGCGATTCCCACCAGGAAACAACAAAAAGTAACGTCTGAATGGCAACCACCATCCGGAATCAAGAAAAACAATTCCCAGCCAGGGACAAAACACACAGCGTCGCTGCCAGGCAACCAGCAACAACATAGACCGGGGAGGGCGATTTAAAGAGGCAGGGGCAGGGGAACGTGGTGGGATGGAGCGAGGCAGAAAGGAGAGGAGAGCGGTGGGACAGAGAGCAGGGGAGCAGGAGAAGGAGGTGGAAGAGGAGGAGGAGGTGGTGGAGGCGCAGGCAGAGGAGAAGGTGGTTGTGCTGCACCTGGAGGTGGTGGAGGGACAGCAGCAGCAGCAGCTGGGACAGGCCAAACTGGTGCCTGTTGCCAGCCCAGGGGATGAGACACCCCGGAAATAGGTAAGGGCACCGATGGTGGGGGCAGCGGCACAGGGGCACCAAGGCAGGTGGGTGGGCCAGCAGGAGGGGAAAGGGGGAGGGACTCGGGGCTGTGGCAACCCGGTAACCATCCCACCACCTTACAACCCGTAGACACATAAACGGGCCTGGGAGCCAGAACCCCAGGAGGAGAGGGCCAGATGGCAGGTGGAGGAGCAGGAGCATGAGGAGGAGGGGTAAGACTGCAACCCAGAGGGTGCCCATTGGAGATGGCTGTACCATCGAGGGGGGTAATGGGGGCACATGGAAACCCAGGAATTTATACAGATCTGGGGGACCTTGGAGAACCAGCTAGAGCTGGCGGTCAACCAACACAATGAACATGTCTTCAAGGAGATCGTGAGGGAAATGGAGATGGCAGCGCATCATAGGACAGTGGCCCAGTGCCGGTCAAAGGCCAAGGACTTGAAGAGGGGGTACAAAGCCATCAAAGACAACAACCGGCAGTCCAGGCACGGAGCCCGGACCGCCCCCTACTATGATGCCCTGGACCGCATCCTACACATGAATGGGTCCCGCGCCTTGTGGGGAGCACCGTTGTCCAGGGCAGGAAGCGGGCCAAGGTATCCCCTCCCCTCACTGTCCCCATTAAAGACATCAGCTCCAGGAGCCCCTCCCCTCAAGAGGAATGCCCCAGGACCTCAGGGACCAGCAGACCACCCTGGTGTGCAAGTCCCGGGAGCCCCCAGTTGATATCTGTAGCGGGAGGATCCGAGGCCGGCACCCTGGTCACCATCAGCCAGTGGACACAGGGGGACCTTAACTACACCAAGGGGCCAGCCTCAGAGGGCTCTGAAACCAACATGGAGGGTAAGAAGGCAGGTGGGATGGGACACAGACCGGGGGGAGGCCTGAGAGGGGGGTAAGCAGGCACACAGGCCATGGGCCCCCTTTTCAATCCCCCTATGCCCCAGACCTCAAAGAAGGGGCCTGGGGGACACGGACCGCCGTCCCCCCACACCCCTCCCCATTCCCACACAGGGCACAGCACTTCCCAGCACCTGTGACAGCCTGGCAATGGGGACATAGGTGAGCATCCCCAGGAGCAACCAGAGGCCCCAGGTGAGGAAACACGACTGTTAGGGACAGGGAAATGGGGTTGCCAATGTACACACTTTCACTCGTCAGTTGCAAGGGCACCTGTGGTTCAAGATAGTCCCTCAGGGTCTTATAGTGGCTATGGGAACAGGCTACACGAGCAGGTCCCAGCTGAAGCTCATCATAGGGACTGGTGAATAACACAGTGCCCACTCTATCTGCCCCCACACGTACAGGGCTCCAGGGAAGAGGGGTGAGGTTCAGTGGTGGTTCAGGGGCAAGGGGCCCCAGGACTCAAAGGGCACCAGGAGGAGGGGATAGGACACTCACTCGGGAACACGGCAGATAGGGGAAGGTAATGTTCACTCTTGCACCAATTACTCGTTCTTCTCACTCACCCAATCAATCACTCACCAGTCGCTCAAGGCACTCGCTCAATCTCTCTCGCTCTCTCTCCTAGATCCTCTCACTCTGCTCAATTTGCTATCACAATGCTCAGGGGCCAGTCTCACAGTACCATGTCTGATCACCAGCAACCCCGAGTGCTTCTGCGAGACTTAAGTAGGGCTGTCCAGGTTCCTCGCCTGCAGATGCACGGAATGCCGCAGCCCCAATTCCGGTTTCCTCCTGCGCATGCGCCGGGAGTCCTCGGTTGCCTGGAGACCCTGGGACGCTGCACCATTGTACGCGTCCACAGGGTCAGGTGATCCTGACAAGGGCAGAGGCGCACTTGGGAGCAGAGCCAAGCAGCAGCGCTGAGGGGGGGAGCCCCTGCACGCACCCTCGGCCCCGCGCTCTCCCTCTCCCCCACCTCTGAACCATGACAGTACCCCCCCTCCAGGGCAGGGGCCACGGGGACAAAAAGGGCCGGGCTTGGATGGGTGGCGGGCATGAAAGGCTTGCACCAAGCGTGGGGTGGACACGGCCGCAGAGGGTTCCCACGAGCACTCAGCAGGGCCAAAACCCTTCCAATCGATTAAATAAAAGAGAGTGTTGCGTCGCCAATGAGAGTCTAGAATGGCGGCAACTTCATACTCAGGCCCTGTCTCTAGGTCTGGTATCCCTACTAGGGCAGGTGTAGGCGAGGGGAATATGGGAGGGGTTGCCGCCTTCAGGAGGGAAACATGGAAGGAAGGGTGAATATGAAGCGAGGGTGGTAACTGTATCCGGAAGGTGACGTCATTAATTTTCTGGGAAATAGGGAAGGGTCCAATAAATCACACGTCCAGCTTAGCCGAGGGTTGTTTGGAAGGATAATGCTGATGGTCTATCCAGACCAGATCTCCTACCTTGAAGTCCGGGACCGGGCTTCGATGCTGATCCGCATATCATTTATACTGTTGATGGGCTGTAGTCAAGGTACATCGTGCTTGCTGATGTGTCGCTTGAATTTTCTGTGCTAACGCCCCTGCCGCCAGAACTGATACATCGGAAAGCTCAGGGAAACATAGTCGTGGGTGGTACCCATAGGTAATGAAGAATGGGGAAGTTCCAAGTGATGCGTTGGGGGCGTTCTTATACACAAATTCGATGATAGGAAGGTACTGGGCCCAATCATCCTGGAGATAATTGCAGTAGCAGTGTAGGTACTGTTTGAGTGTTTGATTAACCCGCTCGACCTGGTCATTGCCCTGGGGATGATATACCTTGGTTGACTTCAATGAAACCTGCAATATAGAAAACAAGGCCTTCCAGAATCGTGATACAAACTGCACTCCCCGGTCTGTTATTATTTCTGCGGGAAGTCCATGTAACTTAATAATATTTTGCAAAACAAGTTGCGTGGTCTGGACTGCTGTCGGGAGCCCTTTACAGGGAATAAAGTGTCCTAACTTACTGAAGTGGTCTATGACCACTAAAATAGTGGTAAATGTTTTGGAAGGGGGAGCGCTACAGTAAAGTCCATTCCGATACATTAAGAAAGACCCTAAAAAGATGTGACGGGACGGGGACCATGGCAGGGAATTGGGCTGCCAGACAATAGCCCAGGGCAGCACAACATACGTGACGCCGATCCCAGGCCGTGGTCAAAACACCCGGAAGACTCCGGGGAGGGGCGGGACACAGACATGGCCGGCTGAGGACAAACGAAGCCAACAGTGCCTACAGGGAATGCCCACACAAGGGAAATGGGAAGGGAGGGGGAAGAGGGAGAAGAGCCGCCGTGGCAGCACACATGGTTCTGAGATTGTTATGGGTGCTATTTCACTAACTACTCTTAATGAAGTTATTTCTAACAGATGGGGTGTGCATGTTGTTTTTGTTATTACAATAACAATAATGAAAATTGTCATTTTCATTATCATTGTCGCAATAACGAAAATGACAAAGAATAATAATGAAAATAATGACATTTTGTTCTTGAAATAAAGGGAAAAAATTGAAACACACATTTATGACTATAACATTTTTTGTTTCTTATTCTATTGTGATTAAATTTGGGGTCCTTGTAGCCCCAATGGAGGACATTAAGTGTACCCATTTTTGAAACTATTTGATAAAGGAAACAGATTTTAGAAGCAACTGAATGTTGTGATTTTAAGAAAAGCTCCATACACATTCATGGCTACACCTTCTTTATCTTCCATCCAATTTGCACGAAATCTGTAAATTTCATATACCTCCACAAGCTTAACATACCTGCCAATTCTCAGAAAAACTGATGAAGGGTCCTGATGGTGTAAGACATTAACTTGATAATACATTTCCAGCTGCAATATTTGTATATTCCACCCTCTTTACAAGACATTTGGCGGGAATGTATCCCATACCTTCCCTGTTTTCTCTTCCAAACTACAGGACAATTTGATAAAGGGACCCAATTTTATAAGCAATTGAAGTTGTCCCCTTGAAGACCATTATTCAGATAAATAGCAGCACATGCTGTGCCAGTCAGAGGCAGACACCTGGCATGGCAGTGGTAGAGAGGCTGTAGGAGGGAGGATGTGGAGTAACCCAACAGACTGACAGACACATTCACTGGCCAATTATTGAATGCTTCCAGCTTTACTGGACCAATCGGTGGTGGCTTCAAGGTGGGCAGTCCAGAGGTGGGCATAGAAGGGACATAACTGGGACTTTAGGGAAAGCATCCCGGCAATCAGGAAACATAGAACACCGGGGCGGCTGGCAGCCGTGCCAGAGGCGCATGTCGGGGGCATGGTTCGAAGGGGTACGATCAAACGGTCCTGCCCTTTGGTTGTGCCCTTTGGTCGTGCCTGGAGGTTGGGATGGAGGGGTCGCTGGTGGGGTTGCCCAATGTGAGGTTTCTACAGGTGAAAATTGTGAGGAGGCCTTCCTCTCCCCACGGTGAGAGCGGGCTGGAGATGGAGGACTACCCCTGGTGGAAGCAGGGGATGGAAGGAAGGATGGTTTGATACTAGCAAAGCAGTACTGGTTTGATACATGGTATAAGCAGTTGAATTATGCTATTTTGCAAAAATCTGCATATACATTCCTGGCTGTAACGACTTTTTCTCCCATATAATGTGGATGAAACTTGGCAAATTTATACCTCTCCCCATGTATAATATATATGCCAACTTTCAGAAGGATTAGATAAAGGGTCCTGGTGGTATATGAAATTAACTTATAAATGTATGTCTGGCTGTAACACCTTTGTAGTCCAACCAGTGTACATATAATTTGGCATGGCTGTATCTCACACTTTCAGGATCATCTCAGCTAAATATAAGGATTATGTGATTAAGGGTTCCAATTGTATATGCCTGCACAGCATTTGCAGAGAATGAGCCTATGTCAGGAATTCTCTTACATGTTACTGTGGTATAAGATCAGTTTGTGATGCCAATTGGCCAGAAGAATTGTCAACCAAATATCCTCATTCTTTGCTGTGACCATCCCAATATCTCTCCCCCACTTGTGACTGGGAAGTCGGAAGCATATGTTTAGGAAAGAGCCAATAGAGATTCTCTCATGTCCTCTGTCACAGTGCTGCAGGATGTGATTGTGATGATAATTGGCCAGCTTGGATGTATAAACTATTTCATTTTTTCATTTCATCTTTAATTTATACCCTGCACTCTCCCAACCAAAGTCGGCTCAAGGAGACTCATATCAATAATAAACACAATAATAGGGTTTTTATCCCACGCAGGGAAAACCCAACACCAAATACATCATAAATCACAAGAAAACACTACCCTCCCATTTAACATTTCAATAATAATAACATCTAACAATATGCCTTACTAACCCATCCCAATACCCACTATACCAGTATCAAACCATCCTTCCTTCCATCCCCTGCTACCACCAGGGGTAGTCCTCCCTCTCCAGCCCTCTCTCACTGGGGGAGAGGAAGGCCTTCTCACAACTTTCACCAGTAGAAACCTCACATTGGGCAACCACACCAGCGACCCCTCCATCCCAACCTCTAGGCATGACCGAAGGGCACGACCAAAGAGGAGGCCCCTTTGATCGCACCCCTTCGAGCCGTGCCCCCGACACGCGCCTCTGGCATGGTTGGCAGCCGCCCCCGGTATTCTATGTTTCCTGATTGCTGGGATGCTATCCCTAAATTCCCAGTTATGTCCCTTCTATGCCCGCCTCTGTACTGCCCGCTATGCCCACCTTGAAGCCACCACTGATTGGTCCGGTAAAACTGGAAGCATCCAGTAATTGGCCAGTCTGTCAGTCTGTTGAGTTGCGCCCCATCCTCACTCCTACAACCTCCCTCCCCCTACCATGCCAGATGCTTGCTTCTGACTGGTATTGTATGTGCTGCTTTTTATCCAAATAATGGTCTTCAAGGGGACAAATTCAATTGCTTATAAAATTGGGTCACTTTATCAAATTGTCCTGTAGTTTGGCAAAAAATGACAGGGAAGGTGTATGATACATTTGTACCAAATTTCTTGTTAGAGGATGGAATATGAAAATGTTACAGCCGGAAATGCATTTTCAAGCTAATAGCTTATAACATCAGGACAGTGAATTCAATCTTCCTGAAATTCAGGAGAAGTGTTTGGGAGGGAAATAGTATTCCCAGGTTTCATGCAACTTGTATGGAATATTTAAAAAGTTGTAGCCTGGAATATGTATGACACTTTTCATAAAATCACAACATTCAATTGCTTCTAAAATCAAACTCCTTTATCCAATCTTTTCAAAGGTTGGTACAAATAATTCTCTCCATTGTGAGTACAATCTTCCCTAGTTTAATCAGAATCAAATAAGAAACAAAAACATTTTAACTGGAAATACATTTTTCAGTTTTTTCCATTATTTCAAAAACAAAAAATTGTTTTTCTTTTTGTTTTCATTATTATTATTTGTCCTTTTTGTTACAACAATAACAAAAAATAAAAAATAAATTTTCATTTTCTTTATCATAATAATGAAAATGAAATGCACACCCCTAATCCCCCATACTCTGAGCATTCGTGTACAGACATTTAAGATTATGGACAGGACGGCTCAAGGTTTGGCATATGCTGTCATCAGTATGCTGATGATACACAACTTTACTTATCTTTTTCATCAGACCCAGACCCGACAGTCTCGATGCTTACCCGGTGTTTGGCAGTTGTGGTGGCTTGAGTGAGGGTGAGCCATCTGAATTTGAATCCCAACAAGATGGAGGTGATGTTGGTGGGGAAGGCTGAAGGGGTGGTGAGGTGACTCCTGTCAATGATGGGGTCTGCCCCCCTTTAGCCACCCAGGTTCATTGTCTGGGGGTGCTTCTTGACTCACAGCTCTTCCTGGACTCCCAGGTGGCGGCTGTGGTGGGGAGCGTATTTCTCAATTACATCTGGTACGTTGGCTACGGCCGTATGTTTCGGACTCTGACCTGGTCATCATCATCCGTGCTTTCATCACCTCAATATTGGACTACTGTAATGTACTCTACATGGGGCTGCCCCCTGGTGACAGTTTGGAGGCCCATCTTCTAACGAGGATGGGTCGTCGCGAGCACATTTCACCAGTGCTCCGTTCTCTGAACTGGCTGCCTTTTGTCTTCTGGGCTGGATTCAAGGTGTTGGTAATGACCTTTAAATCCCTAAATGGTCTGGGCCCCGCCTACCTGCAGGATCACCTCATGCCCCGGGCCGTGGTATGACCCTTGTGGTCGACTGGGGACACCCAACTTGAAGTCTGTGGCAACGATGGAGAAGGCGGTGGAATTCCCTCCCGATGGAA
>QEPC01007015.1:87194-106863 GCA_003113815.1 Sphenodon punctatus
CAGGGCTCACAAAGCCTGCAGGCACTCCCTAGCCTGGCTCCGGGTGCAGTGGGTGCCCTTGGGGCACAAGTGGTGTTCTTGTCTATCCTTCCTGTTGAAGGTATAAGCCTAAGAGAGAAAATACTGGAGGTGGACTGTCTACGCAGATGGTGTCGATGAGAGTGGTTTGGTTTCTTGGACCATGGACTATGCTTCTGTATTGAAGGATGTTTGGCAGGAGATGGGTTGCACCTCACAAAAGCTTTGAAGAATGTGTTTGGCAGGAGCCTAGTGAACCTGTTCAAGAGGGCTTGAAACTAGATCCTATGGGGGATGGAGACAGAAGCCCAAAGGTAAGTAAGTACAAGAATAATTAGTATGAAAGATAGGGACTTGTGTGATATATTGGGAAGTGGGAGAGCTTTTCAGGGGCATGAGAAGCCCCAGAAAAAAATAGGGGAGCCATTTGGATGCAAGTCCCATGGTTTCCGATGTCTTTACACTAACACATAAAGCATGGTAAATAAACAGGATGGACATGAACTCATAATGCAGGAAGGTCAATATGATTTAATAGGTTTTACTGAGACTTGGTGGGATGACTCCCATGATTGGAATGTAGTTTTTGAAGGATATAACCTTTTAAAAAAGAATAGGTGCAACAGAAAGGGAGGGGAAATAGCATTATGTGTCAGAAATGTATACACACCTGCACAGAAATCCATGAGAGTGAGCATGGCAATCCTATTGAGAGTATCTGGGTGAAAATAAAGGGTGAACAAAATGAAAACAATTTCATTGTCAGAGTCTGACCTCCAAACCAAGTAGAAGACATGGAAGATACCTTCCTTAAACAGATTGCAGATCTTTCCAGGAGGCAGGAAATAGTAGCAATGGAGGACTTCAACTACCCCAATATCTGTTGGAAGAAAAGTTCTGCTAAGCAAAGAATGTCCAGTAAATTCTTGACTTGTCTTGCTGACAGCTTCTTCTTTCAAATGGTAGAGGAAGGAACGAGGGGGGCGGCTATCTTAGACTTGATTCTAGCTAGTGCTGAAACTTGGTAGTCAATTTTTTTTCCCAGAATATATCGAGTATCACTTTGGCTACATCTCCTGAAGATCCTCCTCTGCTGCTGGCTATTGGGAGAGCAACAAGGCTTTGCAGGAGGGACCAGGGGCAGGTGGATCATCCATGATTCCAGCAGGTGAGGTCAATTGAGGTTGCTCCTCCACCTGTTCCCAGCCCTGGGCAACTGCACTCCCATGCAGCTCTGCAGCCACAGCCGCCCTGCCTGTGCACAGGAACCAGTCCAGCAGGTCATAGTATGGGTCTGTTTGCTTGCTGCAACCAGACTTGCAGTTGCCATCACAGACTTTGTATCTATGTCCTTTGTCCGCTATCTGAATTTGTCCATTGACCTGCTGTGTCCCATCTCCATCATTTGCTCCGAGATAGCCTTGAATACCGCTACATTCCTGTGGGTTTTCACAAGCTGACCCTGGATGCTCTCATCCCTCCAAAGGTCTATGAAAACCCTGGTTTCCACATCCACCCTTCTGCTGGCCAGTTGGGGGGACAGTCCTTTTGCAGAGAGATGGGGCCTGTGCTGTTGCTGCGGTAGACGGTTGGGGTGCTGGTGCTTGTCTGTGGAGACCATACATGGAGATAATTGTTAGTGGCCTCCTGTTGGCTACCAGACCTGCCACCCCACCCTACCAGAGTCTGTGACCCTACCTGGATGGACCAGCTCCTTCCCTGGCTTGCTCATGTGCAAGCATCAGGATGCTGCTTCTCTGCCATAGTCTCTGGTGTTTCACTGGCTTCCATTGTCCATTACTGGTTCTAGTGTGCACCCAGCTGGGGTGGAGGTGGGTGCAGTTAGCCAAGATGACTGGACTCTAGGGATGGGCGAACAGAACCGAGTTCGGAAATTCAGTTCGGTTCAGTTCGAAAATCAAGTTTGGTTCAGAGGTTTGGTCGACTGAACTATTCGAGTTCGGTCCGAACTCCGAACTTCCAAGCAGAGTTCGGAAATTCAAACCCCATTGAACTAATTGGAATATTATCTTTTAGGGATGGGAGAACAGAACCGAATTCAGAAATTCAGTTCGGTTCAAAAATCGAGTTCGGTTTGGAAGTTCAGTTCTGTCAACCGAACTGGTCGAGTTCGGTCCAAACTCTGAACTTCCGAAATGAGTTCGCCCATCCCTACTGAACTAATTTAGGGAGTCACTCTGGCCCTTTGGTCCTCTGGTATCCATGGTCTGATCAGGACTGGGTTGAGCCTGGGCTCCCGCACCCATTTCCACAGACAGGCACTTCATGTTTGCCTGTTGCCTTGGGTTTAGCCAGCTCACACAGGGAGGTGTGCTCCAGGATGTTTCAGAGCACCACTGGTATTGTTGTCCCGGAGCAGAGGCAACCTGGTCTGATTTCACATCTGGCAGACACAGCCTTTATATGGATGAGTCGAATCAGAGGTGAATCGAGCAGAACTGGGGCTCATGTCCGTCTGTTTACACTTAATTAAGCAATTGAAGCTGCCCACCAATTGACCATTGGTATGGCCTAGTATGGAACTTCCTATATTCTTACAAACTCATCAGTACCTACTGCAGTAACTATAGGTCCTAACCAGGTCAAAAACTGGCTCTTGTTATGACAGTTCTCGGGTGAGAAAGTTTTCTGTGCTCACATCCAGTCGGGGTTTTTGGCAGGGAGTCACACCTGCACTCCCTCATACTTCTGCTGGTTGGTACAAGGGCTGAAACAAGCAACACTTTAGCTTTTCATGAAAAATACTGAGAATCCAAGAACCAGGACCAAGATCTCAACAAGATCTCAGTCCCAGTATAAATTCTCTGGTATTTTTTGGTATAAATAAATAAATAAATAAATAAATCACTGTGCATGTGAAAAATAGCTACCACGCTGTTCTGTCTATGCACAGCCCTTTCTCAAAATGGCGGCCGTAGTATCACTGCCATTTTGAAAAAGGACAGCCAGTCTGCACAATGAGTTTGCTTAATAAAGGGTGTTTTCAAATGAGCAAGGCTTCAGCGGGGCTTGGGGTGTGTGATGTTGCTGGGTGGGGATGAGGGAATGGCTACCCATGTGAGTTGTTTGCGGGACCTGTCAGTGGCTTCAGGAGAAGCACCCAGAAACTCCCGCAGCCACCAATCAGTTCCACAAACAACCCACATGAGCAGCCATTCTCCCTTCCCCGCACCCAACAACACCACCCACCCCAAGCCTCACCCAATTTCTCTCCCTCTGCCATCCAGAGATAGAGTGTGGTCATCACCATGTTGGTCCCAAAGGACAGAGAGACAAAGTGGTTCGAATGATATATTTTATTGGACCAAATGTTGGTGGAAAGAAGCAAGCTTTTGAGCCACACAGGGCCCTTCCTCAGGCATGTAACATAGCCAATAGAGATCTATTTCTACTGGCTATGCTACATGCATGAGAAAGGGCCCTGTGTGGCCTGAAAGCTTGCTTATTTCCACCAACAACCGTTGGTCCAATAAAAGAGATCATTCTAACCACTTTGTCTCTCCCTCTGCCATGACACACAGCCATGGAATCCATGAAAACAAGAAGGCACGGCAGACATTAACCCCATCCTGCTCATGACCCTGGGAGCCAGTTCAAGCCAACCACAGAGGTGCATACCTGGGGAGGACACACAGAAATCACAACATACCACAATGTGTGTGTCCTTTAAGGGATCCCAGTAGGGCTGGGGATGGGACAGAGGATCGAGCCTGACCATGGAGGACTATGGTGCCACTCAGGGCTTAGAGGCAGTGAGCATCCATGGTACTAGTGAACCTGTCTGTTGGTGTGGGTGGCCGCCCCAATTCATAAGGGTAGGAAATGCATGGGAACCTGTGGCCATGAACTTTTTTGGCTTTTCCCACATGACACACTCCAGATTTCTCAGCAGTTCCCCAGGAAGGGTAATGAGTGGCTCATGGGAGTGTGCATCCCCCTGCAACACCTTCAAATGGGCGGTTAGATGAGTGGCTCCTGGGCAGCCATGCATGGCAACATCGAGTTTAAAAACACCCAAATTCAAACTCAAGCATTGGTGTTGTGAAAGCAAGTAAAACTGAACATAGTAAAAGCATGTGGAAGTATCTTCACACTGTAAAAGAGAATGTGAAAATGTACCTGTAAATCAGATAAGTCCAAGCTACAGAAATACTTTCCAAGCTAGCAATTACCACTGGGATGTTACAAGATTTGGAATGGGGGTGGGGCAGGAAGGTGAGCCACAAAACTATGACAGGAAGTAATTTGATAGATACAGCAGAAGGAACCCTAGACTAAGGTGACTTGTCCCGGTCTTCCTCATAGAGGATGAATAAGGAAATATCTGCAATCTGTGGAAAGATCCGGGAGCAGAGGCAGGTCACAGTTTCTTGCAATAAGACCTATCATGAGCCCCCATTAGTAACGTTAAGACTCGAGCCTGGAATTCAGCATAAATAAAGCTGCTGGCCTCTGCCCAGTCATCTGTTTAGTAGTGGTTCATAATTAGCTGATATAAACTCCTTACTCTATAGGGCAACGAATGTGAACCTAGCAGACGCTGTGTGACTGAGAGACCCTCCAGACCAAGAGGGGGAGAGCAGTTTGTTTTACTCTGAAAATCACAGGCATGCAAAATAGATAATTGCCAGCTTTTTGTGTTATTGTGCATTCTGTCAAGATGCTGGTGCTGTTTTTAGTTTTGTAAGATTTGTCACAGCTTCTTTTAACTATTGTATTAATGTAACAGATTGGTTTTGCATGTCTGATTAATTTCAGAAAATTGTTCAATTGCCCAATATTGTAAGAGTAAGGAAATCCTGCTGTCAATTCCCATTGAAGTGGTCTGAGTTTTATATTGTTAATTTCATTGTCTTTCACACTCTGGCTGCTAAAGCTAAAGAACTCTTTACAAAAGCAGATTTATGATGGTCTGATAGAAGGAAACATATATTGATTTTTAATATTTTCTCCAAACTTGTTTACCCTAGGATAATACAGCAGCTGGGTGGCGGTTTGTCTCAGAGTGGAAAGGATTATTACCAGTGCCTTTTGATGAGATAAATTACCTAGAATGACTTGAATGGCTAAAGGGTATACTTTGATGTTATGTCGCTTCATTTACCCTTATGACTAAATGATTATTGATTTTATATTTTTAAGCTCTTGAAACGTGAAAGTAAGTTGGTTGAGAAGCCTAGCTGTGTTCGTTTTATTAATTTATTTCTGCAGGGCATAATTCACTTTGGACCAGGTTGTGAAGGTTTTGGGTTCATGACCGACTCCAGATACAGTTGCAAAGAAATGGCTTATTTATATAGTCATTGCAAGTAGTTCCAAAATCAATACAGTCTGGGATTGGATGATTAAACTTAGTCCCTTTGTGGGATTCGTTCCTGTAGCTACCTCTGAAATGATCTTGACTGAAGCAGATTCATGTGATCCAGTCTACAAATAGAAAGTTTGTTCAAGTTGAAATATTATTTTTTTGCTCATCATTTTTTTATCTACTCTCTTCACTCAATGACATTTTAACAGCTAGAAAAAAAGCAGTTGATTGACTACTTCAATGAAATCACTAATCTGCATTCAAAGAGTTTCCTCTAAAGACTACTTAGATTTTCCATGGATAGATTTAACTACTGCTTTGATCAGTAGTCCCAGTATGCAGTGGATTTAGGTCTCTGTACTTATGTAGGCAGCAGGAATCCAAGGTGTACACTAAACCTTTAAATAGTTTTCACAGTTCAAAACAGCTGTTTGTCTTTTGTGTACAGCAGACACCTGCATATTTCTGTGAAGTATTGCCTTCTCTATCATCATTTCACATGTTAGAGCTATTTAATGTTTGTCTGAAATGTGATTCTGTTGTCAGTCTACTAGAGCATTTCGTAGATGGAACAAGTGCAGAAATAGTGTGTGAAAAATCATCTCTGCAGTTTTCCTCTAAGATTTCTCCTCTGCTAAGATTGCAATCTTTTTATGTCCCAAGCATTGATACCTCAAACATAAATTTTCAAGGCTCAGGAAAACTTTTAAAAAGTCTAAATATGCTATCTTGTTTCATTTGAAAAAAATGTTAATCATAACAGCTATAAGTTTCTTTTTGTTGTTCACTAATATGTTGAGCAAAAAAATAAGTAGTGTAAATCTGCCCAATGACTTTTATTTTTTTTAAAGAGGAAGGTAACTATATTTATAAGCAAACTTTATATTTACTTACGCAGTATTTGAACTGTCTTACAGGGACCAACTAAAGTCAATGCAGTAGAACAGACAGCCGAGACTCACAACATCCCCCACCCCCGAGCAGGCATCTGTACAGATCTCTATAGGATTTGTTGAATTTAAGAATAACACTCTATAACTTGGCAACAAGCATTAAATTCTCTTGTGTCCTGACTGAACTATTAAATAGTTTCTTTTGGGTTTCATAAGCAAACTAACTAAAAGTTTAGAAATTGTTTTCTTCAGAAAAAGATTTGTCTGGTAGCTAAAATTGTGTTTCTAAAATATGACATTTTATGATGATACTTTATGTAATTTTGTATTATTTTTAAATAATCTGTTTTAATAATCAGGTGTATCATTTTTTCAAGTAGTCATTTCATGATTAGAAGTCATGACAACATATTTTGCAGAGTTAAAAAAGGTGTAAAACACTTTTTTCTTTCTTTAGCCACACTTTATGTATAATTAATGTGTAGTAAATTATATGACTCAGTTTAAGGCTTGTTTAAATGCATAGAATTTGAAGTCTAATGCAGAAATAAAATAACTTTTGGATCAGTGTAATGTAATATGTTGATCCATTTTATAGGGTGGTGGTGATTATTTAATTAATCACCTTTTGACAATTATTCACACTGGTCCAAATCAAGGTCTCCATTAAAACCAAAGAATAGCTTCATTACAAATGACCCATAAAAGTGTCAAGTGCTGGCAGTGAAGACAAGTAATTTCCTTTCCCTTTAAAACCATTAGGTCGAATGATGGGGGTAGGGAGGGTGATGAAGTGCCTAATAGTGTGATTACAAAGAAAAGCTTAAACAGTAAATTTGACAGCCACGTTCGAATGGCTAGCAGATAAGGGTTAGAAAGTGTTGGTTCTAGACCTTCAAAAAGCTTTTAATTTTATAAGAGCACAGGACTGAGTGGATTATATTTTTGCCAAACTTGTTTTTTTAATCCTCTTTTGCTGTTTACTTATAACTCATGTTTTTAATAGTCGCTAGCATGAGTGTAATCATAAAATACTGAATTTCTTTTTGAATATTGATTGATATAGCTCTTATTACTCTACAACTCTAGATATATTTTAAATGCTGTTTATTTATAGAAGATCTTTTCTATCTCTTTAAGCAGTAGAAATATAATCTGACTTTCACAGCTATGTCAACATTTTCTTACATTCTTTTGCACTTCATTGGCACTGAAAACAACCTATTGATCGTAATTTTTATTTACCCCTGGATAAATATAAGAGGTTGAATTACATACAGATAGCCTACATCTCACTGAAAAAAATTCTTAAGGTTTTGAAATAGGCTAAGATGGTGTCACCTGTCATCAGCTCCTGAAGCAAGCTTACATGTTTGCAATTAGCACTCCTTGGACATTGCAACCTTTATCATAAAATCAGTTTCTGAACTGTGAACTGAATGCAAAATCCATCTATTCAAAATTAGGTCAGTCTAGATCTTCATACAGATAGATAATTGAGAGTGATATTTTTAAAGAAAAAGAACTCAAACTTTCAACAAGAAAAACAAGAAAATACAACAACAGGAAAAACAGCAGCTTTCCTGGAGGATAGGGTTCAGAACATGTTAACCAAACCTAGGCTACCATGGGACGACTCTGACATAAGTGTTTAGAGGATCGCAATGCTAATTCAGGATGTTCACATGTATTCAAATAAATATGTAGCTTTTTAATCCAGTTATCAAGGAATAGACCTAAGCTAAAATATACCCTGTGAGAAAGGAACCTCTCTCTTTTGTAGGGACTCTAATTAATTTTCTGTTTTAGTGTAATGGGGATTTTAATTTTGAAGTCAACTATCATTGCAAGTAGGCCTAACAGTGATAGTTTTACTGCAGAAATTGAGATAATCCTGGTAGTGCATTTTTCACTTACCAGTGAGAATGTATTTATATGTACTTGTTTTTCAGCAGAGTGGCCTGTTCTTTCAATGTATGAGTTAAATCTACCTGTCATTCTTTCTTTGATCTTCATTTGCTTTAAAGCCTTTCATCCATGGTTACACTGGTTACTGTAAAGCAAAGCCCCCAAAAGTTCAAGTGCTGCTTCTAAAAACAAATGGCTATTGACTTTCATTAGGAGTCCTGTGATGTTATCTAACCCTGTAAAGACATTTGTGGTATGCAGTTTACATTGTATCTAGTGATTGGATAATCATTATTGATTTTCCTTGTGTGTAGTACCTATGTCAAACAACATAATATATTTAAATGGCGTCTATTATTAGATAAGATCAAAGATGGTTAAACATGCTGCAGATTGTGATAAGATAGCATACGGTATATGTGTTCCAGTACCTATACCCCACTGCACATACAACGTCACTCCATAGTTCTAATAATTAACTTTCTGAGACATGTTGTGATTGCTGTCCCATAGCAGGCTAAAGTATGGCAGATGGATCAGAACAAGCCCATTTCTGCAAAAGGCATAGGAGTTATGTTAATATAATAATTAGATGAATTGCTTTTCAAAGACCATGGGAAATCATTCTGTATACTCCACTTACTTCTTGTTTTCTTACAAGTACTTCTGAAGAAAACTGGAAATATATTTAGAAAGCTCCATGATTTCCCCTAGGATATAATCACTGTTAATCCCATGTGTCGGCTATAACAGAATAACTCACCCCACAGCAGCAAGTAGATTTCTCAAGCTAATCTCATAAGCAGAATGGTTATTGCTTATTGTATTTTATTAGTGATCAAACAGTATTTGACTTATGCTCTGGTAGAGAAGAAACTAACACATTCATTTAATATAAAAGAAAAACACACTTTTAATTATGAAACTTCCTTGTTTCAAATAACATCATTTGATTAAAATAAAGTTCTGGTCAATGAAGAGATTTTGAATTTATACTTTGCACAAATCAATGTAACTAACAAGATGCCAGTGGAATGTCATGGGCAGAAAGGTACTGAGAGATAGTCACCTGAGATGTTGACTCCACTCCCCCCAAAATCAGACTTCTTGCACCCAGAACATGTATATTCCCCCCAAAAACAATCTCCCACCCCAAGTGACTGTTCCCTCAGACACAATAAACCATAGTCACCACCTACCCTGCCAAGCTACTTCCAGTGCCCCAGTGCCCGTCTGAGATATCCCAGAGAGCTCTGTTGTACTACTGTAAATGTGTTGACTATGGGTGATTTCAGATGTTACGTGGTCCCGATTCACCACAGTGGGTTCCAGGCGGTGGTGAACTGAACAACCACGGCCCATGGTCAAAAAAATTCCCGAACAGACGTTATGGGACCGGTACCAAGGTAGGAAATCAGGCTGACAGACCACGGACAGGGGCAGTGCAACAGACGCAAGGACAGCAGGTGCACCCAACAGCATGCCCAGGGCCGCCCACCCTGCAGTGTGAGGCCTAGCCAGCTGGGGGCGGGGCAGCAGCCAACGCAGGCCACCCCCAACCCCGTGGGCTGCCAACACCATGAAGCAGGACAGAGAGCTCTGTTGTACTACTGTAAATGTGTTGACTATGGGTGATTTCAGATGTTACGTGGTCCCGATTCACCACAGTGGGTTCCAGGCGGTGGTGAACTGAACAACCACGGCCCATGGTCAAAAAAATTCCCGAACAGACGTTATGGGACCGGTACCAAGGTAGGAAATCAGGCTGACAGACCACGGACAGGGGCAGTGCAACAGACGCAAGGACAGCAGGTGCACCCAACAGCATGCCCAGGGCCGCCCACCCTGCAGTGTGAGGCCTAGCCAGCTGGGGGCGGGGCAGCAACCAACGCAGGCCACCCCCAACCCCGTGGGCTGCCAACACCATGAAGCAGGACAGGGAAGCCACCTACTGGATGCACCACGCACTCTCAGCCAAGTGGTATCATGCCTACACCGATCAGCTGCACATCCTTACCACAGAGGTGCACCTGGGTGCCTGCCTGTGGGTTACCGCCACCTGGAGCTCTGCATGGTCCCACCGGGCCCACCACAGCCGCAGGCACACCCTAACCCGACTCAGGGCTCTGAGGGTGTCTGGGGCTGATCAGCAGGCCATGAGCAGGGCCGGAGCAGGGCAGCGGTGATCCATGAGGCAGCCGGGCACCTCCAATGGGGGAGGGAGACCTCACGCCGGGCCTCCCTGCTCACTATGCCCATTGACCAGTGGATATGGGTCAAACAGCGGGCACAGGGGTGGTGGGCCAGGGCACTGGCCCAGTGGGACGAGGCAGCCTGGAGGGCCCACTTTAGGATGGACAGGCTCACCTTGCTGCGACTTTCAGAGTTCCTCATGCCCTGGATGGAGTGGCCGCACACCCCCATGAGGACCCCCATCGCATTGTTCCAGCGGGTGGCCATTGGGGTCTGGGCCCTGGCAACACCCGACTCCTGCCGGTCCATCTCCCAGCAGTTTGGGGTCAGCCTGAGCAGCATTGCCTGTATCCTCCAGGATGTCTGTGAGGCTGTGGAGGGTGTGCTCCTGAACAGAGCGATCCAGATGGTGGAACAGGGTGCTGTGATGGCCAACTTTGCGTCCGGAGGCTTCCCCATCTGCATGGGTGCCATGGACGGCACCCACATTGAGATCCTCCACCCCTCCCCCGGCCGCAGGAGGCCGCATAGTATGTCAACAGGCATGGGTATCACTCACTGCAGCTGCAGGCTGTTGTGGATCACCAGGGGAGGTTCATCGACATCTTCATGGGCAATGCCGGCTGCAGTCACGATGCCCGAATCATGACCATCTCCCCTGTCTATGCCTGGATGTTCCGGGGGGATTTTGCTGACATGGGGATGACCCGGATCGAGGGGGTACCAATGCCCCCCTGTATCCTGGGGGACCTAGCCTATTCCCTCACCTGGTGGCTAATGAAGGTTTACCCGGTCACCTGCAACCCTGTGGAGGTGCTCTAAAATTCCTGCCTGTGTTCCAGCAGGACCGTGGTGGAGCAGGCGTTCAGGACCCCCAAGCAGTGCTGGAGGAGCCAATGCTGGCTGGCTGGAATACATGGTGGAGACCTCAGCCCGCCCCCCCCGAGCTACTGCACCCTCCGGAGGGCTGAGACAACCGGGAGGCACATGTGCAGCCCCTGCAGGCGTGGAGGTGGCTTGGGTGGTTGTGGAGGGGGGGCACCAAGGGGCCTGGCATTGGGCCCTGGGCAGGCAGGGTGCCCAGCGGGGCAGCTGTCATCGCCTATGCGCACATGGTGCCCACGTGCAGGTGCAGGGAGGTCCCGATATTGTGGGAACTGTCCATTTTGGCCGAGTGCTCCCACACCATCCCTGTGATGGCCTGCTCCAGTCCGCCTGAGCGCCTCCACCTGCCTGCTTTGCTCCCGGTGCTCCCGCCTCCGCTCCATGCGCACCTCTAGCTGGAGTCTCATGTCTCGCGCCTCTGCCAGCTCCAGGGATCACTCATTGGCCGCCTCCATCCAGTGCACAGCCGCTATTATCTGCTCCCCCTGTTCCACCGAGATGTGGACAATGTCCTCCACCTGGTCCTCCCTCCGGCTGCGGGCCTGTTCCTGGTACTCCCTCATGTGCTGTGCTGGGGGCATGGGTCCAGGTGACTGTGGCTGTTCAGGTTGTCCTGTAGGGTACACAAAGGTTAGTCGCCTGCCGCCCCAGGTGCCCGCCCCCGGCCCTGGGATGGGCCTGGGGCTCCGTGGCCCCCAGGGGTGTCACCCTGCCCCTGTCCTCCCCCCCTCCCTGGTGCCCCGGCCCCTCTCACTAGCTTTGTGTGTCCTGGTTTCCGCCCAGCCCCCCCAGGGCCCCCCCACCTGGCCCGTGTGCCTCACCTGGTTCCTTCACCTGCTGACTGGACTCCTCGGTGCTGGCCTCCTCACCCAGCTTCCTCTGGTGCCAGGGTGTCCTGTGCGCTGTGGGTGAATGGGGGTCTGTCATTGGTGTAGGGGTGGTTGGGTGGCTGGGTGGGGCCCCGGGCCCCCTTTCTTCCTTGTCAGGGGGGTCTAAGGCTTCCCCCTGCCCATGGACCCTGGTCCCTCTCCCCTCCCAGACACTCGCTTACCCTCTATGTCTGTCTCGGATCCCTCTGAGGCCAGCCCCTCTGTGTTGGTGTGCTCCCCCTGGGACCACTGGCTGAGGGTGATGGGTGTGCCGGCCTTGGACTCTCCCTGGCCCGCCTGGGTGTGGGGGCTCTCTGGGATCCTGTCAGGGCAGTGTCTTCAGGTTCTGGAGGTCCCAGGGCATTCCTCCTGGGGGTCCGGGACCCTGGAGCGTGTGCCTTCACGGGGGGCAGCAAGTGGAGGGGGTACCTCTGCCCGTTCCCTTCCCTGGACCACAGTGCTCCCCATGAGGCATGGGGCAACAATCATGCCCTTCATATGAAGGATGCAGTCCAGGGCATCATAGAAGCGCATGGTCCAGGCTCCGTGTCCGGACCACCTATTATTGTCCTGTATGGCCTTGTACCCCCTCTTCAGCTCCTTGGCCTTTGAGTGGCACTGGGCCATGGTCCGGTGGTGTCCCTCCACCCCCATTTCCCATGTTATGTCCTCATAGACATGCTCGTTTTGCTGGTTGAGAGCTGGCTCCAGCTGGTACTCCAGGGTCCCCCAGATCCGGATGAAGTCCAGGGTCTCCTGCAACCCCCACTGGCCCCCTCGGTGGTAGGGCCTTCTCCCCCATCTCCCCTGTGGGTCCTCCTCCTCCTCCTCCTCCTCCTCCACTGCCTCTTCCTCTGCCTCCTCCTCCAGCTGGGCTGGGCCGGTGTCCTTCGGGGGCTCGGTCACCCGGGCCCGTTTCCATGTCTGCGGGATGCGGGGGGGGGCTTATGGTCAGGTGCAGTTCTGCCCCCTCCGTCCTGTGGCCCACCCCCTTCCCCCCCTCCCTGCCAGGTGCCCGGCCTGGCACCCTGCCCCTCCTTGATGCCCCTGTGCCACCTGTTCCCCTCCCCTTGGTTCCCCTTACCCATTTCCAGGGTGCCTCCTCCCCCGGTCTGGCTGATGTCCACGGGGCGGCCTGTCCCGACTGCTGCTGCTGCTGTTGTCCCTCCACCTCCTCCATCCGCAGCACGACCACCGCCTCCCCCTCCTCCACCACCGCCACTGCCTCCTCCTCCTCCTCCCTCGCTCTCTCTCCCACCTCCTCCCTCACTCTCTCTCCTGACGCTCTCTTCTGCCTCCCTCCTCATTCCATCCCACCATGTTTCCCTGCTGCAGTTTGCCCTTTAAATCTCCCTCCAGTGCCTGCGTTGTTGCTGGTTGCCTGGCAGTGACGTTGTGTGCTTTGTCCCCAGATGGGAATCAATTTCTTTGATTCCGTCCAGTGGTTGCCATCCAGATGATACTTTTTGCTATTTCCCGCTGGGAATCTCTTTGACCACGCTTTCAGAGATGGTCCAGGGGCGTGCTCCGGAAGCATGGTTGATTTTGACCCCATGTGGGTATTGACTGTGGTGAACATCTGGTGGCCACAGAACAGACATTCAGGGTGCTTTGGCCCTGCTGCAGGATTGAGCGTGGTTCATTGTGGTTGACTGTGATCTCGTAACATCTGAAAACACCCTATGACATCAACAGAAGACATGACATCAACTGTGACCTAATCACCCCATTTCTTCTCCCAGAAAATCTGTGTGCATTGCTTGGAGTATATTGTTCTGGAACTTTTTTTCAGAACAAATACTTTTGTGCAGCTCCCACCATCTTGCTCCTGCCCCTTCTATTTTTCTTTCCTTCCCCTCATCTCTTATTACCTCTCTCTCCCATCTCCCAGTCTTTTCCTTTCTCCCTCACCCCATCCCCTGCCCATGACCACTCTCCTCTGCCCCAGCCAATCTCCATGTTGGTTGAAGTCCTGGGCCTGCCATCATGACAGGATTAGGAGGAGTCAAGGATCTCAAACCCAGACCTCTGGGGAGACTAAACCACTGCCTTATCTCCTGTGCCACTGTGGATGTTAACAGACATCACTCTGGTCACTTTGGTATGACTGGGCCAGCGTGATACCTGAACATTTGTTCTGGGCTCGCCGGATGTGGGTCCGGAACAAACCCCACATGAGGTGGTGACTGGACTGGAAATGTAGGTCTGGAACAAAGCAGCTGGGCAAGAGCAGGAGAACTGGGTGGGAACATTCACATCATGTCCCAGCATGAGGGGTTGCTATGGCAGCCAGCTATGGCAGCCAGCCATGGCTGCATGTAATAGACATCCATGACTGCCTGTCATGACAGGTGACAGGGTGATGCTGGAGCATGGGGGTTTGTCCAAGTGCATGTTTCTCCCCACCCCTCTGGCTAGGTCAGGCCACGGGGACATGTGTTCCTGCAGCCGGAGCACATGAAATCAGAGGAAACCCTCCCCACCCCCGGTAGGATTAACTGACGTCTGTCATTTCAGTTAACACCCTGTGTCCTAAGGCCAGTCCATTTCTGACAGGCTGTAACCCTGGTCTGAACCACCTAATTCTGAGGGGATCAGGTGAGCAAGAGGCAGGGCGATGCTCACTGGACCCGGTCCAGGAGAAATTTACCCTTTTTCTCACCCCTCCCCCATTATCTAATGGGCTATTGCACTCAGACCCCTTGAGTCAAGCTCCAGTCTCAACTAGTCCCAGCCTGCCCATTTTCCAACCTGTCCCTCAGCCTGTCTATTCACTATCCACCCATCAGCTTGCCCTCTGATTACTTGAATGACAGCCCTCTCCTTTTGTTCCTACCCAGCCCTCACTCTGACCTTGATGGACTGACTTTCTGGCTTTTACTAATTGGCCTAAACACTGGCCTTGAGCCCGGAAAGTCCTGGACTACTCCTGGCAAGTCCTGATCCTGCAAAGACTAGAGTCCCAATCCTGCAAGCGTAACAGGATCTCTGTTGCCTGGTGTTGGGTCCCAACCCCATCTTGCTATCCCTTCCTCTGGTGATGCCACTACTGTTGCTGCCTCCACATTTTTCTGTTTTAGCTGGTGGAATAGATTCAGGGGGCTTTGACACTGGGTGTTTTTAGACACATATTTCTCCTGGATGCTTGCTTTAACATCAGGTGAAAACAGACATGACTCTAACCACCCTTTAACCACCGTTGGTGGTCATTTATGCATGTTGCAGGACTGCATAGGGCACCAATATAGCCCTGCAACATGTATACATAACCACCAAGGGTGCTTAAAGTGTGGTTAGCATCATGTCTGTTTTCACCCATCCAGAACTTTCTGTGTGTCTAAATCACCCATCCAGATCTTAAACATCTGGATCTTTGAACTTCTGCGTAGAACTTCTCCCAGAACTTTTGTGTGTAAAAGGTTCTTCTGATAAACTGCTTTGCTCCAGGCAGCTGGGTTACTTGGTTTTCATGGCAGCCTGTCACGTTTACAGCTGTGGCTACTTTAGACTGCCTCAGGGCAGTGCTTGTGTGAAGAATACACCCCTCAGGGCAGTGTGTGTGTGCGAAAAATGAATCCTGAACTTACTTTTGGACGTGTAAACCCAGATGATTGAAACAACCGGAACTTTAACATGCGTCTAAAAATGCCAAGCTGTAGCCTAAACACTCAAAAGATGTGGCCAGATTCTCTCAGAAAATGTGGAAGAGACCTCCTCTCCTGCCTTCATACACCTTTTAGAGCTCTCTGTATAATGGGTGGTGTATAGAGGAAAGAACAGCAGCTGGGCATCTGACATTCCCCCCCCCTTCAAGCAGAGAGGGGGAGTGTGGGCGCCTGAATCCACTCTTCCAGAGAGCTTTCTGCAAAGCGTGAAATAAAACACCCAGACAGGACAGAAATTGCTCTTTATTTTTAATGTGTTTCTGCATTTCCAAATCCAGTCATTGAAACAATTCAAATGTGCCTGTATTAATCGCCTGAAGCATTACAATATTCTGTGAAACAAATATAAGTATATAAAAAAGATCCTTTAAAATGAATACAGAACTCCCAAGAATAGGCACTCAGAGCCCACTGGGTAAGCTGCTGGGTTCCCAGCAACTCTCTCCAGAACAGTACAGGGGAAGCTGTGAGCAGGCTGAGGAAATGGGCAGTATGTCTCCAGAAGATAGGGATCCACTGTCCAAAAAATCCCATGTGGGATCTACAGTTGATTGTGACTGCTTCAACAGCACAGGGATGGCACTAACAGCCTTACAGTGACTGCATAACTTCTGTGCATCATAACTCTGGGTCAGGGGTGCAGGTTCTTTCTCCTTTCTCCTCCATATGGTACTCCTGGCAAAGCCCATTTATTCAGAATTGTACATAGGAGCTATTCAGTGATGTGCTATGGTGGGCTGTACCTGAGGGGTGGGACTGCTCAGAGTTGACAGGTCTTCAAATTTTATTGCAAATTACGTGATTGAAGGCATTTCCTTGAAGTCTAAAGCTTTGCCAAATCCTGTCACTTCTCCCTCCATAACATTGCTAAGATTCGTCCTTTTCTCTATGTCTCCTCTGCTAAAACCCTTGTCCATGCCCTGGTCATCTCTCACATCGATTACTGTAACCTTCTTCTCACTGGCCTCCCCCGCTCTCCCCTTTCTCCCTTTATCTCCATCCAAAAGATAAGGCTCATCAACCTCGCTGCCAGGGTCATCCACCTCGCCCTCGTTTCGACCACGTGCAGCCCCTCCTCTCTTCACTGGCTCCCCCTTTCTGAACAAATCCTGCACAAGCTCCTAGTCTTCACCTATAAAGCTTTTCACAACCTTGCTCCCCTCTACCACTCTGTGATAATTTCCCTCCGTACTCCAGTCCTTGAACTCTGCTCCTCCTCTGTCCCCTCTCTTGCCCTTCCACACCTCCCCTGCTCCCCTAACCACCTTCATCCCTTCTCCCTAGGTGCCCCCCACGCCTGGAACTCCGTCCCTGCCCACATCTGCCTCACCCCTCCCTTCGTACTTTCAAATCCCTCCTTAAGATCCACCTCTTCTGCTCTGCTCTCCCTGACTCCTTGCTCCCCCCACCTAACTCCTGCTGATACCCTCTATCCAGTACAATCCGTTACCTGAGGTCTGTGTACTCATGTCCTCACCACATGGACCAACCAACCATCATTCTTGATGTAACCAAGCCAAGTGCATGCACCTGGGACCTTGCATCTTCATGAATGTTACACTCCTTGTCTCTCCCTCTGTTCCCCTTCCCCTCTGCACCCCAGAGCATCTCCTGCGGTCGGCTGGGGGTGCCTTCTTGGAGGTCCCCCGTGTAAAGCAGGGGGTCACAATGGAGAGGGCATTCTCGGTGGCCGGGCCACGCCTTTGGAATTACCTTCCAGAGGAAGCCTGCCTGGCCCCAAGCCTGTTGTCATTCCGGCGGTGTTGCAAAACCTGGCTGTTCACCCAGGCCTTTGAGGAGGGGGGGGCGGGGGTTAGGGTTGTGTTTTTCCCCCCCTACCTTGTTCTATTTTTTTAATGTTGAAATTGTTTCTCGGGGCCCTGCTTTAAAAGTATTTAACTTGTTGATTGTTTTAAACTGTTTTTATATTGTTTTATGCTGTTTTATTATTGTTGGAAGCCCCCACGAGCTGTTTAAAGGAAGGCTGGGGTATAAATGCTTTAAATAAATAAAATAAATAAATTCCTTAATCTGTTCTTCCCCCCACCCCCCGCTCCCTGTCTCTCAGATTGTAAGCCCTAGGGCAGGGACCGTGTCTATTCAATTACTTTGTAAAGTGCCAGGTACATTGCTGTCACTATATAAATGCTTAATAATAATAATAATAATAATAATAATAATAATAATAATAATAATAATAATAATTAATAAAGCTGCAACATATACAAATGCATGGGGCAGTGCAGGAGCAGTCTTTGATCTGGTCAGGCATCCACAATAGCAGTTTGTGAAAATATCCTTCATCAGGACACTGATAATGGAGATTTCTGTTTCAGTGAGATAGAACTCTGAGGATGATTCTTTCCAATACTATAACAATGCTATACAAAAATAAGGAGAGCCCCATGTTCACTGCATTTTTCTCATTTCTGTCAGTGGGGAAAATGCAGTTAATGTGTGTGCCACATTATTAGTGTCATTTAGCTGGGGCATCACATTGGGATGCAATATTTCAAATGATGGATGGAAATCACGTTTCACAGTGATCTCCTTAACCCAGAAGTTACAAATGGTAGACGACCTTAGAGAATTTGCACAGGGAATCAAAATGTAAGCTTCGCTGCCCCTATTGAGAAAGGTGGAAGACAAACTTCATTCAGAATTAGTCCATTCTCAGACACAGCGCATAACTGACTAATTTTTCAAATGATATATGTAACATTTACTTCTAATATGTTTTTATTCTTCTTCTTTCCATTTAGATTTTTAAAAAAAAATAAAAAATGTAAAGTACTTCTCTGGCACTTTTCATACATTACTCCCCCCTCCCCCCAGACAACATCGTTGACTGGGTGGGCAATGGGGCGGGCATCAGTGTGACCACCAGTGCGGGTGGGTCGGGGTGCATGCGTGCTCCTGCGCTCCACCCATCTCCACTGATCCTCCACACATGGAGGCATCGGACAAAACAGAGGTGCCTCCATGCATGTAGATCAGTGGAGGTGGGTGGAGATAGGTGTGTGTCAATGTAACCAGTTGCCCATGCACCACCCATGGACCACAGCAAACACCCATCCCCCCCCCACACAGCGCGGCTCCTCCCAGTCCATGTGAAAAGGGCCCTGATGCAGGTCATATAATCAGGGACCTTTGTTCACTATGTTTCTCCTATTGCTGCTAATGGGGAAAACACAGGTCCTTTTCAAACAGACCAGCAGTGCGGGGGTGATGCGTGGAGGCTGCGGTGTGTGAGCGGTCTGTTACATGGACACCCACCCACCTCCATGCATGGAGCATTCGCCACTGGCACCCATTGCTTTGTGCATGGGCGATGGGTGGAGCACGTGAGCAGAGGGGTGGCATCCATGCAAAAAGAGCCACGGTGAAGCTGAGTCCCTGGTCATAATAAATGATGACTCCAGTATAATTGTGTCTAAGATAATCCCTTCTTTATTTGGGATGGTCATTTCTTCAAGATCATTTTATATCTTTAAAGGTGTCCCAATAGAAATACTTCTCCTATAATGTCAAATCATGTGAATTTCAGATTTTTAAAAATAAGTTTTTAGTCCTCCTGACTTCAAAAATATATTGGAAATACGAATGTGATATGTTCTATAGGCATGAAAAGCAAGACAAAACATTTAATATTTTTTTTATCTCATGGTCTTAAGAACAATAACAATGGGTGGAAACAGCCACTGAGGCTTGAGGAGGGATTTGAGGAGGGTCTTGAGGAGGGTCTTGAGGAGGGATTTGAAATAGTGGAGGGAGGAGGCAAGGCAGATGTGGGTAGGGAGGGAGTTCCAGGCATGGGGGGCAGTGAGGGAGAAAGGTCGAAGGCGGTTAGGTGAGCAGGAGAAACGAGGGTTTCTTTGGCTGTGTTCATGGGGTCTGAGGTTACCAGCC
>QEPC01007015.1:108728-121151 GCA_003113815.1 Sphenodon punctatus
GGAGGGGGAGGGCGTGGTACGGGTGCGGGAGGACCCTGGCTGTGTCAAGCTTAGGGATGGAACCTAACGTTCCCTTGGCCTGACCCATCCGGGGAGGGGGGCAGTGATGCACGACTGACAGGCTTCAGTCCCACACTGAAGCCAGCACCCTGCCCCCGCCATGTTGAGCAGCCATGGCTGCTAATAACATGGCGACCCCCACGCTGAGATGGGCGGGTGCGAAAACAGATATGCTCACCTGGTTTGTCCCACTCTGGCCAGCCTGGACAGATCACAAGGCCAGACCATGGGCCTTCATTGCGGCCCCACATTTCTGGCCTGGCTGCCAACACCACAAAGGTTTGAACTGAGGCCACATCTGGCAGGTCCAGAACAGACATGTGTGGTGTGGTGCAGGCCCAAGCGGGCCAGACCTGGCCAAACCAGGCCAGCATTGCTTGTTTTAACCCCCATTGGCTGTTAACAGAACTGACGGCACCACACCCATCCTGCCTGGGATTGGGGAGAGCTACCCCCAGATGGCTTGGCTCTGGCCATGGGAATACATTATCATGGCTGGACCTGGCTGGGGAAGGGAGCAGCGAGCAATGTGTGGCCACCGGCCTCACCCCTGTGCTTCTGCCATAGCCCCACCCCCCGCCATGATGGGCAGCCATGACTGCCAATAACAGGCAGCCATAGCTGGCTGCCATGACAACTCCTCATGCTGGGCCAGAACAGGGTCAGCAATAGATGTTCTTGTTCCTTCCCAGTTCTGCCAACCCAGCTGGATGGCTGCTCAAACCAGATGTTGGCCTTCTTCATTCTGGGCACATATTTCTGGCTCAGCTGCTACCCCGGCCATGGTTTGACCTGGGTACAGATTTGTCAGGCCCGGAACTAACATAATTATGCGAAGCTGGCCCAGTTAGGCCAAAACAAGCCAAAGCAGGGTTGTGTTATGTCTGTTAACACCTATTGTTCTCATGGGATATAGGAGGAAGTACAATCAGGAATTTTGAACATCTAGGTTAGCAAACCTGATATTCCAGCCAGTGTAAATTAGAGCAGCCATGCTGGCAGTTCTAACTTGTACTTGGAATATGTTCAACCTTTGCCCTCTTGCGTATGAATTAGGACCATGGGGAAGCTGTAGATCCGCCTTATATCTATTCTATCTAACTCAATTCCATAGCATTCAAGACCCGCTGGAGAATTTAATGCTACTCTAGCTGTTGCAAAATGTGCCTTTGTCCCAGCACCCTTGAAGAAGACAAGCACACAATTGTGGGGTTAAAAGACCATACTCTTTATTAGCTGAAAGCTTACATTTGGGGTGGGGGCATTCTACCTTCTTGCAGTCTATAACTGCAAGAAATTAACTTATCAGCCTGATGTTACTCAGTACTGCCAAACTTATTACTGCTGCTAGGTCATTCTCGCCCCAGCTGCCCAGCTGGTAGGGGAGGCATGTTAAGCTCTCATGACTGAAGCCATGGACTAATGCCTCGTGACTGGTTAGTCATGATAGTCGTTCCCATTTATAAGAAGGGTTCCAGGCAGGACCCCTTGAATTACCTCCCCATAAGCCTTCTCAGCATTCAGGGAAAATATACACCAAATTATTGCTAGAAATTTTGGATGATTGGATGCAGAAGGAATCCGTCATCCATGTGGAGCAGGCCGGCTTTCAGAAAGGTTGATCATATGCTAACTTTGAAACATCTGGCCAAAAAATACGTGTCTAAAAATAAGAGATTGTTTGCCACTTTTATTGACCTTCGGGCGGTCTTTGACACGGTCGATAGAGTCAGCCTGTGGGGACTTTTAGGGAAATCTTCTATAGATCTTAGGCTTTTGTATTTAATGATTTCCCTCAACATTAACAATTTCATGAGGATTAAGTCTGGTCCCCCGGGTATATTGTCGAATCCGATTCCCTCTCGAATAGGGGTATGTTAATGCTGCATATTAGCCCCTAGTCTTTTTAACTTTTTCCTCAACGATTTACATGAGGTTATGTCTGCCCCGGAACACTTTCCCCCCAAACTCTGATCACCCTCTTGGGGTACTCCTTTATGCAGATGATGCTGTGGTGTTATCCCAAACAAAGTTTTGAATGACAAGGCAGCTTCACACTCTGGATGAGTACTGTGCCCAAAAGAAATTGAGAATAAATTATTCTAAAACCAAAATTTTGATTTTCGGTAATGAAAAGAAGAAATACAGTTGGAGGTTAGGTTCCAAGGTTTTAGAGCAAGTTTCATATTACAAATACCTAGGAATTATTTTTAGTAAATCTGGACTTCGGGTTGCACAAGATAAATCTGCCCTTAACAGGGCCTCAGGTATGGCATCTGTTATTTTGAACTATTTTGCTAGGAAAGGCTGCGGAAGAAAGCAAATGGCCATCAAAGTTCTCAACGCTAAAGTTGAGGCCCAATTACTTTATGGGGCTTCTGTTTGGGTTATTTCACGCCCTTTGGGGCTGGATAAGGTCCAAACCTCCTTCCTGAGGAAATTGTTCCATCTCCCTCTGGGAATAAGAGCCGCCGCAGTAAGGGTGGAATCAGGACAAATCAGCTGGAATTGGAAGCTTTTAAAACTTGCCCTTGTCTACTGGCTGGGTGTAGTGGCTTTTCCAGTTGTAGGCTTGTTTCCTTTTCTGTCCAAAGATGATTATAAATCTAAATGGATGATTACCATGCTTAAGGTCCTGAATAGTTTAGGTTTTTCAGTAAATTATCTTCAGAGCAGGGGTATGAGGGCTGCTCACATAGAAATTCAGAGTAGAATTATGGATATCACTCACCAGGAAGATGTGGCGGCGATAAATGCCTCTCCTATTCTTAAGATAAACTCCTTCTTGATCCCAAAGGTTGGCCAGATGGCTAATTATTGGCAACACAAGCTTTCCCCGGCATTGGGCGGTAAATTCCTCCTGGCTCAGCTGAACGTTTTCCCCTCCATGGTTTTGAAGGGTCATTACACTGGAATTCCATTTAGCGATCGGCTGTGTCCTTTTGATTCACAACAGTTCAAAACGGTGACACACGTTTTGCTGGAATTTTTATTATACCGGGAAGTACGGCAATTATTTTTGGATCCAATTCTGGGTAGATTTCCCAGAAGATCCTCTCAGGAACTGACTACAATTCTTTTGGCAGACCAACATTCGGACTAAATTTTTGTTGTTTTCAACCATTATTAGAAATAAGTTCTTAAATTTCAAGGCTTTGTAATCTGGTATTGTGGATTTTTTATTTATTGTATGAATACACATCCGTTGGGCTTGGGTCTTAATTGGGATATATGTTTTAATTAGGGATCTGTTAGCTTGTTTTTTAAGTTTGTTTAACAGTTTTAATTTTTGTATATTTAGGAAACATTCTTGTGTATTGTAGGATTTGAGGCTGAGTTCTTTGGACACGCCATTATTAATAATAAAACTTGACTTGTCTTGACTTGACTGAAGCTGGAGAGGAGGCGACGGCCCCACCCAGGACTGCCTCTGTCCTCAAGTGTAGAGCTCAGCCCTCCTTCCTGGGCCTGGGTTAGAAGGTGGACACCCCTGCTCTACCTTCACCCATGGCCCCATCTCATAAGGAGATGACTTAACAACAGGTAACTCCTAATAACCATGTTAAATAACTCACTGCATCCCTGCCATAGAAACCCACTAGCTCATGTTTGGCTGGTCTGAAAACCAGCCCCTCATCTCCTGCAACCATCAGACTAATTTTGCTTTCAAGGTACCTAGGTGTAGATTGACACCCGCCTCAGACAGGTGAACCTCATCTATCCTAAAAAGCTCGGGCTGCAAAAAATGAATTTCACCATGGGTAATTCAATCTCCTCCCTCGTCCCGTCCCCCCGGTCTCCTCCATGGGCAAGAACTAACTTCTCAACTTCCCTGTTTATATTTTTCATGCCCTATCTATTCTCCCCAGGCAGACTTCATTTGTCCAAGTAAAATCTGTCGAGCATGTGCGTCCAAACTAGCTTGGTGCAAGGTAGTAGCCTGTGCACTTCCAACTAGTCCCTTTTTATTTTTACCATCAACTTGAGCCCAGTTTATTTGGGTAGGTTATTCTCCCCGAGGTGGACCACTATTATGTTGGGGTGCCGCCACCTGGAGGCTGCGTGAATCAGCAGCAATAACTGTTCCCACCTTATGACACTTGTGGCCTTCCAAACAACTTTGGCAAGATTGCTGAGGCCAAGTTGCAAACTCCAGTGGGAGCGGCTAGCAGCCTTGCCTGCCCAATGGGCTATGCTGTGGCCAGCAATCCAAATCAACTTGTGTGGGCTCGCTGGCACTGCTCCTAGAACAAAACAAATTAACAATTAAGAAATAGAACCAAACTTTAATGCTCTAGGTCATGAACATATGATCAAAATGCTGAGGATTGCAATTTCCCTATGGCTTGAATCCTGTCATCAAGGAGGTGTAACTTGCTGTCCCAATGCGGAATTAATGGGACCTGAAAAGGTGGCATGGGAGGTGAACCCTGTGTGGGCACTGGTTAAGAACTGCTGAGAATTGGTGACGGGTCAACTGGGAGCCATCAATATGGAGTAGGAACTGGCCTGCAATTCTTGGACGTACTGACATGCATTTGCAGGTTGCTGCTACTGGGCACAGTTCAGGAAAGCTCATCTTGTTGAGCATTATTACCTGCCATCTCTGCCTTTGGTCGGTCTGGAACTGTGGAGGATGATCTGGAATGACTGGCCCTGTAACACAACATCCCTGTGTGCTTTGCTGCTGGGGTCCCATTTTTATGCAGCCACTTCACTGTTCCAAAAGGCCCCAAAGAAGGCCAGCTTGAAGGCTGTATCAAACAAGGTGGTCTCGAATGCACTGAAACCAACATGAGGGAGCTCACCAGCCAGCAAGGCTAGGATTTTGGGTGTGGTGGGCAACCTGGTGTCTTCCCTGAAACCTTACTCGTGGGACCAGGTTTCAATTAGCTTGCTCACAAAAAGAACTGTCTGGTGGGGGGAGGTGTGCCCTGCCAGCTTGCTAGTGAAGGACACAACTGACATCTTGCCGGTTATCATTGATGGAGCTAGCCTTTTTTTGCCCAGGGCCAGTGCGAACTGCAAAACCTGGGGCTTGGGAATGGGGAAGCCCAGTTCCCACCCTTGGATCCCTCTAAATTCCTGGAACTCAGAGAAAGCCCTGTGGTATGCTGCCCTGGTGCTGTTGACTAGGGAACCTTCCACAGTCTTATAAAATTCTAGTGTCCAATGTTCCACATGTCCTCTGGCATGGCTTCCGACTCCTCACTGACTTGTGGCACTAACAGGTGGAAACGGTCCATCTGGAGGTGAGAGAGGGGATCAGCTATGCTGTTGTTAACTCCAGGAACATGTTTGGATATAAAAAGAATGTTATTCTTCAACCACTGCAGTGCAAAGGCCCTGACCAACCTCATTACTCTGACCAATTTCAAGGACAGTGTGTTGAGAACGTGCACCACTACGAGATTGTCACACCAAAAAATTACTCCCCTGGCCATAGATGGATGGCAAGGACTATGGGGATGAGCCTGAGAAAGGTGAGCTCCCATGTTATGCCCAACTCAGCCCACTTGTGGGGCCAAGGAGCAGCGCAACATTTGCCTCTGAAATAAAGGTCAAAGCTGAAAGTACTGGCCACATTGGATTGGACCTGTAGCTCGGCCTCAAGTAGTAACTGCTGTCTGCAGAGGCTCACGTCATTAAATTCCACCAGGAAATGACACCAGGTCTCAAGGTCCTCCCACATATCTGTCATTACTCAGATGTGGTAATGGGTGAGCAAGTGGCCCAGAATTTTAGTGTAGAGGTGGGACAAAAAGGCCCAACCCAATGCCACCACTTGGCAGACAAAATTCAGGCTACCCAACAGGTCTTGGAGTTGGTGCACTGTCACCTTCCGGAGGGCAAGGCACCCCCTGACTGCCTGCAGCAGGGCCACAAGCTTGTCCTTGGGTAAATGGGACAAAGCCTGTACCATGTCCAGTTCAATCCCCAAGAATGTGAGCTCAGAGATTGGCCCCAAAGTTTTCTATGGGGAGAGGGGGATGCCTAGTTTGTCCGCTATGGAGTGGAAGCAATAAACTTTTGCATTCATTCACGCTGGCCTGGCCCATGAACAGAAAGTAACTGATATAATGGATGATGGACTGTGACTGAGCCCTATGATGGATCACCCAGTCGAAAAGCGACCTGAATCATTCAAAGGCTGAACAGGAGATGGAACAGCCCATCGGCATGACTTTGTCAAAATAAATCTGTCCTTGGAATTCTGGGTGAACTGGCAACAGGTAAAAGGCAGATTTTATATCACACTTCATCAGTAGTGCCCCTGGACTTCAGGCCCTGGCCATCTCAACTGCAGCATTGAAGGACACATAATGGAAAGAGCAGAGTTCATATGGAATGGTGTAATTGATTGATTCACCTCTGGGGTAGGACAGATGATGAATGAGGCAAAACTCACCCAGGGTCTTTTGGGTAACTATTCCCAGAGATGAAACATACAAGTTGGCCATGGGTGTGAACACAAAGGGACCAGCAACACGGCCTTCATCTATTTCTTTTTGGAGTTTGGCATGCACCAAGTTCTCCATGCCATTGATTGATTTAAGGTTGTCCACCTATTTTCGTACTTTGATCTTTCCTGCAGGGATCCTAAAGCCCTCCTTGAAGTTATGACTATGTACGCCACCTGACCCCTAGTCTCTAGGGATGTTGTTGATGTTTCTCATGCACTCAAGCCATAAATCTTGTGCACACACATCACACCACAGGCTGGGTGTAATTGAGGCCCATTTCCGGAATGCCTCATCATAACACAACCACACCCCAGGGTTTCCCATGTCTAATGCCCTCCTCACTATATCTTGGTACTTGACCAATTTGGAGGCTCGCTCAGCGTACATCTGCAGGATGACTCCCATGAGGATAGAGTAAGCTGCTGACCAGTTGGACCAGTTGTGGTCCACCTTGAGCCTCTTAAATCTCTCCTTGGCCTTTCTCACAACTCTTGTATTGGTATCAGGGATGGGGTCACTGAATAGAAGAGAGAATACATCCATGTATTCACCCCTCCATATCTTCTCCTTGGTTATTTACAGCAGATGTTCCCTGATTGGGGCAGAGACATCCAAATAGCCACCACCAATGACACCCAGTAGCTCCTGCCTGGGCAGGAAGGCTTGCTAGTATTGTGTGCTGCAGCGGCCCATGGGGGCCCAGACTTGGGCTTCCTGGACCCTGGCCCTACAACAGGTGGGGCGGATCAGGGGAAGAGGGATATAGCTATGTCTGTCCCAAGGTGTAGGCTTGTACTGGGCAGGCTATGGCACCTGTGACCCTTTCCACCACAGCCTGTGTGGGGGAGCTGCTTTGGGCACTCAACATTGGCTGTGCCCCCCATAGCATCCATCATAATTGGGCTCCCATCCCTGTATACGTTGTGTGTTTCAGCACCTACCTACTGGTAATGGCATGCAATCCAGTGTGTGTGTGGTGGTGGGGATTTTGGCTGGGCAGGGGACTTACAGTCCCCACTCGGGTTTCTGGGCTGGTGCCATGACTCTTGGTTGACCAGGCAGGGTTGCTTCTCAGTCAGTGCTTGCAGCATCACCGCCAGTGTCTCCATTCTCTCCAGGAAGTTGTCTCTGGCCCATCACCATCTGGGGGGGAGGTCAGTCCTTAGGCAGCACCTGGGTGGAGTCTCATCCCTGTTTATGGAAGGAGTAAAAGGACCCCTCCACCCTCTCCTGCCTGGGCAGTGTAGGAGTGCCAGAGGGGTGGCTCTCCCCCCCACCTGGGTTGAGGAGGGTTCCAGTGGGAAGGTCTCTTGCCCACGGGCCTGCTCAGCCTCCACCTCCACCACATCATCCCCTTCAGGGGGCTGTGACACAGCAGGTTGAGTGGGTGGTGGATCCTGGGGGAGCTGGCCTTCTGCCTGTTCGCTGACTACCTCTTCGCCCTCCTCCCCCCCGTTCCACAGTGAGGCTATAATTGCCTCTTCCTGCAAGTCCCTTGTAGCTCTTGGGGGAGGGGCCTTGCCTTTATTGGAGGAGGGCCTTTTATCTGGGCCCTTTCCCTTTCCCTGGCCTCCACCCTTTGTCATGCTGGATTTCTATCTCCTCCTTTGTCCTTTTTCTCCCTGCATTAAAATATTGCAAACCCTCCCTGATGTGTTTGGAGAGGTGGAGGGAGGGGAACAAAGGAACGGGCTGCAGTGAGACCCTACAGGAATGACCATCTAGCTGACAATCTGGCTGAGCCATGGGATGTGCCTCTGTATGGGAGTGTGGATGGTTGTGCTGGCTGAGGGTGTGTGGGAGCTACTGAAAGGGCCTCAGGGAATAATCCAGTCAAATAATCCAAACTATGACTGTGCAATGCTAGATACTAAACTATGAGTTACCACTCAGGAATGGGAGTGATTGTGGACAATACACTGAAATCCTCAGTCCAGTAATATATACAACAGGAGTCAAAAAAGCAAACAGAATGTTAGGAGTTATTTGCAAAGGGATAGAGAATAAAACTGAGGATGTGACACCACTTTTAAATGAGTCTCTGAAAAGCGCCTCCTGAGTTCCGCGTTGAGAGAAAATCTGCATGGGGAGTGTTTACACGCTCCCCGTGCCGCTGAAAGTAACATACTCCCTGTTGCCAGCGGCGGTGGCAGCTGGAGATGCAGTGCTTTGAAGAGGCACGTTCTGTGAGGCTTTCAGTGCCTCATTTAAAAGCAGTTTCATAATGCCTCTATACAAATCGATGGTGCAACTGAACCTGGAATATTGTGCGCAGTTCTGGTCATCCCATCTCAAAAAAGACATAGCTGAACTGTAGAGAGAAGGGCAACAAGAATGATAAAGGGTATGGGACTGCTTTCATATAAAGAGGCTTGACAAGCTGAAAGGGGACATGATAGAGGTTTATAAAATCTTGGTGGAACTTGGTGTAGAATAGGGAACGGTTATTTACCCTCTCAAATAATACTAGAACTAAGGGACACTCCATGAAACTAACTGCCTGCAGATTTAAAACAAATAAAAGGAAGAACTTTTTCACTCAATGCATAATTAACTTATGGATTTTGTTGCCAGTGGATGTTGTCAAGGCCAGTAGTATAGCTGGGTTTAAAAAAGGACTGGATAAGTTCTTAGAGAGTAGGTCCATTGATGAATATTAACCAAGTAACTTATGAAATTAACTTCTTACTGTTGGGAGCTGGGAGTGAACAACAGGGAATGGATTGCCCATTGTGACTGTTGGTTTTTCTTCCATGTGATTGAGATTGGCCACTATCAGATGACAGGATGCTGGTCTTGATGGACCATTGGTCTGACTCAGTATGGCACTACTTATGTTATTATGAACCGGCAAGGCCAATAGAGGCCTACCGTTGTGCTGCTGCTGTGGCTTCTGTGCTGCTGGAGCCTGCTTGTCTTAGGTCAGTTAGAGCTGACTAAGGAAGCCACCAACCACGGGAGGGTGGGCCAGGGGGGGAGGGGAGCGCCACTGTAGCTCACTGAACGTGAAGGCCACCACTTACTCGGTCCCTGAAGGGGTTGAATTGATTGCCGGAGGAAGGGCAGAGAATGCTCACCAGAGGAGCCGCTGCTGTTTCCTCCTTTGATGGCTCCTCAGCGTGGCTGACTCTTCCTGCCACAGTGCTGCAAAATGGTGCCCACAGGATCCCACCTTGTGAGATCCTGCTTCATGGCAGTGAACCTGTTTTTCTGTGTAAGTACTTGAATTAAAATGATTTTGTGTTAATCATACTGTTATTAGAGCAGACTCAAAAAATCCTTTTAATCAAAGTTTATTATCATTTTCAATATTATTAAAGAATTGTAAGTTTTGTCATATGAGCAAAATAATCATTAGGTGTTAACAAACAAGATAATAGCCCGCTGCAGTCCAGGTTTGGTATGATCAGCTACCACTCGCTAGTTTAGCATGTAGGGCCTAATAAATGGGCAGCCTCCGGCCTATTTCATATGCGTTCAGGAATCCTGCATTCAGCCCCCACTCACATTTTCCGGCTACAAACCTAATACATAGACAAGCGTTCTTCCCTGCTATGCTCCGCCCACCAACTCTCCTGTATCATGTATCCTGCCCTATCACAGCCACAGCCAATGGCTGTGGAAGGAGGAAGAAGAAGCCTCCCCACATATTTCTTCCTTCCAGGCTATTATGACTGTTGGAGGTGGTCCAGCGTCTGCTATCTCTGCCAATCCATGGAGGCTCATACCTGGGTTTATACCTGCCAGAACTTTGCAACTGTTATTAATCAGTTTCTATGCACATAACAATGAGTTTGTTGAGCAAATCACATACTTTAGCATCTTCTGCATTACCATACAGTAGGGGCAAAAACATCCTCATGCTCCAGGGTGCCCTGCACTTCTGGAAGTGCCCAAACCTCATATAGGGCAAGAAGCTATCCATCACCAGGTTCACATTTCCTCTACCCTGAGCCACTTCTCCTGTCCTCCAGAGAATCAGCTCCACCATCTTATCAAGGGTCCCAATTTTATAAGCAATTTAAGTTTCATGGTGTTGTAGTTTTCACACACATTTCCAGCTGTAACTTCTTTTTTTTTCATTCAGTTTGGATGAAATTTTGACCATTTGTTTCACTCACCCAAGGAATTATTCCTCTCAAATAGAAATATTGGATAAAGGGTCCCAGTTTTATAGCTAGTTGAACTTTTCTGAATATAACAAAAGTTGCAAATTTCCTTAAATCACTTGCAGGTGTTGCCTCTGTTTAAATTATAGAGATTTTACTTGATGCAGAGATATGCTTTTTGAAGCACTAGTTGAGAGGGTGAAGAAGACATGAGTAGGTGGGCAGAGCAGAGAAGGATCAGGTGCTGGAGGCACAGGCACTGGTACAGGCTTCAGTCATTGGCACCCCAAAGTCTGTGGGGGCATCAGTGGGGAAGAGTAGATGCAGAGTTCTGCTTTTATGAGCTCTTGCAGTGAGGCTGAAGACTGCAAAACACATAGTCACACACACAAAGCACACAGACAGCCTATGAGCCTCACAAGATATAGCCACGGTGCACTCCCTTCACAGGAAACCGAACAGTCGTGGTTCTCAGCTTGGTCTGCTATCCCCTCCTCTCAACCTTGTAACAGGCAACCCCAGGAGTTCTGGGTCCAAGTCTCCCCTCTAACACTCTAGCCTACACTCCCCTCACAGAGAACTCAAGAGTATTGGGAAATGCAATGTTTATCTCTATGTGTCATATGGAACAGGAGTAAGGGTGTATGTGTGGAATGACCAAAACAAAATAGGAGAGGAGGAAGGGAGGCTATACAGAGTCAAATGATAGGGAGTCAGTGATGGTAAGTGGGTGAAACGATAGGAGTGCTCCCCCTGGTATCCCATCAGTCTTCTGAATCAGTTATTTCACTCAGAACCTTGTTATTGTAACTATTTCTAATTCCTCCTGTCATTCTACACACTTACGTGTTCCTGCACACATTGGGGACAATTCAGCAGCCTGTATATGCCAACCCCGGCATGCAGCACACAGCCAGAATGCAAGCGTTCAGATGCGCACACGGTGTCGCGCATGCAGCACAGCCATGCGGAGCAGGTTGCATAGGTGAGGGTTGCACTTTTGCCCTGCGTGGCTCTGCTGTGCACACGGCACTGTGTGCACATCTGAGCGTGTGCTGTCTGGCTGTGTGCCGCATGCTGAGGTTGGAGTATGCAGGTTCCTGGATTGTTCCCTTTGTATTTCCCCCTAACATTCTAACCATTCCACTTACTGCATCTGGTGCCTTCCTCATTATTTCACACCCTCTTGGCTTCCTCCTGTACTACCAAAGATGCAGCTGTGTTGTATTCTTTTATGGTCACTCAATTAGATGTTTAAATGACAATAGTACTTATTTAGAAATTGGCATTGCTGTTGCCTCCATTCCTTACAACGGCCATTCCATTTTATTATTTTCAATATGTACCTGTTGGAAATACATTCCTTAGTTACATCTTCCCTAAGCACCTTATCCTGCTTGTTTACTAGAAACAGCAGGAGTAGATGCAGTCAGATCAGGGAACCCCTCCCCCATCCACTTTGTACTGCTAGAACCCCTCCTCCATCAGATCCTGCTAGGACCTGATTAGTTAATCTCCTCTCCTCAGGATGTTTCTTTTCTCTTTGTGTCTGAGAGATATTCAGAGAGCTTCTGCTACTTCCCTCCTGAACACACCTAGTCTTAGGACTTAGTATAGATGTAGGCCTTTCCTATCCTCCGCACCCCAGAGCGGCTCCTGCAGTCTGCCGGGGGTGCCTTCCTGGAGGTCTCCCATGTTAAGCGGGGGGCCATGATGGAGAGGGCATTCTCGGTAGTGGGACCGCGGCTGTGGAACTCCCTTCCGGAGGAAGCTCACCTGGCCCCTAGCCT
>QEPC01007015.1:125861-140735 GCA_003113815.1 Sphenodon punctatus
TCTCCTCTCCTCAGGATGTTTCTTATCTCTTTGTGTCTGAGAGATATTCAGAGAGCTTCTGCTACTTCCCTCCTGAACACACCTAGTCTTAGGACTTAGTATAGATGTAGGCCTTTCCTATCCTACATGTATTTCTTAATAAAGCAACTTAAACTTAAGTAAGCTTCCTGCCTGCTTATTAATGATTAGCTACTCACACTCCTCTGCAAAATCTGCATTGGGCTAATCAATGCAATGATCACATAGTCCTTGCATTCCAACAGTACCCACCTTAAAGATTTTTATTAAGCATCTTTATACCACTGTAAGTGTGCTTTGGAAGGGCAGTAGGGAATACTGGGTAAGAGGGATGGTTGTGAGCCATTACTCGGATGTCCCATTCTCCCCAACACATATTCAAGAATAGAGGGAAAGGAGGAGGTGAGGGGCCAGCTCACACCCTCCTGTCCCCAAATTAAGTGTTTTCCCCAAACTGCAGAGGAAGAGGATTGGGAATGAAAGATGAAGGCAAAGCGTGGATTCATGTAGCCTAAATTGTAAGTGAGCACAATATGTGAGACTTTACAACATCTTTACTTCTTACATGGCATGGACATTAAGACAGGAGCTTTAACTTATAATTGTCATGCTTTTTGGAGCAAGATTGAATTTGTAAGGGCCATAATTCTCTCTTAAAACATAGTGTTTTTTTTATATATATAGAATTATCTTATGTTTGTCACAGTGGTACAAAATGTGTTTGTGATACTAATTGGCCAGCAGAAATGTCAATCCTATAATCTGTGCTGTCCCCACCCCAACTCCATGCTTGTTACTGGGAAGTTAGAAGCATATGGTAAGGAAAGAGCCAATAAGTATTGGTGTTCTGAATAGGGGGACAAATCTCGCAAGTATTTCCAAGGGTCTGAGGAGCGGTCCTGAGTGTTTGGGCTGCTCTTCGAACCCTAGGAGGAAACTCGCCAAGTTCTGAGGGGGGAGGTCAGGGTTGAGGTAGATGCCTAGGGGACTGAGGTGCCTAGAAGGGGGGTCAGGGGTGAGTTATTTACCTTCCGGAGGTGTTCCACATTGATGCATGGACTCTTCCCGGTTGCTAATTTTGAAAGTAAAAAAACAACTGAGCATGCTCAGAAAGGGTCTGAATGTCCCCTACTAAGCATGCTTGGCCCATTTCAGAGATGGATCTGGTATGCTGGTGCTGCTATCACTATCTTCAAAAAGGGCTGAGCATGCTCAGAAAGGGCCACTCAGACTTGCAACTCTCGCATGTTTTGAGAAGCAAACTTGGTAGGTTCTGGATATTAGAGAACTTATCATGTCTGCATCTCAAAACATGCAGGAGTCACCGGTGCGGCTGTTTGTGGTGAAATCTGGGTGACTTACATTCCGGGGAGGGAGGGGAGTGTGTAAACTCCCTGTGAGGGAATTTGCAGAACCCCAGGTGAAATAAATGATGTGTGTAAAAACGTCCTGAAGGAGATCTGAAATATTATCTCAGTTAAGACCAAGAGGGAGAGCTGAAACATATTATCTGACTAAGGCATTTAGAGCTGAGACACATCAGTGTGGCTCTGAGGTGTCAAGACTAAAAGGTCACTGTGCTGATCAAACTGTATGGGTCTCCACTGTTCCTCTGTTACTCACTATAACAGGGAGGTGGGGCAGCTCCTATCCTTTAAGGACAGTGCTGACAGTTGGGTGCAGACACACCTACTGTCCATAGGATCACACTCATGTCTGCACTACTGTGCTGGTGCTTTGCTAAATGGAGGATTATGCCAAGATCCAATCATCTGGCCTGACCCATTTGTCTCCTGACACTTATAAGGAGAAGGTTTGGAACTTCAGACTATCTTGGGAGGTCAACAAGGAAGGAGGTCTGGGAGAGCTTCTCACTGAAGCCCAACATGGACAGAGCTTTTTGGCCTCGGAGGCTGGGCATGGGCCACACTGGCAAGAGAGAGCTACCACTAAGCGGTGCCGCCTAGGAGAATTCCTACAACATGGGACTCCAAAGTGGGAGTGTAATTGTGTATATCCCAATGGACATTAAGGACTTTGCAAAAGGGACTAACCAGAAAGTAGTTGGAATCCCCTGTTAGACACTACTGGTGGCATAGGATAGCTTATAGGAGATGTTGGAGGCCAGACCCTTTACCAAATCCAAAGTGCCTTGCCTAACCAGGCAGAAAGGTAATTGTAACTTACCACAGGCAGGATCAGAACACTGTGAAACTCTAAACTGTAAAATGCCATGATTGATGACAGAGCTGTTAGTGGAACTTCAATAGCTGGGGATCCCACTATTTCCCTAGGGTCCATTAGCACCCCCTACTGCCTTGTTCAGGTGCACCCGTGTTCAGGATGTAGGTGCACTACATCCACGTTTTGTTCCAATAGCGACCTTGATTTATACCTTTTGCTTCCAAGTCTTCTATTTACCTGCGGAGATACTTGTGAAAGATACAGGATCAAGTCAGAGAAAAACATCTGAACCCACCACCTTGTTCTCTCTCACAAGAGTGACACATAGTCGGGGAGGATGAACCATGGGATAGCTGACACCATATTTCTACTGCATTGATGTCTCGATGCATGGATGCACTTTTCTTTTATGAATGATAAATGAAAACATAAGAACTGTAGTCAAACCATGGGTCCATCTAACCCAGTATTCTGTTTCTGACAGTGGCACCTAAAGGAAGAGGACTGCGGTGAAAGGGGGCGGGAGAGGGGCACTTTTTGTACACTCTATGAACTCTTTTTTTAAAAATAGTGTGATGTCAGAATCCTGTCTGACTGTTTCCACATCACTAAAAAAAGTGCATAGTTTTTAAAAATTGTTTGTTTCCCCCCCTTTTAGGTGGCTTATAAGCCCTCTTGTGGATTTAGATGTTCTTGCATTCAACAGCTCCCAATTATGTGTATCTGAAGCAGAAACATGTAAATGATTGTGACTTGTTTGTATTTAGAGAACACTGCTGTGTCAGTGACCAGCTGAAACCATCACACTGTCTCAGTTGTGTAATGAACAAATACACAACAGAAGGGAAGCTGTAGGGGAGACAAGATAGAAAAATGATAGGAGGGGAGAATCTGCTTTTTTAGCAGAAAAGGGCTTTGTGCCTCCCATTTTCCTTCATCTAATATTTATCCCTGCCTAGGCTATACAGAGGGGCACTCACAGGACTCAAGACACCATGAGATTGAATTAAAAATAAAACAAGCATGTGGAATCTCTTATTTGCCTTTTGGTTATTGAGAAACATTGTAATCCCATTTTAAGTTTCTCCCTCTAACCAGGAGGGCAAGAACCATAATGTTCTGTTTAAGATAAAACAAGATAGTAAGCAAAGCAAAGCAAGCTGGCAGATCCCTTTTCTAAACCTGAACACCCAGATGAGTGACAGACAAAGCAATGGGGAGATGAGGGACAGAGAGAAGGGAAGGTGGAATAGAAATCCTTGTGTAAGACCATATGAGACGTTTAGGTCTGAAAAGAGAGTAAGTGTTGCCGTTCCACAGGGAAATACTGACCTTTTGGGAGCGCTTACCAATATTCCTTGGTACTTCATCAGTCTCAGGTGATTCCACACTTCCACCATTGTCAATATCAGTGCCTGTGATTTTTGTTGGCATTTCCCATCAATTTAATCACTTCTGTCATTTTTCATTATTTTCATCATTTTCCATCACTTTTTGTCACTTTATGGGACTTTTATGACAGTTTTTAAACACTTTTATTGTAATTTCCAGCACTTCCCTGGCACTTATCTGGCCCTTTTTCATCACTATGGCCCCTGGGGATGCACATGTGGCCCTGTAGCAGTTCTAGAGTCACAAAAAATAAGAACAAATGGTGAAAAACAGTGGAAAAGTTGGTAAGTTTCTGTGTTCTGTGAACAAAGGCAAATGATCTTTTCCCAATGGAAACAGCATTCACCGTGTTGTGTTGTTTCAGGCCTAGAGATGTTATCCTACATTAGCCCACAATGGAACTGACCACCAGATGCTTGCCCACTTCTGTCCCAGAGTAAGTGCCAGACTGCTACACAATGCATCGGCTGAAGAAGGATGGTAAAGCAGTGCAGGCTACTGTTGTTGCATCCAGTGCAGTAATGGGGTTGCTTCCCATCTGGTCATTTTCAAGCAGCCCCGCTGCATGGCAAGGACAACCAGCATCCTAGAGTTGCAGGCAAAAGGCCTAGAGCAGTCAGAGGAGTAACCACATCCCTCCTCCTGTCTGCCCAAGTGGGCTCTGGCACCCTTTAAAAAACTGCATGGCAAATTCAAATCCATGTTAGGCAACCACAGACTGCATACCAACACATGCCCAACAACAACAGGTACCTCACACAGAGCAACCGAGCAGCAACTTCTACAAGGCAATAGAGTGTGAGAAGAACAGCCGGTCCAGTGTGGTAAGTTATTGAATCAGAGGGGCTGCTAACACAGCTTCTCAATGGTAATGAAAACTCCGGTGAGTGTGTTCATTACCGTTTCCAGTCCACAGGAAGCCAAGGAACAAAATTACAAGTCCTGTCGTGGCTGGGAAAATGGAGACGCTGGACACTTTCTTGTGTATAGATGGTGACATCATGGCCCTGTATATTGTTGGCACCACCCTCAGACATGGCCGAAGATCTGTGGACAACTCATCCCTGTTGCCCTTCCATGATGTGTCCACTCCAGTTGCACTTGCTCCTGTTCCCCTATTGAGTCTGGGCCATCCCGGGAGAAGTTCTCTAGTCTATGTCTGGCCCCATCCCCACCCCACAGTCATGGTCCAACTCAAAGAACTATGACACAACCCATGTGACCCTTGACCTCTACCCCCTCAACCCTGAAAGCAAAATGCAGTTCCCAGAGCCAACATAGGGTGAAAACAGACATGACGCTAACCACCCTTTAACCACCCTTGGTGGTTATTTATGCATGTTGCAGGTCTGTATTGGTGCCCTATGCAGCCCTGAAACATGCATAAATAACCACCAAGGGTGGTTAAAGGGTGGTTAGCGTCATGTCTGTTTTCACCCATAGGCACAGGAGAAGGGGACACAGGACCCAAAGCCTCCAGAGAACAGGCTGGCTGAGGGGTCCAGTAAGTGACAATATCCAGAGGTGGACTGAGGTCACACAGCCATAGGAGGGGTCAACCAATATCCCCTTCCCATGTGAATGGTGGCTGCCAGATGTTCATTCTGGGGGCACTACTCAGAGGGAAGGCAGATGATGCAGTGCACACTACTACAGGCTACCACGGGGTAATAGGCAACCACAGGACCACTTCCAATCTGCTGGGGCACACACAGCCTCTGCGTGTGTCTGGGTCCACTACTGGCAGCAGGACTGGTCATGGAAGAAGCACCCACCAGTCAGCTGATGGAGTGAACTGAGGGAGAAGCACTCACCAGTTCCTAGCCAGCTGATGAAGCTACTTCTGCATCCCATCCCACTCCATCAGCTGTTCAGAAGATGGTGGGTGCTTCTCTCTCCCAGCCTGCTCCATCAGCTGGGCAAAATGACAGGTAAGAGGCCATTCAGAGCATCTAGAATTATGGAAGGGGGTTGTGTAAAATGATGAACTACCAGGAGTGACTGGAATGATGGCTGGTTGCATGAAATGGCATGTAGGAGGATGCAAGGAGTGGCTAGAATGATGAAGGGCTGGGCCGAATGATGGGTACAAGGACACCGTGAATGTCTGAAATGATGAAGACTGGATGGAATGATGGGTAGGAGCCCACCAGGAATTACTGTAATCAGGGGGATGTGGGGTGGGCAGAGTGAAATGATGGGTAGGAGGTCTCTAGGAGTGGCTGAAACAATGGGAGCCTGCATGGAATGCTGGGTATAAGGACATCAGGAGCATCTGAAATGATGGAGACCTGGGTGGAATAGTACATAAAGGAACAGTGGGAGTGTCTGGAAAGGGGGTGGGCTTTGTGGAATTACAGTTAAAAGGATTAAATGACAGATATCAGTTATTGGTATAACCCAAATGAAAGCATATAGGGAAAGCAGGGGTGGGGGCATGGGTCACAGCAATCTTCCCCCTGCCTTCATTGTCTCCCCAGTTTCAGTGATGCACCCAACCTGCAGAGGAAAAGGATTAGGGCTGAATGACCAAGGGCAAGTGTGGGTACATGGAGCCTAATTTATAAGCAAGAACAATGTGTGAGACTGTACAATTTCCATGCTTTTTGGAGCATGACTGAATTTGTATGAGTCTTTGCTTCTCTCTTAAACTGAAGGTTTTTTGACCTAAGAATTTCCCTGTGTTTTTTTAAAGGGGAACGGAAATCGTCCAGCTTCCACACTACCAACCTGAGTTTCACTGGCAGGCAAGCAGCAAGACATTGAGTTTCCCTTTCGGACCAACCTTTGTCAGTTTAATTAGCAGGGATTTTTGTTAATGCCGGGGAGCAACCTCATCAGCTTCTCCAGCAGGGGGAGAAGGGACTGGAGGAGGATGTTGCTTTGCAGATCCCTCCTCAATGGGTCATTTCCCTTGTAGCTCTGAGCATTTTCAGTTACACATATGAAAAAAACTATCCAACTAATGTACAATTCCTCGATGCATATAGCCACATAAAGTCTCTCTCCTCACTTCATCCCTTCTCCCAATGAGTTTCCCTTTCAGTCCCAGCTTTTACAGTGTTGCTGGCAAAGAAAGTGGGATGGGGTGGAGAGGAATATTGCTTTGAAGACCCTTCGTCACCAGAGTGTTTCTCTTGCAGCCCCAATCTTTTTTAGTTACATGCCTAAAGGAATCCTATTGAACTCATGTAAAATTTCTCAATGCATGCAAATATACACAGTCTCTCTCTTGACTCTATCCCTTCACCAAGAAAGGAGGGGGAGGGGAGTTTGAGGAAGTCACAAAAAGGAATTGGAAAAATACTGAGGCGGGATGGGTCATCGCACCCATCATTCCACCCAACCCATGTCATTCCAACTGCTTCCGGTCGCCTTATACCCATAATTCCACCCTACCCAATGTCATTCCAGTTGTTCCTGGTTGCCTCTTAGATTTCATTCCACCAGCTCCTCATACGTATCATTTCACCCAGAATCCCATCATTCTAGATGCTCCTGTTGTCCTTGGACTCGTCATTCGATCCAGCCCCCCATCATTCTAGCTACTCCTTGTTGCTCTTACATGTCATTCCACTGAGCTTCATGTAATTTTAGCTGCTCTCAGTGTCTTCATACCCATAATTCTACCCAGCCTATTATCATTCCAGCTACTCCTGGTATCCTTGTACCTTTTATTCCACCCCACACATAATTCCAGCTGCTGGCCTCTTACATGTCATTCCACCCAGCTCCCCATCATTTCAGATGCTCCTAGTGTCCTGTAGCCATCATTCCACCTAGCCCCTATCATCACAGTTGCTCCTGGAGACCTTCTATCCATCATTCCACCCAGCCCTGCCCCCATAATTCCAGATGCTCCAAATGGCTTCCTACCTGTCATCCCACTCAGCTCCCCATCTTTCCATTTCCTCTCTGTGACTTCTGACTTTTCCCTCTCTTGGCCCTTTTTAGTCCCCCACCCCCAACTGTCTTTGGCATTTCACATCCTCCCTTACTGTTTTTGTTTCAGTTAAGCATATGCATTTTATTGGTTTGTTGCCCATTAAGAGATACAGGCATTCCCAAAGCACCAGTGCTTCCAATTGGTACTCCTGGTCTCTCTGTTGTTTCCATTTGTCATTCCTTGTGCCTTGTCAGTTTCATCTGCTGAGAAATTTGCTTGGTAACCAGAACAGTCAGCCAGTGAGTTTCCCTTTCAGCCCCAGCTCTGTCCTGTCCATAGCCTGAAATAAATTCCACTCATGTCCATACAACAGTAGCCTTTGTTAAAGTTTGTCTCCTCACATAGAATACAACAGAACATTAGTGAAACAGTGCCAAAGGAAGCTGCTTTTCTCACTCTCCCCATTTGCCAAAATGGGCACTTCAAAACAACAGAACTTTAAAACTATACAATGGAATTTCATAAACTAAAAACACAAAAACAAAACAGGTCATACTTGGATTTTCAAGTGCTGCTAGGGTTTATTTTTTAATACTGCTCTCAGAACTAAGTCTTCATGAGCAAAAAAAAAAAAAAAGTCTCACAGGAAAGAAAATATAATTCTCCCTCCAAAAGTTAGATGTCTGTAATGTTTCTGTTTTTCATCCACTTCACCTGAAATTTGGACAGATTTTACACTCCACCTGAGCAAATATACCTATCAAGTTTCACACTGATAGGACAAATCACTCCAATTTTATGATGAATAGAATGTTTATTATTTTAATGCAGCAATGCAGCCACCTTAACTATACAGTCACTCCAGAGGTTCTGTAATGAAAGGAGAAGGTTGACTGGTTTCACAGGGATCCCTCACACCATAACCAATACACATACTAGTCAAAGTTGAAATACAAAATAACCATAAAACATGCTCTGCCAAAGAAATTATTTGCATATTTTTTCCTCTCACCCCAATCAGTCCTCATTCAATGTGTTTGCTCATCCACACCAGAGCCAGCTGTGCCTCCTCCTTCCTGGCATAGTTACATGTCAGCTGGCTTGTAATGCTGAGATGATAATGCTACAGAAAGAGGCTTGGGGCTACAGCTCTGTGGTGCTTTGCAGTTTGTGTGGAATTATGATGGTGACACTGAAAGACAAAGTTGTTGTGCAGCTGAAGAAACCAAGGCATACAGAAAACATGCAGAAGTGTCTGATAGACAGTAAGAGATTTCCACAGTAGCTATCATGTAATTAACATACATCTGGGATGGCAGAAGTATTAATAGCTCTGAAGCAGCTTTTAAATCCCAAGTGCACAATTGTCACATTAAGAGCTCTCTTCTCATTCTCCTCAGCTATGCACATCTGTATATTGCTGCGAGTGGCTTGCAATGCCTATGTATTCAGGGCCACATTGTGGCTGTAAACTACTGCTAAGTGTTAGGAACAATCTATAGAAACATCATTCCTGTGGGAACTTTTGGAATTATGGTGTCGCTTGCCACTTTGATCATGTTCAGCCCTTCCTCTGGTTTCACCACTAGCTCCAGAGTCTTTCTCCCCCTTCTTATCTAAAACAAACTCCTTTTCTTCACCTTCATAGCTTGTCATGGCCTTGCTTTTCCCTATTTTTCTGCTGTCATTTCCTGCTATGTTCTCACCCAGGAACTTCATTCCTCCTCTGCCACCACCATCACCCGCCCCAGAGTCTCTTGCTCCCTAAATTGTCTTTGCCCTCTTCTCCATGCTGCCCCCTTTGCTTGGAACTCTTTTTCCTTGCTTTCTAAAACTCTTTCTCTTTCATTAGGCCTTCCCTAGATCTTTACTTGTAGGCTGCTCTGTTCCTTCTATCCTTCATGGTTCTGTTCATCTTATAAGCACATGCACCTGTGACTTCTCAACTTTGTGAATGTATCCCTGTCTTTCTCTTTGTTCCCCCCTGCCTTGTCTCACCTCACTTGTCCATTCTACATTGCAAGCCCCCAGGACAGGAACTAGCATCTAATTAATGGGTGCAATCCAACACCCGACTTACGGCAGTGGCAGGCATAGCACCAAACTGGGTGGCGTGAACTCAGTTGCACAGGCACTTTGCTCGCGCAGCAGGTCATCTCAAAAGGGGTGCGCCAATGCCCCACACAGCTTGTTGCACCGGCAGCACGTGCTTACCTGACCGCCAGCATACTCAAACTGTGGCTCACATCAGTGCAGTTTATCAGGGGGTGTAGGGGTGTGCAATTTGTATCATTTTAATTAATTACAAAAATAGAGCCGCATTTGTTTTTGTAACTAAGGTAATGAAAACGAACGAATAAGCAAACAACATTGTTTGATTTCATTATGTTTTTTAAATTTTTTATTTATTATTATTATTATTATTATTATTATTATTATTAGGTGTTCTTTAAATGAAGTGTGATAGTAGGGAATGCCTTATGCCTTATCGTGTCTGTCTGTGACCCTGTATCATCTCCAGTATTACACCAGCCAGCCAGATGTGTGATACCTCATTTTAAAGGTCTCACCAGGACAAGCTCAATATGTCCACCCCCATGATTGTGGGCCAAAGGGTTCTAGAGATATGAAGGTGTACTGGTTCCAGAGCTATGACTGATCCCTTCCCAGTAATGTCACAATGTGTGTGATGTCATGGTGCCTGGTGCCCATGGTCCATGGACCATGTCATGGGTCTTAGTGCTATGTGCAAAGGCAAGTGGTAGTAAGGGAGTCAGGGGGCTGGGTGGGAGGGAATAGACAAGCAGAAGTTGAGGGGGGGAGGTAATATATTTGTGGGGGTTGAGGAGGGAAAATAGGCCAATGGGGCATAAGGGAATGTGGCAGCAGGTGGTCAGGGTCAGGCAAGTATCTGAAAACCAATTGCACTGCAAATTACCTCATTCACTAGTTCACTAAATCTGTGTTTGCATGCCTGTGTGATGTCACAGTGATGCCATGATGCCCAGTGACCTTAGTGCTATGTACCAGGGTGACTGGTAGGGAAGAGGCCACAGGCCAACAAGGGTTGGAAGTGTATAGATAAGAAGGGCCAGCAGGGGAGGGAATAGGCTGGTAGGTTGGCCCAGGTAAGGGGGGACCGTAAAGAACACCTATGTCTTGCATGCATGGATGCATTGGGTGTACCTCTTTCCTCACATAATAATAATAATTAATAATAATCATAAATTAATAATTAATATCACTTCACATGTGAAAAATGGCCACCAGGGCCATTCTGCACATGCACCGTGATTTTTTAAAAAGATGATTTTTAATAAAATAAAGGAAACAAATAAAAACAGTAGAGTCCTTTACGAAAACTCCTGAAAATGAAGGGATTTTGGTAAACTAAAACTAAAACAAATGCTGTGCCTTCTGCACAACCCTACTATTTAGTGTCAGGCACATTGGTAGCAGTATATAAATAAATTAGTTAACAAAAAACGCCCTTCATAGAAACCCTAAGAGTTCTGGGAATTAGTCTACTATGTGTAGAGAGGGTGTAACATAAACCTTCCTCTGCAGTTGTCCATAATGTTTACAAATTCCAGTGGGAAGATATATGCCCTGGGGCTCTAACCGTATAAAGTCTTTGAGCAAAGGAGGTAGTATGCTTCATGAGCCTTTTTCCTCCTCTTCTCTTGTATGTCCTTGCAGGGAATGGAGGACACAAACTGACCAGCTTCTTAAACCGTAAATAATATGCTTTCCTCCTAGGCACCAGGATAGTTGAAGGATTCTGCTTAACTTGTAGTTAACTGCAGTCCTTAAATATTTCTGAAGTCCACCATTTTGTAGAATAATCATCCTTGTTATTGCAATGTCCAATTTAAAACTCATATTTAGTATTGCCAATGGTAGATTCTCTAGCTTGGCAATTATAGCGAGAATCCAGGCCCTATGCAACATCTGGACAATGGGGCCGATCACAACCCCTGCACATGTACGTCCATTAAGACTACATTGTGCCCCACGGAAACCATGTGGACTTCACATGGATCTCGCATGGAGGGACTTTGGGATTATGGCCATTGTGAACAAGCCAGGTGAAACATGAGTAGTTAGTACCTTTTTTTTAGAAGCCACTCTTGAGAAGTTAATTAAATGATATGTTTCTGAGACCAATCAGCTGGTGGCATGGATAGGGAGCAGCTTTTTGCCAAGTCCTGGCAATTTTTTTTGGGAGTCTATACATACCTGTCCTACATTCACTCATTCTATAATTTTTACCTGTTAGTTACATGCCTAAGGAAGGGCCCTGTCTGACCTGAAAGTTTGCATAATGTGTTTTAACGAACATGACTGTGGCATAATGTGTTTTAACAAACATGACTGCCTCATGGCCATCATCATCTGTGTTAAGGATCATCCAGGTGTTTGCCCTGGAGTTTCCTTTGTAGGGATGTGTGAATGCGGTCGGATGTTAGAAGTTCGGCCCGAACTCATCCAGTTAAGAGGGTTGAACCGAACTGCTGAACCAAAGACGGAAACACCCGAACAGTTCAGCCGCGTTCGGCCACGTTCAGGTGGGAAAAACCTGGCTGGCAGACCCAGGGAGGGGGGAGGCAGCTGAGGAGGGGTGACGACTGAGGCTTGGACTAGCAGCCAGCATGCCTAATCACCATCCCTCTTTTCCTCAGACCACTGGCTTGGCAGTCTGCGATTGGCCATGGACTAGGCTGCACAGAGCCAATGGGGCTTCTGATAAGACGGGTGCAGCAAGTAACAAAAGGAATTGCCCTCTCCCCTTCCAATTAATTGTAAGCTGGCCCCTGATCCTGTGAGCAGGTGTTTTCAGAAATCTCCCTCTTGTTTGAACACTCAGGGGGGGGAAGGTCCGAACTCCACAGGACTGAACCCATGAACCTGAACCCATGAACTAAGTTTTTGGGCCAAACGGTCAAACATCCAAACCCCGTTCTGTTCACACATTCCTATTTTGGGGCGTGGTGGAAGTTAACCTGGGCTGTGACTCTGGAAACCTCCAGAGTCACAGCCTGGGCTAGCTGCTACCATGCCTTGGAAATGGCCTGCCCAACCAGGCTACAGCAGGCTATCATGTGTAGTAGCCCACTGTTCTCTGCCTGGTCTGGATTGGCCTCCATTATGGGTGGCCACTGTAACTGTCATTGGCCTCTATGGTCACCCATCATGGGGGGGAGGGGAAGAGGACTGCTGAAAAAAACAGTTCCCAGGCCTGGCCGCATAAATGTTTGACCAATGGGCAGACATGATCCTAACCAGAGTACCCCAGTGGTACCCTAGTCCGGATTGTGACTAACAGTAGACTGGCGTCATCTCACATGTTTTCACACACACACACACACACACACACACACATACATCACCTATACTTGATTGAATAAAAGATGTTACCTGAACTACTTTGTCTGCAGTTTTAGTTGGAGAGGAGATTTGTTTACCTTTTCCTGCAAAGATAAAACTCATAAACCCTGGTTAGAATTGCAGAATCACAGAGTTGGAAGGTTCCTCAAGGGTCATCTAGTCAAATCCCCTGCTTGGGTACAGGATGACTATAGCTACAAAATCCCTGACAGATGGTTGTGCAGACTCCCTTTGAAAATCTCCAGTGATGAAGAGCCTACAATTTCCCTAAGCAGATTGTTCTGCTTACAAACAATTCTTACTGATAGGAATTGTTTCCTGATATCAAACTGAAATCTGTCCTTCTGTAGTTTGAGTCCAATATTTCTAGTCCTGCCCTCTGTAGCAATGCAAAACAGTTCCTTGCCATCTTCTTGTTGGCAGCCCTTTAGATATTTAAAAACTGATACCATGTCTCCCCTTAATCTTCTTTTTGCTAGGTTCCTTCAACCTTTCCTCATAAGATTATGTTAACATCTTTGTGCTGTCCTCTGAACCCACTCGAATGTGTCCATGTCCTTCCTTCTTAACATCTTTGTGCTGTCCTCTGAACCCACTCCAATATGTCCATGTCCTTCCTTCTTAACATCTTTGTGCTGTCCTCTGAACCCACTCCAATATGTCCATGTCCTTCCTTCTTAACATCTTTGTGCCGTCCTCTTGTCAGGAATCGAGCTCTGGCACTCCCGCCCCCAGCCGCTCCAAAGTCCCCTCCTTTGTTAGGCGGCCACGCCGATGCGCCTCGGCAGCGGGGATCTCCGGCACCGGCAGGACACGCCAACCGGAAGCAGGAAACCTACGTCCGAAGCATAGCCCCCCCGGAAGAGGAATCCCCGCTTCCCCGTCCCCAGAGCGTCCTGCCGGCCCCAGCAACTGACAGCGATTCAGGGGGCGGAGTCAGAATCAAGCAACCAGCCGCACCTAACCCGCCCCAGCATCTGCGTCGCTCCGAGAGGCTGCGGCAATGCCCTGCGCCCTAGGATAAAGCCTGCCATTGTCAGAGTCTCAGGGCTGGTGATCGGAGCCGTGTGCCCGTGAGACTGGCCCTTGTTGCTTGGAGAGTGGTGTGGAGTGTGAGTTCCAAGCACTGAGTAGTGATTCCTGAGTGTGTGGGTGTGAGGAGTGAGTGTCGTGGGTGACTGTGTGTGTGTATTGCGGTTTGCAGCAGCAGGTAAGAGTGCGTTCCCTTGGGACTGTTTAGGTGGTGGGGAGCACTGCAACCTGGGCCCTTCTTGGGAGTGCGAGACCTATCCACCCCCTCCCCCTCCTGGGGCGTGTGCACCCCTTGGCCTCACAAAGTCCCTCACTCCCCTGGCCCTACCCTCTGCCCTCCTGTGTGTGTGTGGTCCCAGCAGCGTTCAGGGCGTGCACTCATCCCAGAGACCCAATGATGAGACAGGCTGGGGACTTATCGTCCAGATAGCCCTATTCCATCCTGAGGGTTCATTTTTCCAGGCACCGCCTCACTGCCCCCTTCCCTTTGGGTGCGTGTGGCTCCCTTCCCCCTCCGGTGGCAGCCCCGAGATCCCGTCCTACCCCTCGAACCCCCACAGTATCACCAACTTTATATTTCCTTCTTCCCTCCCCAGTGGTTCCTCATGGAGCAGCTCTCGGCAGAAGTCCAGGAGCTGACCTGCATAGTGAAGTCCCTTGCTATGGAGGTGAAGGACCTCAAAGACCAGGCTGGGGAAGAGGCTATGGTACCCCCCCGTACCCCTGCAGGCGGCTGCAGGACCTCTGCCGGGGGCCCAGCTGGTAGTCTTGGCCCGCGAGCCAAAGGGGCCAAAGATTAACAAATACTCTGGGGATCGCAAACAGTTTAAGGGATTTTTGGCCTTATGTGAACTGGCCTTTACCCTCCAGCCCCAGACGTATGGGACCGATGCCCTTAAGGTGGCCTTTATTATTGGACTACTAGAAGGGACTGCCCTAGCATGGGCAACCCCGTTGCTTACAGGTAAAAGTGA
>QEPC01007015.1:170514-195924 GCA_003113815.1 Sphenodon punctatus
AAGACCTGGCTGTTCGCCCAGGCCTTTGGGGAGGGTTTTTTTTTATCTCCCATCACCCTTATTTATTGTATTTTTAGTATTACCCTAGCTGTGTTTTATTGTTGTGATTTATGAGTGTTTTAATATACTTTTATAATTGTATTTTTATGTTTTTGAGATTGTTAGCCACCCCAAGCTGTTTTCAGGAGGGGCGGGATATAAATTGACTAAATAAATAATTAAAATAAAATAAACTTTTGTGCTAATTTGTATCCACACATGCTTACCATGTGAATCTTAAATATGTGGTGAGGTAATGCATTCCCACATTGTTATCATGGCAATGCATTGTTCCTATGCCAAATAGCACAGTCATTTTGAACTCTTGCTTCAGCATTTCAGAGTTCTCCAGTTGTAACAGGAAAATGGACATTTTTGGAAGGTACTGTCACCGCACTGTCTTTACTAATAGCATGATACATTTTAACAACTCCTAGATCATGCATTGTTTATTTGTTTTTAAATGTCAAACTAAAAACTTTCAAAAAGGAAGAATTCTTCCCATGACTGTAGTTGTTCACATCCCAAATTTAGGAATGGTAATCCATACAAGTATCCTGCAAAGGCAGACAATGGCCCTTTTCATACAGACACTAACTGTGATAAAATGGATGTTACATTTTATTATACATGTTGCAGGGCTGCAGGTGTGTGCTTTGTGTACCCTGCAACATGTATAATAAAATGTAACACCAATTTTATCAGAGTTAGAGTACCTGTGTGAAAGGGCCAAAGAGAAGTCAAAAGATACTCCTGCTGAAAAATTTCAAAATGAGCTATTGTTAAAGTTAATAGAGATAAAAAAGCAAATGTTAAGGTACTAACAATGAACTGGCTAATTTAAGTTCCTTATAACTAACAGCAGTTTTTGCCTTGCCATAAAATAAAATAAAAATCTTGACACAGCTGTAGCCTCACACCCTCTTTTCCAAAACTTTGCATAGGGTAATATTCTTGAGGAATTGCTTTTCAAGTTCCATGTGTGACATTTATAGTAGTCAAACAACAAGAAATGTCTCCCTTTCTCCTCCCTCCAAAAAACAATAAAACAAAACCCCAATAAACTGAAGACAGGGTTGAAAGTTCATATTAATAACTTTATAACTAAAAATTAAACACCAGGTTGCTGTAATTACCCAAGAAGAACCTTCACAAAACAGAAATTAAAATTATACTAAAAAATAATATAAAATCCAAAGCTCTTTATTGAGTCGGTAAAGTCAATAAGGCAAAACCTGCCAATAAGAGCAACTACCTCCCTGATTTGATTATTTGCAGTCCCCATTAGACTGAAATATCTGAAGAAAAGAGATTCGTTTTTCATTTCCCTCCTCGATGTGTCATGGGTTCACAAGGCTACTTTGTGGGTTAATTACAGCGCTACTGTAGTGCGTCCCCCTTCGATGCAGCTGGGTGTGCCCGCAGAAATCCCCTTTCCCCCTCCCCCCATCTCTGTTAGCGAAGAAGAGGCAGGCAAAGCGGGAGGTGCTCTCGAGCGGGATAATGAACCAGATGCCGCGGTCCCAGGAGGCGAGTGGCCAGAAGTGGCAAGCCCACTTCCGAAGTGTGCGCTGAGTTTCAATGTGGCCTCAAGGCGCCTGCCCAGTTCCAGCAGGGAAGCGCACGCTGAGCAACGACTCTGCCCCACCGGGAATGTCCCCTTGTCAATTCCAGCGCTAGCGGGGCTCGTTCTAACCCTGAGCCCGGCTCTGACAATTTAGTTTTGATCGTTCCTTATCCCTTCGCTATCTCCATCACCCCTCTGGAAAGTTTCCAAGCGCTGGAGAGGGATTAGTCCTCGCACTAACTCTGGAGCCAACTCTACAATCCTTGTCGTCTGGGTACAAAATCCAGAGGCTAGAACTGGCTGGCTGGCCGACTCGAGAGGAGAGCGGGGAGGAAGTGGGAAGGGGGACAAGGCTCACCTGTCTGCCACACACCAACTTCCTCCCTCCCGGAGCTGTGAGCTGGACTTTCCCTAAACTGTAGAGCGAAGGCGCATCCCTCTCCGCTGCCTTCACTACTCTACTAGCAGTGTAGTGTGACTTATTTTAACACCGTTTGCCACCAAGCCATGATTTGCCACCATTAAACATGTTCAAAGGAGCAGCGAAAGATAATTCATCCACCCCAATAACCCGGAGAAGCAGGCTGCGTTGTGCAAGCCCTGTCCTGACCGTGCCCTGCTTCCCTGCGCCCAGGTCAAGCCTGTGCGGAGACTCCGCTTCTTAAGAGTCACAAGGTGCTGGAGTGTGGACTGTGGATTGTGCTGGTTAAGCGAAAACTCAGGGGGCGGCGAAAATAAGTGAAACCCCGAGTGATGTGCTGCATCCCAAACAGCCCTTCCTGAAACAGGGGAGCTGATGGTCCCCATCTTGAGGTTCGGAGCGCTCGCCCCCTATCGCAGTGAGTGACACTGCCCCAGCGCCAGGGGGAACTCTCCTCTCCCGGGCGGCTGCGATCCACTCCGGTGTAAGCGACTTGAGGAATCGGAGCCAGACCCACGGATTTATATTATACAGAGAAGAAACAGAGCCAAAGGCTTAATTAAATCGTGGCTTAAAGGGAAATTATTTCCATTTTTTTTTAAAAAGCGTTGCTCTTTCCTGTGAGCTGCTTTTGTTACCATTCCAGGCTCAGTGGCCCAAGGCCTCAGATCTTCCCCTTCCCTTGGCCTCAGAGGGGCCCGAGCGGATAGCAGCTCAGGACTGGGTTTGGCTGAGCTTCCTGCCTGAACCCCAGGCTCCCTGGCCCAGCTCTGCTTCGGGTTGCAATAGTAGAGGCGATGGGCTTGTTCTTCCCCCTCCCGTCAGGACTGGAAGCCTTGCTCACGAAAGCCCGGGGTGACCTTAGAGTCTCTCCCAGACTGGACCACAATGGGCCGCAATGGCGGAGTGCGGTAAGCAGAGTAATGACTGAAAATGCAAAGCAACCCCGACCGGGAAGACGTGTCCATCCCCCTGCTGAGCCGTAACTGCCGGGAGCGGTGTGTAAATCCATCGCCACAGCGCCCCCTCTCACTCTAGGCTGGAACTGCACCCTGCCTCCCCTGCCGCCTCTCCGAGAGCTTCGCCCCGATATGCTTGCCCGGTTCAGTCCCGTGCAGGATGCAGAAGATGCAGGGGATTGACTGGCTGGCCGACTCGAGAGGAGAGCGGGGAGGGAGTGGGAAGAGGGGCAAGGCTCACATCAACTACCCCCGTCCCGGAGCTGCGAGCCTGCACACTCTGCATGGAGAGATGACTGGCTCAGGATCGAGGGCAGCGCTCCCCCATTTCCTGTAAGGTAGTCCCACAAAGCCTGCTGGGTCACAGGCAGCGCCTCTTGAAAGTGATTGTGACCAGAAACAGGAGGGTGGTATTAAACGCCCCCGTATCTCTGTCAGCGCCACACAATCCTTCAGGACATTCGGGCTTTTACCCGAAAAGCACTTCGCAGGCTGGGACCTACTCTGTAGATCCCCAGCAAACCCCCAAGTCTCCCCTCACAAACACACACGCAGTCACTTATTGCACAGAGCAAACACGGTCTGTTTGCATTATATTAAGAAGGACATTCTTCCCACTGACCCGGATTTCAAGTTGAAGCGGCAAACTTCAGCCGCTCCAGAAAGGCGGTCAGCATTTGCCAATTGTCAAACCATCACCCAACTCTCTCCCCAGAAAGAGTAGGAGAGGGATCCTTCCGGGTTCACTGCTTATTAACGGTACTTTTAAAAGAATTCGGATTTACATCAAGGGCAACGCTGCGTAAACTTGGCTGCAGTAATTAATACATAATGTAACGTTCTTTTCATTTCTCGGTGTAGGAATTTTCATTTGCTACAGTTATTACCAATAAAAAGCGCATGTAGTACAATTCGACTGTTTAATAGTGCAAGGTAGACGGTTTTTATTGTGAACAGGCAACATGATGAGGGGAAGGGGGGACGGAATTTCAGCTAGAGATTCGGCCAGATACTAAGCTATTCACTGCCAAAGAACTGAACCCAAAATCATGACTAGAGAAAAGGTGAACTAAAATCCCGGGCGCTAGCCAGCTCTACAAAGTGATATTGATCCAGGGTCTGTTTTTAACAGCAGGGAGTTGGCCAAATCCAATGAAAGATCTCCCTGCTTCTCCGATGAGTCAAATTAGGAGTATTTTTATTGTAAGAAAATGCATGTTCTCTCCTCGCAGCGCGCGAGAGCATGCCTTTCCGAGTCCAGACAAAAAAATTATGCAAATCAGGGCCATGGAAAACTTCTCTTTTGAAATGGTAATCTTAGACTTCATTAATCACTTATTGGAAAGCATCCTCCATCTTCCTATGGTAAGCGAGGTATTTACCAAATGCAAAAATTATCAATGCTTGGAAGGGAAAGGGGGCCAAATCGAACCTGCTGTGCTGTGTATTTTCTGGGGATTGTTATTTTGTATTTACAGATGCTGCCCAGCGGAATCACAAACGTTTTGCAAAAGTAGAAACGAGAGTAGGCACCCTCGTCCTGTAGGTAATTTTGATGTGAATTGCGGGTTTCCAGCCGAGATTTGGGGGTTTGTCTAAGCACTCTTCTGCTCAGGAACCCTCACTTAATAGTATTCATTCCCTTTTAGAATTAATAGCATTTTACAATTAATAGTATTCATTCCTTTTAGAAGGCAAACACCACGGACATTGTATTCTCAAAGCACCACTAATTATTCAAGCGGAAGAACTAAAGGAAATCAGCTCGCCTAGACAAATACTTACGTAACGTCCCCCCTGAAGGCTAGGAAGAGAAGTCTCCTTCTCCAAACTAACTACAGCAGACGGATATTCTGCAATTGTGCAGCCCGTCCGATTTGCCTGAAATAAAAGCACGTTGTACTTTCTAAGGTTCTCGTTTTTGCTGCATTCCTTCCTACAGCACTATCTGCTGCAACGAGAGAGCAGAGGGCAAAAAATGCAGATGCTGAAAAGGCACCCTACAAAAGACAACAATGTCTCCTTATGTGATGTGATCACTGGGTCCTGATTCTTGCCTATAGCTGGGGCAGTGGGAATGTCTGGGGCTTTGAGAGTTTTTGTTTTATTTAATGTAGAGGTGGGGAAACTTTCCCCTCTCCCTGGCCACTTTGAAAATGAGTAAAGCTCCGAGGGCCCCATAGAAGTTGGGATGAAGGTGCAGCTCCAGAAAAGGGGGGTCTAATTATGGATCTGTGCCATGGATCTATCCCTTGGCCTTGTGCGCATACCTTCATTTCTGCTCCCTTAACCTGAGCTCAGTTTTCCAGTGATTATGGGTGGGAACTGGATGCAGAGACAGTAACCGAAAGGGGGAGATCTAAAAACCATCAATTGGCCACATTTGGTCGGGGTCTGAGGTTCTCTATCCTTGATTTAATATATAAAGTGTAATGTATAATATACTATAGAAACCAATATAAAAATATATAATATACTAAAGAAACCAGTGTTTTCCCTGCAATCTGCTAGCCTGACTTTACCAGCTGGTTCTCCGTTTCACACCAGGACACAGGAGCTGTGGGTCTGAGACTGAACGCCTGGCCATACCTGTTGCACCTGCCTCCCTTTCCCAGGATGACCTCTCCTCCAGGCTGGATTCATCCCTTTTCCTCGTGCCCCGGGAAAACGTATCCTCACGAGCAGCACTTTCCCGGCATCGAGCTTGTACCATTACCAGCAGATTGAGCTGATTAGCAATCTACTGCCCCAAGCACCATCCCCTCTTAGCCCTGCTAGTGCCTAATGGAGCGATCGTGTCCCCATGCGGATGACTCTCTCCCTCCCTTAACTGCAATTGCAGAACCAACGAAGTGGGGGAGGGGTGCTCCTTGCTATGGGGAGAATGCCTCTAGCAAGGGATGGCGCTGTTAGCAATGGGGCCTGGGCCTAGTTTATAAGGGAAAGAAATGCCAGTGCGGTCAGTTGGGCCTGCAAGCCTGGGCCAGAGCAGCTCAGGAACCAGCTTGGCCACCAGGGAAGCTCTCATCAGGCCAGTAGGGAGGAAGCGAGGTGGATCCCTGGGCCAGCCACTCTGCCCCACCATAGACACGCAGGGAGTGGTGCTTACAGAACCGGGGAGTTTAATTTCCTCAGCATGGCTGGGCCATGCAGAAGGAGCGGGGCGGATCCCGATTCAGCAGCAGCCGCACAGCGATTGTTTCTTAAGCCTGGACACTCCTATTGCCCTAATCACACGCGCCCTGTAGCAGGGAGATCCTCACGAATTTCTTCTATCTGCAAGCAGTGTTTCTGGAGAAGGGCCTTCAAATACCGAGCGTAGGATAGGCAAGTCACCCCACAGATAGTCGGGGAACAAGAGGCCCCAACGTGTAAGCTGTACCATCTGTGCCCAGTCTCTGGGTTTGTGACACACTAATCAGCACCTGGCACAAGTGGGCAAGGAGGCCAGGCCCTAGGAACAAGAGCCAGGCCCAGGACTTTCCCGCTAGATGCTAGCCAGTGAGTGTGCAGGTGTTGCTGACTGAATGCTCTGTGCGCTCATGTCTGTGGCAGTGTGCAAGGGAAGTGTGTGCTCCTGTCTGTGTCCCTCTGCCTAAGTGCACTGCACGTGTGCCAGTGTGTGTGCCAGTGTGCAAGTCGAGTGTAGCCCTGTGTCTTGTGCTGAGCGCACTGTGTGTGTGCAAAGAAATTGTGTGCACGTGCCTGTGTGTCCGGCTGAGCACACTGGGCGCCCATGTTTGTGTCAGTGAGCGGGGGAACTGTGTGGCTGAGCGCACTGGGCGGGTTGTCAGACGGAGAGGGCGGCTGTGTTGCCAGCGCCTGCTCCCTCCCCCTGCCTGCAAGGGGAGACCGAGGGGGCGGGCCCGCCTCCATATGCAGATGAGCCGCGTGACTGACAGCTCGGCTTTCCAATGCCCCTCAGAAACTCGCGCGCTGCTCCCCGCACCTCTGCACTCCCTGCCTCCCCCAAACTCAGCCTCGCCGGCGCTGGGGAGCTGCTGCCTGCGAGACGCAGAGCCGGGGCTCCACATGCATCAGCGGCCGCCGCTGCCCCGATGCCCGTGCTCGCCACCGGGGCAGCCTGCTGAGCGGAGCTGCATGGAGGGGGCAGCCTTGTAACGCCCCCGCTTAACTGCCCCGAGGAACCGGCGAGCGGCAGCGGCAGGAGGGAGGGTGGGAGGGCAAGAGCAGCTGCAGCGTCCGGCGGGCCGGCGGGTCCCCTGGCCAGAGCCATGTCCTATCCTCAGGGTTACCTCTACCAGCCCCCCGGCTCGCTGGCGCTCTACTCCTGCCCGGCGGCATACGGGGCGTCGGCGCTGGCTGCCCCCAGGAGCGAGGAACTGACCAGGTCTTCCTCCGGCTCGGCGTTCAGCCCCTACCCTGGATCGGCTGCTTTCACTGCCCAGGCGGCTGCCACCGGCTTCACCAGCCCGCTGCAGTACTCGGCGGATCCCGGCGCGGGCTTCCCCTCCTACATGGTAACTACCGAGCAAAGGGTGGCCCGATAGGCTGCCCCGGGGCCCGGGTTCCCTCGCGCTGCCTGCTCCCCGGGGAGCGACTCCACCCGGGGGCTGCTTCTCCCCCGTCCATCTCCCGCGATTTCACTTACTTCCTGGGGCGGTTGATGCTGCTGGTTTCGAGCCGTCCTAGAGCTGAGCTGGGGCCGCTGTCTGCGATCTGCGAGCTTTGCTTCTGGGGATCCGCAGTTAGGAATTGCTTCACGCGGGTGTCGCTTGCAACGCCCTGTATTAGGGAGCTAAGTTGGAACTAGCCCACCCCAGCTTGGCCCTGAACCCAACCTATTTTTGTAGGGCGCAGGCCAGCCTAGTTTCCCTTCGGGGGTGGCGGGGGTGTGTGCTTATAAACCGTGAGAAAGGGCTCTCTTAAACCAGTAGCTAAATTAGCGGCTTGTGCCCCGAGTCCCTCAGCAATCGCTCCAACTTTTCCTGTTTTCCACGCAATTTAAACGTTAAAGAGCGAATTAAAATGCTAATTACATCGCATTTGAACAATTCGAAACGGTGCCTACCTTCTGATTTGCAAATTGGATTTGCAATGCGTTAGTGCGGGGGACTGCTAAACGGGAGCTTTGTTGTAGTTTTTAGAGCCAACGAGGAAACATCTTTTGAATCTTGGAGAGAAATGGAGTTATCAAGAAGCTACCTGTAGGGCCTTTAGAAAAAGGGGGGAAGGAGGGGGGGAGTCTGCGTGGTTTTAAAATGATGTGGCGAAATGTTCAATTACAATAAAGCGAAATTAGCTGGAGATTAAATCAGCAGTTTAAGGGTGAGGGAAGAAGGGGGGGTATCTGATCCTAATGGCCTTTGGGTACCTCCCCCCCCCCAATAGGATACTCTGAATGGGAGATTCAGGAAATGCAAATCTCGTCGCTAATCTTTCCTTGACAACTTACTAATGACAAACAACAATAGCAAATTGCTAACCCCCTGCTCTGCTCCGCTCTGTCTAGGGCTCCCCTTACGATGCTCACACGACAGGCATGACTGGAGCCATCGGCTACCACCCGTACGGTAGTCCCGCGTACCCCTACCAGCTGAACGACCCTGCGTACAGGAAGAACGCCACCCGGGACGCCACGGCCACACTGAAGGCCTGGCTTCAGGAGCACCGCAAAAACCCCTACCCGACCAAGGGCGAGAAGATCATGCTGGCCATCATCACCAAGATGACCCTCACCCAAGTTTCCACCTGGTTCGCCAACGCCCGCCGCCGCCTCAAGAAGGAGAACAAAATGACCTGGGCCCCACGCAACAAGAGCGAGGACGAGGATGAAGAGGAAGGGGATGGGGCCCGCACCAAAGAGGAGACTGCAGACAAAGTGCAGGAGAGCAACGAAACTTCCGCAGAGGATGAAGGTGAGCCAGGGTCCGAGGGCCAGTGCCCTCCCGGCACCTTCGCCTGGGTGCGGGACGGGATCTGCCCAGAGCTTAGCTCAATTCCCTGCTTGGGTCCTAGACTCCAAGGGCTGGAAGGGTCGGGCGGGCGGTCCAAGTAGTGGCAAGGGTCCGCTGGGGCTGGCATGGGAGGAGGGGAGGGGAGCACTGGGGTGGGGGTGGATGCGTGGGGGGAGTCCCGATGTGCCTGACCGCCCTTGTCTCTCTGGCCGGCGCCTTGCAGGGATCAGCTTGCAAGTGGACTCGCTCACCGATCACTCCTGCTCCGCTGAGTCAGACCGGGCTGGGGACACCCTCTGCGAGTCCGGTTCCGAGTGCAAGGAGAAATACGAGGATCTGGAGGAGGAGGAAGAGGAGGAGGAGGAAGAGGAGGAGGAAGAGGGAGAGCTCCCAGCTAAGTCCATCACATCTTCGCCCCTCACCGGGGTGGAGGCCCCTCTGTTGAGCCACCCTCATGAGGACGCCTCCAGGCACCCCAGCAAACCCGCTCTGGACAACAGTATTTCCCCCTCCTCACAGACCCAGGCCAGCAAGCCCAAGCTCTGGTCGCTGGCTGAGATCGCCACCTCGGACCTCAAACACCAGAGCCTGGGCCAGCCGCTGTCCGCCCCTGCCTCCTCGCACAGCGCTGCCTACTCACCCTCCTCCCTCCTCGGGAGGCACATTTACTACACCTCACCTTTTTATAGCAACTACACAAACTATGGGAACTTTAACGCGCTGCAGAGCCAAGGGATCCTGCGGTACAATTCGGCCACGGTAGCTGCAAGCGAGGGACTCAGCAGCGGCTCTGTGCACAAGCAGGGCAGTGACTCTTTGAAAAGCATTACTACCCAGCTAGAGCAGCACTACAAGCCCTCCAGCTACGAACCTAAGAAAGGTAGGTACCTCACCGGGCTTCAGCTCACAAAAAACTGGGGGAGGGAGGGAACTAGGAATTAGACAGCAATATAATTTGGAGGGGGGGAAAACTGTATTTTAACCCTCAATTCAGTATTTCCTTTCATTATATCAAAATGAAATAGGACCAACGATTTCTAATGCGCTAAAACTTTAGATGAAAAGGCAACCAAACCCATATTTTAAAATAGTTTTAAATTTTAGTTTTGTTCCAAACAAATCCAGTTTGCAGAGTCTGTGCGAATTGCGTTTGGAAACCAAGATCCCGCTTTCCTTATTGTTATCAGATAATATTGTTTCTATAGCTCCAACAGTGTGCCTGGAGCACAGATCTTCACTTTAACTGAATAAAATAAATAATGCAGGATACTCAGTTCGTGTGGAAGGCAAAACCGTGAACTCGCTTATTTTTAGAATGGTTTAAAATTAATGTAACCAACTAATAACTGAAAATGAAAACAAACAAACAAAAAATAATGCTAGCAAAATTTCGGAAACGAGTCAGCGAGTAGCTGTGAATAGAGCCGGTTTCCAAGGAGCGGCGAGTCGGGACAGCTGTATAATCTAGTTAGCTGCCTGTGTCCTGTGACTAACTGACGGTTCTCTTTTGACAGATCCCGCTGCAGTCTGCACAGTAGGAGTACAACCATACCTATAGAACTGCAATCGCACAGCAATGCAATGAAGTAAGTGAGAACATTTTCTATTTCACTTATCATTTGGCATCGGGTCCCAGACACACTGCACAGCTGCAAACTTGCTTCGCGTTAATTTCCTGCTTCATTACATGAGAGTCTGATTACAAAGTAAGACGCTTTTCTTGTCTTTTCTTTTTTATTATTAACAAAAGCCTGTTTATTTTTTCCCTGTTTTTTATGGTTTTGCAAGTCAGTTTAGTTCTTTATTTCCTTACCTTTAAAAGAAGGAATGTTTATATTTTAATACTTAAAACATTTGTAAAATTAAAACTGAAGGCGTTTGTGTTAATATTATATTGACAGAGCTAAATATTCTGGACCTGTATAAAGTTTTATCGGGTGATTATAGATTCAGAATAAAGAGGGACGATTCTGGGGTCTTAGTAGGAGCCAAATTTGCCTTTCGCCTTCTCACAAGGATATCCTCAATACCATTGGTGCTTAAAGCTAAACAAAACCTAACCGTTATTTTTCAAGCTAATCATTTTATTAGAAGAAAACAGAAGAGCAAGCCCTTTAGCCTATCCTTTTAAAATTCAACAACAAAAATATAATGGTGTTAGTGTGTAACTGAAGGCTTTTGGATGATCTGGTTTTTTCCTTGGTCCACAGGTAGGTGTCACAATTGCTTTGAAAAAAGTCAGCAAGCCATCATCTCTACCCGAGCTAATACATATAACAAAACTCTAAATCCGGATCACATCTCGTGCCACTGTAGAAAAGAAGACCACAGAGCACTATTAAACCTACAGACTCTAATTATTAAACCAGAATTTTGTTGGACATATGTGAGTTTGCTGGTATAGTATAGTTTCCCCAATGTATGTGTGACTTTTGAAAAGAAATCTGTTTTCTCAGGATATCTTGAATTGATCACTTCATTGCCACGGTATATATTCTATAGGTGTGATAGGATTTATTGTAAAAAAAAAAAAAAAATTGTAAAAGAAGCATACCGTAGAAATAATTAAAAAACGTGATTGAAGAACTTGAGTACTTACAAAGTGGAAACAAATTTGATATTTATTTTTGTAATGATATGAAAGCTTCTAGTAATTTATGCAAGTTGTATTGCAATGGAATCTGAACTTTTTGTAAATAAATTCTGCCTGGTTTTTATTTGAAACATTGATGGTTATACAATCCCTGGTTGTTTAACGAGAATTCTTTACTAATTTATATCTTTAATTGTAAATAAAAACAGACTAGTCTGCAACAATATGGTGTCTTTTTGGTCATTTTCCTAGTTTACAATTTAGAAAATATAAAATTGACAATAGTATCAATTTCATTTCTTAAATCTTTATATAAAAATAGTGACTAATCAAATCAATTACAACATGCATGTTTTATGGAAGTGAATCTCCTCAGCTTTATTCTGTTGTATTACAGTAGATTAAGTATATGTAGTAGACATTTCTTACACGCTGAGAGAAGTGCCCTTATTTTGAGTACTAGCAATTTTAAAAAGCAAGTAAAAACCACCATTGTTCATAATAGCTAAAGCAAATATTTGTTTCTCGTTTCGACTAACATGTACAGAATTTATGATTTTTTTTAAAAAAGGAAAATAAACAAATAAATTCACAGCTTTATAAATGCTTTTCCCCTCCAAAACTACATTAACCATACTCATTACTTAGTAGTAGTCACCTATGAGATCCACCTTAATTAAGCTTTAAAAAAAAAAGCCAACCTATCACTTCAGTTTTCAGTAAAATGATGAGAATCCCCATATAATATAATTTCAGTAAAGAAATGAACAATCATTTATTTCACCCCAAAAGATAAATTGAGTGAATATAACTTACGGTTATAAAACAAGAATAATAGCTTCTTAGATTGCCCTTTAATCAATCATACACTTATATTTCAAGAGGCTCATCTATTTTATTCCATGATTAATAATGTTCCAGCGTGAGAGCATTATTAGATCCCAGCAGGGGAGATCCTGGAAGCTTTTAGCTGCTTTGGAATGGTCAGTTGGGGTTCATTATGGACTGATATTGAACAATTTATAAAATCTTGTCTAAACATCTGCCAGCTCAGATAGGCCGATGTGTCTGAAGATGGGAAATTGCTGGACCAGTTGATATTGACAAACGGATCTCTCTCCAGTGGCTTTTTGTTCACTGAAAATTAGTGGCCTCTTGCTCAGGGCTTGTTAGGAAGGGCATTTGAAAGTGATCTTAGATACTTGAGGCGTCAGCCTGGGGAATGTTAACTGGATAAAGAGCTGTTTCAGTGAGGAGCCAGAAAATGGGCTGTGTGATTGTGTGCAAAGCAGGGGGAACGGGCTTGCCTTTTTTTTTTTTTTTTTTTTTAAATAGATGTATTTTATAATAGCATAAAGATGCTAAGCTGCTTCAAGAAAAATATATCTGTCTGTCTTTCCACCGCATTTTAATTCTAGAAGACTCTAGAGTATAGAGAGGCAGTCAGAGCACAGGGGAGGCCTTCGGGTCCGCTCCAGTTTCTGGCAGAGAGAGATTTCTCTGCCCCTTCAGCATAATGAAAGTGAAACTCTTTCTTCCTAATATAAATAATAACTAGAAAAATCGGTAATGAGAATGTTCACTTAAGTATTTATGGTTTTTGACAAATGCAATTTTTAGAAGGGAGGGGGGAGATTTCCATTTAAAGTAAAATAAGTCAGAAAATTTACATCTAAATTCTCTCATCTGCGAAATGGTGGCGTTGAAACCTGCCCAGTCCAATCTATGGGACAGCATGATGCTATTTCCACGATCCCATTTTCCCTTGTTCTGTTTTAGCATGACTGAAAAACGGGATTTCCTGATGGCAGCTTCTAGCCATGAAATCTACCTAATCTTTCAGGATCCATGAGTGAAGGCCACCCTTGTCCGGCTAGGATCCTGGACGGAGTGTCCTGCCAGCACGAGAGATGAAGGCGTTACACAGCCGCCCCCTCCTCGAATTGCTTTAAAAGAGATCTTTTGAGAGGCGACATATTTGCCAAGGAGGCATCTGAAAGAAAGTCCTCCCCCCTGTCCTGTTCACCTGTCCCTATCACCCACGCCTTAGGCTTCAGGTTCTCCCTGGGACAACTTGTCCGATGCATTCGCTGGGAGCCAAGCGCTGCGCAGAGATTAGAAAGACTAACGACGTCCCTTTGATGTTTAGGCGCCCAAAGAATTAGAAAAGATTTCCATAATTTACCCACCCATGCCAGAATTTAGACCTGCATTTCTTTCCAGGAGAGGGAACTAGGGAAGGCTCGCTGGGCTGCATTCGCAAGGGATGGGGGGTTTTTTTGGGTTTTTTTTTGGGGTTGGGGGCGACTTCATGATGAGCCTTCTTGGTGAGCGTGTGCAAGGTTTAGGTGACAGGAAATCACTCGCCCCCTCCCATTTACCTGTGTATATAGGGCTGGCAGGGATGGACCAACACCCAAATGATTTGGCAAATCAACTCCAATTTACAGTCAGTTACTGTCTGGCCGAGCTTCACCCTGCCAGCCCCGTGCAGTGAACATGAAAACAGGAAGAGAGCTGAATCGCGCGTCCCGTTCCCTTGCTCTGTAAGGGCTGGTGCCCCCTCCCCTCGTCCAGAGCCCCCCTTCGAGGTGAGCTTTATTCTCAGATGGAGTCCCCGGGGAGCCTGCCTTAACCCTTCCCCTCCTAATGGCAACACTGCTTCTCCAGAAAAGAGCGATTGTCTCGGGCGAGCTGCTCACAACCGCACCGGGAGCTGAAAGGAGCTCAGCTCTTTGTTGGGCCGGAGACTGGGTGGCATGGGGAGGGAAGAAGGGAGGCAGAGTTAGCGGGATTGGGGCAGACTGCCATGTCCCCCCCCCCCAGCTGCACACTGATTGAAGAAAGGGGGTGGGGGGGAGTTAGACCGAAAAGAGTTTACATATTTATTGATTATATCTTGACCTCAGCCTCCGCCCCTTCCCCCCAATCGGCCCTGCAGAAAACGCCCTCTTTTGCCAGCCGACTGGGACACAGTCAGGGCCTCGCAGGCCGCCCAGCATAAAGAGGGGAGGTCCCCTCTTGACAATTCAGTGGCCAGAAGAAGCCGTGCAGCTCCCAGCCGCCCAGGAGCCGGTTCCCACAGAAACGTCCACAGCTCTGGGCCGAGGCAGAGCCAGTGAGGCGCTAACTCCTTGGAGCGATTCTTGTGTTCGCCTTGAGCCCAACCGCAGCAGGCGGGAGAAGGGCAGGAGCCAGCCAAGCTTTGCAAAGGCTCTCCCGGCCGACCGGCCAGCAATACGGGGCGATGTACCTATTTGTGCCCGCCAGGGCCACCTCTCCTGGTCCTTGCGGGGTGGGAAGGGCGCGCAGCGCTTTGCGAAGCGCCCTGGGGGCAAGGCTACCTGTCGAGCTTGGGTCAATCTGCCCTATGCTGTGCTCTGCTGTGTGCGCTCAGGGATTGTCCCAAGAGAAGGGCCCAGGCAGTAGAGGAAAGGGCGAGAGTGGACTGTGCCCCCCCCCAAATTATTTTAGGGCCCGCGGCAGCTCCATCACTGAGGCTCGCCCACTAAAACTAAGTTCCGCTCTGCAATCCCACGGGGCTGTTCGCGAGTAAATGTTTGTGGATCCCAACCTAATTGTTTAATTAATTACCCGTCCCAGTTCCATAGACAACTCCTCGGATAGGGCGGGGACACCAACAGGGGGGCGTAGTTATGGGGAGATAAATTGACAGTTGATTGTGTCTAACACCTGATAGTTAGTATCAACACGGGGTAATAATTACTGTCGGTTATTTTTCTCCGCTCTGATCTGGCAATTAACTAATGCGGGGGCGCGAGGTATCCAGAGCTGGTCCTTCCACAATTATCCACCCCCACCCACAATTTACACGTCTTCTCCTTTCGGCTACCAAGTAACTTTCTCGGGGAATGGGGCTAAAGGGCAATGGGTGGGATCAAATGGAGAGGGGCAGCAGCGCTTCAGGGGCAGCAGTTCTGGCTTCCTTCCGATCAAGGGCACGTTTTACCCCAGAAAGGAGAAGGTGACTGGTGGAAGCCGCTAGACATACTTTCGGGGGGAAGTGGAGCTGGGAAGCAAGGAACTGCGAGTAAAGCGGTAGCCCATGGCACTACAGCGGGCACAGCCGCTTACTCGGGACAGTTCCATTGAAACTAGAAAGGCTACTCTGAAGTGGTTTGTGGCTCGTGGCCATAGCGAGAAACACTGGGGTAGGGGTTCTGCTGAAACTCCCTGCTAGACAAAAGCAGGGAGAAAATTCAGCCCTTAAACCCAGCAACTCGCACCTCAATTTATTGCCTGGAATAAGGGTTTAGTCTGGAAGAGTTACCTGTGCGCATCTTAAAGCAGCCCTGAATTTTCCTGGACTTATGCAATTGACCAACTATGTAAATGCGCACATCTCTGAAAACCGAAGCCTGCATGCGCTCTCTGTATTTGCTCATCATATAACTGCTGTGGTAGCCGGGTGCGTTCAACCAGGCTTCTCTCCCCCCACCCAACACCCCTAACATCCCAACTGACCCCGCCCTTTCAGCCGTAACTAGTTAAGATGCACCTAGACCGCCGGAGGAAATAGGGATTTTAAACGATTTCAGCCCTTGCTACAAGGGCATAACAGGGCAATAAACGGTAGAGCTCTCTGCTTACGCAGTTTCCCTTGTAATCACGGATTTGAAGGCGCAATTAATGGGAGTGCGCCCGATGTTGTCATGGGGCAGGGGCATGTAATGGGCATCGCCACATTAATGGGAGGGACCTCTATTGCTCAACCCTGTGTCTCCATTGAGCTTCTGCGGAGTGGGGAGTTACTGTGGAGTGGCGGTGCTAAGGAGGGCGAGGGGTAGCAAAGGGCCTCATCTAGCTGCCCTGCGCGGAATCAACTTCACTCTCTTGTTTTGAAGAATTAAATAAAGAATAATTTAGTCTTATAAATCCGTTTCTTCGATTCCCTCGCCTGCTGCAGAGAAACTAAACTCACTTCGGGGTAGCGTTAAAGTCGAGTCATTCCAACGAGATTCCCCTATGTTCAGTGCTCAGAGCCCGGGAGGGATTGTCCCGACCCAGCCCCCAAATACTAAGAGCCTTGCAGGGTGGGTGTGTGTGTGATGGGGAAACTCACGCTTCGATCCGGGGTCTGATTCACCGTAGAAAGCAGAAAGGCTAAGCAGGGAAAGGGGGGGGAGGGGACAAAGAGCCCCAGGCAAAGGTCCGAGCCATTAAAACTACCGGCCACGGGGGTGGGGGTGAACACTTATCTTCCCATAAATCCTAAATACTGGGGGGGAAGATAAACTGGCTGCAAATTTAGGAGGCTTTGCGTGATCTGTTTGAAAATCCTCACAAGTTTGTGGTATTTGGCTGCCAAGGCAAACAAGTGCCCGTACTATTTCCAGCTGAGGAAGAGGCAGGGGGGGTGCTGCTGTGGAAGGGCTTCTCATCGGTCCCCGTTCGCTTGCAATGCCCCCCCCCCCATTAGACAGGGCCTCACTCCCTCACTCTCTGTAGTCTTTCTGCATGCACAACGCATTACCTCGCTGTCATGCTTTGCAGCAGAACACGATATCCCCAAAGAACCCAAAGAGAAAAAAAATACCCTGACAGCAACCATTAGTTAAGAGTGCAATGAATAAACCCCTCGCACCAGAGTATCAGCACTAATTAAGATTCTGCTTAGCAGCCCTGGCTGGAATGTTAATGTAGCTCTGACTAACTGGGAATAAGAGGGGGGGGGTGTGTGTGCTTTTTGAGAGGAATGCTGTGTTGATAACATCTCGCACTTCTGTCCAAGGTCTGCCCAAGCCTGTTGCAAAGTCATTATCTCAAATTACTCCTGTACTTCACTTGTGGAGGGTTTGGGGCGAGCGGAGATCCCTCGGCACTGAAGCGCTGCCTCGAGCCTCACAAAGCCAATACTCTCCGAGGGGATAAGGGCTGAATCAGCCGCTATCTCTGCCTCGGAGAGTTTGCTGGGACCAGTTCCTTGGACAAATATAGCCCGAACTCTGAAGGCAGATTAGGATCTGTTACTGGCGTCTCAGCTCAAATCCCTGAAGGCTTTCTGACCCTTTGAAGTTTCTTCTATTTTACTTACAAAGAAGTTTACATGATTAAGTCGGGATTTACATGGTTCAACAAGGCAAATTTAGCCACCTCGGAACACTCAACACCAAAGTATCATAATCAATCATCATCATCGTCATCATCGTCAATCAATCAATCATCATCATCATCATCATCATCATCCTCCAGTCGTCCAGCTCCTCATTTAGTTCCAGCAATACAAGGGGTTTAGTGAGCAGGAGGAAGAGTTGGGCCACAGTTTCCTAAGAGGGACAAGGGACAGGATTCACCCCAATCAGCCCCCACTTCCGCCCTGCATTGGCTGGTGACTGCATTAGATTGCCGGGAATTACACCGTCATGCGAGATCTGCACCTTGCACAATACAAACCCGCTAGGATCTGACAGCATTTCTAGCAGGGCTGTCGTCATCCTGCTTCTCAGGACATTGAGGTTTGCACAGATCCAGCAGCGCATGGACATGCTTTGGTGGCATTAATTGACCTAGAAAAGAGCAAGGGTCTTGTTGAAATCAGAGGCCAGTCTCACGCTGTGTAAAGCGATTCCCAGTTAAAGAGTCGCCACTTCTTCTAGGGACCAAACGGTTCCACAGGAGACATGTTTTAAATCCAGATTAGAGAGATGTCCAGTGAACGCTGCTGTAAACCTGATATTATGTGCTGGGGAAGGAGGGTTGTGGGGCCCTGATGAATGATCCACACTGTATAGGTTTGGAAACGGGCAGGATCGAGCTGGCCATGTCAGTGGGGTTTTCTGCTTGAAGAACAGTCCTATAAGTGCAGCTTTCCTTTGCTTGATATTTGAGGGAAGTAACAATAGTCTAAACTGAGGGGATTCCACCTTAGTCTCCCCAAAGCCCTGCTCCTTGACCTCCCCAAAGGGCGGCAGCTCTATACAGCTGCCTGGGGAGCAAAGTGATGGAGGCGGAAGCTAATTTTGCTCCCTTAAATCTTTGTAGGGGCCACTGTTGGGGTGGGGGTGGAGCTGAAATTTTAAAAAAGGAACTGCCTCACTGTTTCAGACTGGGAGATGGGAGCATATGTCCCCCACTCCTCCCAAGGGTGAGAAACCAGCTGTTCCTAGTCCTTACCACCACCACTACCACTAACCATTTCTATAGCGCTACACACCAGGACAGAGTCCACTCGTTTGCAAACAGTACGGCTGCTCCGAGGAGCTTTATACAACTAGGAAAGAAGCCTCTCAGGCTCTGACTAAAAAAATTAAATTAAAATAAGGGACCAGACACAGCTGGGAGATTTTGTGACTGCACTTCTGTATTTGCAGGGGAAGCAGAGTGATAGGGAGAGCTGGAAATCTGTCTCATAAATTGATTTGTAATTGATGGATGGATTTTCTTGTGACACTGAAGAGTGGTTATATCTATTGGAGGGAAATGTGTTGCTAGGTGGTACATTGTAAGAAAGACAGCTAGGCACAGCCAGGCACCTGGATCAGTAAGAAATCAGAGCGGGGGCACAAACACAGCAATTCTGTTTGTGAACAGGCTTCAGCTCTCCAAGAGTCTTGAGTACCTTTAGTCTAATCATATTGCAGAGAATGACTAGTGCTGGCTAGGAAGCAACATTCCCACAGGACTGTAAGTAGGTGCTCTGACTCCAGACACAAGTGGTGAAGTGTCCCTAACCCTGTAATTCTAGTGGGAAAGGAAGTAGAGTTTAATTGTGTCCACAAAGAGACCACAAAATGTTGCATCATGTATTACCTGTGAACAGTGAATGATGCAGGAAGGATTGTCATGCTACCCTAGTCACTTGACATGCTACCCCCTGTCACTAGCTACCCTAGTGACTTGAAGTGGCTACAAACTCCCCTATACTAATCAAATCAGTGCTGGAGCAAATGTCCATGTCCAAGTTCAAATTCAATGAATATTATATATTCAGATTGTGAACATGAATTTGTATGTCTGTGTGCATTTGAAAAATTTGCATAGGAGTTATTTGTTCAGATTTGCGTATTATTATTCAGATTCAAGTATTTGATAGTCAGTATTTGGGGATTTGGTGTTCAGGTACTCCATATTTGGGCATTAAGTAATTTGGTATTGAGTATTAGCTAACCTGGGGAACTGCTAAATTAGCATTTACTATTCAAATATTCAAGGATTTGGCATTCTGTATTGGGGTAATTGCTTATTTGGAATTTGGGTACTCAGTAATTTAATATCTGGTAATGCATAACATTCTGTAACATTATTTCTGCTGTGACTGGGTCTTATTGGCATAGGTTAAAACACAGCAAAAAAAAGTTTGATTTTAATCTAAACCAATAAAAAAATCATAATAAAATATTGGAAGTTAAAGAAACCAAACACAAACCAAAGTTGAACTTGAGTCAAATTCAAAGTTCCCAGGTTAAGAAGTGAACTCCAGAAATTATTAAAGGAAATGAATATTCAAATTGGATTCACAAAATCAAACTGTAATATTTACACCATCTTTAAATCAAACTTTGTGTCTTAGGGCACAGCCTCCCTCTCATTGAAGTCAATGAGAGTTAGGCATTGACTTCAATAAGAGCTGGATTACACTAGGGTCACCTCTAACCTTCTCATTCATGCCTGAAAAAAGTGCTCTGTGGAGCAGCAGTACCTCCAGTCTTACCCAGTCACAGAAAAGTGGCTAATTACCACACCTCTCTCATACTTTTTCAAGCATAGGACAATTGTTGGAAGTGAAATGTTTGGTGCAAGCTGTAGTGAGAAAGATGCTTATAGAGTATTGTGGGCCTAGAGTTAAATAAGCTATCAACCTCCACAGTGTGGTTTCAGCTTCCTGAGACCCTGCAAGGACTCGGTATTTACTCAAGCTTCATGAACCTCATCCTTAAAGTGTACTAGAGAGAGAGACCGTCCTTCACTTTGTCTTACTAATGGGGGACACAGTGGGAGTCCAAAATTCTGAAGATTCCAGACTTGCAAAGTCAAGATTTTGAAGAGTTAAATGTACTGAGTTTTACTTCTCATGCCTCTTTTTGATGATTTTCTATGAGAGAGAGAGCTAGACTTGTGTTAGGCAGAACACTAGATTGAACACACTACTTGGTTAAAACTGTTGAAAGACACTTGATATTAAAGCATAATGGTTGTCAAAAAAGTACCTGAGAAACTATCTGCTTTTTATTTCAGCAGATCTACTTATGTGCAGAGTTCTTTCTGGGTTCTATTTGATCATGTTTCTTACTGGTTGGTATCTCACTGCTTTATTCTCAAGGGAGACACACACAGATTCTCTTGCAAAAGCGTCAGTTAACTTAATTCTGGTTGCAGAATGTTACTGTGATCCTGTGAGATCCAGAAAGAACTTGATTTAATTGATGTGGAGTTTGTAAGGTAGGGCTCAAAGGTTACAACTAGGACCAAAAAAAGAGTGGGAGAGATTTTTTAAAAATCTCCCAACTAAATATAGCTGAGAAAACCCCATAAAAATAAAAACTCAGAAGGCTATTTTTTCCCTGCAACCATGTTAAAGATATTTAATTCTGATTTTCAGATGGCATCAGTGGGAGTTAGAACTGACTCTAAATAAGTCATTTTCAAATCAACTTTCTGTTCTAAAAATATTTGATTTGATATGCTTACAAGTACCAATTTATAGGAATGGCATATTGACACAAATTTACAAAAGCAAGAAAATGCATAATTTGACGAAGAAGAAATTCCCTGCGAGGGGCTAGATTCAATAGAAACATCTCACTGTAAGGCCACAATATTCTTGGAATGTCATGTTGTAAAGCCACTACTGTACTACAGAATCCAGTTTTCATTACTGAGAAATGTAGCACGCTGTAGACATGCATTTTAATATTGTTTCAATATAGTAGATTAATATATTTTAGTATAAATTATGCATTTTTTTGTAATGAGTTTGTATTTTTAGAGACTAGCAGTCCCAGTGCAAATTTATGATACATCACTTTGCATGATTGGCCTGTATCATTGCTAATGAATATGTTTTTTTGTTTTTTTTGTTTTTTTGTAATGATCAAATTAAAGTATAAAATAAGACTGGGCAATCTGTCCTTTTGCACTGCTTTAGGAAGTCCAAAAGTCCTTTAGTTTCTGTCTAACCCATGCTAATATTCCCACATATATAAAATATTAATGTATAAAATTCCATTGTCACTGTGGAAAATTTGAATTTGTTGTGATTCCTTGTTTATTGCAATTAATTACATTTATCATATAGCTAACAAACTATTATCAGGGGAAAAGCTGTCATCTGCATACAGAAAAAATGACAAATCCTATATTTTAGAATATGGTCAGGTCATCAGCAGTGAGAACTGCTATATTTGCCCAATTTCTGTTCTAAAATTAACTATTTTGTATTTTAGGGAAATGGAAAATTCTCAATACTCTCTCCAATTCTGTTTAAATTATCATTTGAACATGTTGACAGACTGCAAGCACATTTAAACATCAGTCTTTGAAATGTAAACTATTTCGGTCAGTCTTGAACTCTATTGCAATAATAGATTTGAGTGAAATTGGTACTAACAATAGCACTGGAGATGTAGGTAAATAATGATAATGGAATTACTATATCATACTCCAGTTAACAACAGTGTGAATTATCACATCTTAACATATGCCAACTTCTAAAAAAAAGTTTTATCTTGTTCCATCTCCATCCATTTTAATCATTTCAAAGGAAAGAAAAATACTCTTTTAATAAACTGTGTGAACATTTATTGTTCATTGTTTTCCTTAGAAGGATACATTTAAGAAAGGTTTTCTTTGAGAAAATGGAAAATAAATGTTTATATTCAGTTGATGGAAAGTTGTATTTACATCAAAAAGATCCCCGTATCATCCAACAGAGAGAAGAGCTCAGCTGCTTACATAACAAGCATCACTTTTTCTTGGATCCATTGGGGTCAGTGCCATGGGGGTTTGGGTAGATCCAGGAGAGAGGATTCAGGCCAGTAGATGTGTAGGAGGCCTTGAATTGGAGAAAGCACACCCACTTAAGAGCTCAGACAATTATTGCAATATATGTTAGGGGCTTAGCTTTATAATGATCCCCAGGGAACCATGCCTTTCCCCCCTTCCAGGCACTAATCAGTTCAGGACACAGATGCCTTTTTTACATGGGCAGCACCCACACATGAACTCCCAGAAATCTGGGTGTTGGGTGTTCATGTGTGGGTGCCACCCATGTAAATCCCATGGGGGTAGGTGTTCGTGCTCCCATGCACACGCATCACCATGCATGGAGGCACGGGACAAAACAGAGGTGACTGTGTGGGGATGGGTGGGTGTGCACATGTCTACACCCTCCATCCACCCAGTGCACATGGACCGTGGCGCACACAGACACACACACCTGTGCCATAGTCCATGTAAAAAGGGGCAGAGAGAAAGCCACAGATGAAACCTTTTAGAATTTTTATTGTGAAAAAATGCTTCAGGAAAATTATAAGCTGATTCATGGACAATCTTATTTCTATGAATATGAATAGAGCTGAAATTAGGGGTGTGCACCAGAGCCCCATGTCGTTTTTCCTTTTTGTTATTGTTGTTGTTTTCAAAATGTGTCATTTTATTATTATAACAACAATGTCATTTTCATTATTGTCATTATCGATACCGATACCGATTTCAAATGAAGATTTTATTTTCATTATCGTTATCAATATCGTTTGGTCTCGTGATCTTAAGAGACCAAAAACTGGAAATGGTGTTTCGATTGCGTGTGTTGCCCTGTGTGGTGGTGTGGTGTCTGTCTGGCTTGTGTGAAGTGAACTTGTGTGAAAAAATGTTTGTAAGCGTGGTTGTGTGTTGTAGCTGTGTGTGTGTGGTTTGGTTTGTCTGTGAGGATGGAAAGTGTAGGAAGCAGTGGTGGTGGTTGTGGTTGTGGTAGTGGTAGGAAAAGGAAGATTAGGAAGGTCAAGGTGGAGGAGGAACAAATGGAGGCCCAGCCTGGACCATCTGGTGAGGTGGTGGAGGTAGACTCCTCAACAGAGGAGGAAGAGGGCAGAAGAGGTGCCGCTGCTGCCAGGTTTGCAAAATGTATGCATGTAACATTGAGGACAAGAATAATACTATCCTTTGAGCAAGCTTGCTGGCATGCAGGTGGTGGGCAGTCAGTCACAAACAGTGGGCATCAGCAGGTGGCAGCAGAGGGGCAGGATTTGAACATCTCTTATTTGGGTCAGCCAGAGGGGGTGGGGGGCTCTTCCACCAGTCAGGCATGAGCCATGGCACCCACCCAGGCACGTGCCAGACTGGGTCCAAACTTGTCAACACTAGCACCCCAAGAAGGGTAGGATTTGCACGTGTCTTATTTCTGGGTCTGCCAGAGAGAGAGAGAGAGAGTGAGAGAGAGAGAGAGAGAGAGAGGCTCTTTAAGCAGCAGCAGCAGTCAGAGTCTCAACTTTCAGACACTACAGCACCACAGGTGGTGGTGGTGTATGTGGGAGAAAGGGAAAGAGGCGAGTAAGCATCATGGCAGCACCATCCATCTACTTGGTGTGGGAGAATGTGCATTGGTCTGGGAAGGACTAGAGGCATCACCATGAATGCATGATATGTAGGGGTTTATGTGTTCCTGTTTCAGAGAGGGTGATGATGAGGATGCCACTGCTCCAGGCCCATCCAGGCACACGTCTCAGGGCCAAACCAGGCCAACGAGGTCCACGGTATGGAAATATTTCCATACCCCAAAAGGCAGATTCACAGAATGCAAGGTAAGGCACGGGAGCTGGAACAACAGGGAATAGATTGCCCTATGACCTGTTTGGAAGTCCCCCGCAGAGCGAGAGAGAGATTGGCCAGCCATCCACTTGTGGAAAAAAAATGCAGGCAGGGTTTGATAGACCATTGGTCTGATGCAGTATGACACTTCTTATGTTCCTATCTTTTTATGTTCTTTAGATCTGCGACAAAAAAAGAGGGGGATGCAGGGGACTACATTGGGGCTGATTGCCCATGTGGACACTGGCCACCTCATGGAGGTGACGTAGGATACATCTCAGACTGGCAAGAGCAGGGAAGAACACCAGGTGGAGGAAGGGAGGAAGGCACGCCAGAAGAGGCGCTGTGCCAGTCCTTCCCGCTCCAGCTCCTTCAAGGATTCTCCAGCCCCCCAGCAAGAGGAAGCCCCCAAATCAAGGGCATTTTGGGCTTCACTTCAGAGGCCCACCAAATAATGTATGTTGGGTTACAAGGCCCAAACCCGAAAACTTGAGGACAGACTGGTGGACAGACTGGTGGAGCGATTTGAGGAGCTCCAAATCAGGGAACACCAGGCTGAGGTGTATAAGGTGTATAAGGAGTACCTGCGGACTGAAAAGGATGCCCTTGAATCATTCTGCCAGTTCCTGGTGGCATGGAAGGCATCCATGGTGACATGGAAGGTGTCCTGGATGTTGTGAGGTGACATGGGGCAAAGGTGAACCATGTGCCCGCACCACAGTCCCCTTTTCCCCACATTCCGGGGGACAGGCCCACAGACACCTAAGCTATTTCTCTGTGTCTTTTTATATTGTTAATGTTTGTTTTTTAAAAAGTTTTTCAAAAGTTAAAATGTTTTTTTTAAAGTTTTTATAAAAGTTATATTTGTTACCAGCTGAGTTTTACCTGACCAATCTTTTATCCCTCTGTACTTTTTCTGGCAGATGGCAGAATCTCATTGTATATACAGCTTGTCAGATACCTACCTGACAGCCACAGCACATGTAGCGTATTAGCCCCAAGATGTGCCCACTGCCAGCAGGGTTTCAACTTGCAGACAGCCCCCCAGGAGGGGCAGGGCTTGTGTCTGTGTGGGTGGGCCAGAGAGGGAGAGAGCGAGAGAGAGAGATTGTGGCAGTGTGGTAGAGGCATAAGTGGGCATCGGCAGG
>QEPC01007015.1:213329-248965 GCA_003113815.1 Sphenodon punctatus
GCGTTTATAGACGAGACAAAAAAGGCGGCTGATCCTTTGATCAGCCGCCTTTCTTGCCGCTCGTCTATATGCCTGGGCTGCTTTTTAATCCGCGTCGGAGGGGGCAGGCGATCCTGCCCCCTCCGACGCGGATTCCCGGAGTGCCGGCTTTGCGCCGCACTTCCTGGTCCCGTGCAAGAGTGCGCATGCGCAGAAGGGCGCGCATGCGCACTCGCACTCTGCGCCGTGTCTGAACATCAGACACGGCACGGAGAGAAGCCGCGGCGGAGAAACACGGCGTTTAGCGATCCCGCTTGTAAGCGGGATCGTCTATAAACGCCCTTGGTCTCTCATGAAACATGCATAGATAATGACTGTAGGGAATCCATTGCCACGTGCAGGAACATTTTGAAAATCTAAGTGCAAGTTGAAAGATTGGGATAGTAGTAGTGTTTGGGCCAAGAACATAGGGACTTTTCATGTAGATATAATATTATCTTGTTCTGTACTTTGCAGGTCCTGTTTCAGACTTGAAATTTCTGCACTGTCGAGGGATAAACATCTGGGTAAGGGGCTGTAGCTGAGTTTGAACAAGGACCCACTAACAGTCTGTAGCATAAGAGACTGAAGGTATTTTCAGACATGATGGGCCCGGAGGCACGCCACGCTGAACCCCGAAACGGGATCTCTCTCAGATCCCAGTCCATGATGAAGCCATCCATCCATCAGACATGCTGGCTCCATCACTGTGGGGAATCGGGGGGGGGGGCTGGGCTGCACAGGGAGGGGGCGGGGTTGCATGGGGTGAGGTGCGACCACTCAGCCCCACCCCCTCCCGCGCTCCCTCGGCTGCCTGTCCATGGGGAGATGGGCAGGTGCAGTAGTCAATGATGCTGCTGCGCCTGACCCCATCCTGTTGTTGGGGCCTGATTCCAGGATGGGGCTGGAAAGCAGATGTGCAGCACCGCTATCGCCATCCCCATCCCGGATCATGGCCACTCTAACCACGGTTCTCGACCTCTGGCTGGCCAGAGGTCGAGAACCGTGGTCAAGCTTGATCCCGGCTGGGGGTTCACTGTGGTGAACATCTGGCCGGGACCAAACAGACGTACCCAGAAATGCCACCACCACAGGGAATCCACTGATTCACTGTGGTGAATGGCATTTTCATAATGTCTGAAATTACCCTGACTCACTCTGTATTTAGTTATTAGAATATGTAACATATGTAGAATATGTAACATATAATTTAGTAAATTATAAAAAGTAGTAATTTTTTGTAATTAAAATGATACAAATTTGTTAGCTTTTTTTATTATTATTAAAAGAAGAATGTAATGCCTGTACTCATTCTTAACACCTATATACAAGGAAGTACAGCAGTTGAGAATACAAAATAAAAAAAATAAATAGTCATATCAGTTCATATATCTCCTTGGATCACATGTTGTTCCATGATGACAATTAAATGCTTGGCCTCTGGTATACTTTCACGCGCTCACAGGTTGATGCCAAAACCTGTTTCTCTGTGAAATTACAGGAAAGTTGTTAAAACTCTTGTTAATCTGGCTCAGGACCTTCTGTCATCTGTATCTCCTCTTTCAGTCTGACTGAATTTGAACTAGCATACAAGATGGCTAAGGTTGACGCTTCTTGTGGTTTGACCCTGAGACTCCAATAAATGAAAACGAGATTCTCAGGGTAGAACCGCAAGAAGCATCAACCCTAAGATGTCTGCCACCTTAGGAGTAGATTTATGGAATGCAGGTAGGGTTGCCCTTAGGAGGAATTTTACAAGCTTGCTTCAGAATAGCAACTGAACATAGTCATTAGCTGCCTGCCCTCCTCCTAGTGTGCAAAAAACACAGTTGCAACTGCTCCTACTCAGAAATATTGAAGAAAAAAGTAGGGGGGGGGGATCATACTGGGACATGTACAGAGTTTCTCAGGGGTACTGTTCTTCAGCACTCCTGAGAGCTATGCACAAAAGTACTTGAGGAGCGGGAAATGGAATATAGACCCCTCCAAACACTGAATGGCATTAAGGAAGCCGGGGGCTGGGGGGTTTAGGGAGCTGCTTGTGCCCCTTCTTGTATTTTCTAATACCCCATTCCAACCTTAGGGGGCAGTTGGAATTAATCAGAAGAAGACACTAGCAGGACCCAGCTTTGAACCTGCACTTCCAGAGAGTCTGGATGGAGCACTGGACAGCACTGCCATGCCACCACTGCTTCGGCCTCCCTTGGACCCAGCCACTCCCCACTAGAAGCCTCCCTTCCTTGCCCTGGTCATGCTTCACCTGTCTATCTCTAGTCCCTGATATGCCGTCCAGCTGCCTGGCTACCGGTCAGCCAGGATATAAGTAGGCCTGAAATGATAAATTACAGTGAATGCGGTTTCCGTAGGAAACAGGTCATTCTCCTTCATTCATGTGATGCAGAAACTATCTTTTCTGCTGTTTTTGACATATGCCACTCATTTTCACGAGTTGAGCAGAGCTGCTACGGGGCCAGTCCCAAGCCCCATGTGCACTGGGCACACAAACACATACACACATACACACGGGACTTTGGAGGTGCAAAAGTGCCAGCTAGGTGCCAGGGAAATGCCAGAAACTGCCATAATTTTTTTTGTAAAACTCCCAAAAGGTCCCAGAAAGTGACAAAAATGACAAAAATGACAGAAAGTGATGAAATTGATAGAAAATTTTGGAAAATCACAGGCACCAATATTGGCAATGGTGGAAGCATGGAATCATTGAAGACTGACAAAGTATAAATGAATGCTCACAAGCGCTTCTGAAAAGTCAGTATTTTCCAGAAGAATGGGAACACTTGCTTTTGTCTCAGCCCTAGATATAAGCCTGGCTGGTTGCAGCAGTAATCTGGGTGGAGCAACTGTCTCCTTGAGTTCCTCCTGCCTGACCAGAGGCCTTGCTTTTCTACTAGGGGTGTGCATGTTGTTTTCATTATTACAATAACAATATTGAAAAATGTTGTTTTCATTACCATTGTTTCAATAACAAAAACAAAAAATAATAATAATGAAATAGAAACAAAAACAACTTTTTGTTTTTGAAATAAAAAGTAAAAACGGAAAAACGTATTTCTGGTTGTAACATTTTTTATTCTTATTCAATTATGATTCAACTTAGGGAGACTGTACCCCCAATGAAGGGTACATATTTTTGGAAAGAATAGATAAAGTGGTTGAATGTTGTAATTTTAAGGAAAGCTCCATACACATTCATGGCTACAAATTTGTTATCTTCCATCCAATTTGCATGAAACCTGTGAATATCATGTCCCTCCACAAGCTTAATACACTGACCAATTCTTAGAAAGGTTGGATAAAGGGTCCTGATAGTACAGACATTAACTTGAAAATACATTTCCAGCTGTAACATTTTTATATTTCATTCTGTTTACAACACATTTAGCAGGAATGTATCACATACTGTTCCTATTATCTCTGCCAAACTACAGGACAATTTGATAAAGGAACCCAATTTTATAAGCAATTGAAGCTGTCCCCTTGAAGACCATTATTCAGATTAATAGCAGCACATGGCATGGCAGAGGGAGGGAGGCTGTAGGAGGGAGGCTGGGGAGAAACCCAAAAGACTGGCCAATTACTGGCTGCTTCCAGCTTTACAAGACCAATCGGTAGTGGTTTCGAGGCAGGCATAGGAGGCGGCCCTCAGGCGGGCATAGAAGGGACATAACTGGGACTTTGGGGATGACATCCCAGAAATCAGGAGACATAGTTTACACATCCAGGCTGGCTAATTATCATCACAATCACATCCTGCAGCACTGTGACAGAGGACATAAGAGAATCTCTATTGGCTCTTTCCTAAACAGATGCTTCTGACTTCCCAAGTGGGGGGAGAGATGTTGTGATGATCACAGCACAGAATGAGGATATTTATTTGACATTTCTGCTTGCCAAATAGCATCACAAACTGATCTTATAACACAGTGGGTGTTTTTAGACACACATTTCTCCTGGATGTTTTCTGTAATGTCCAGAACTTTCTGTGTGTCTAAATCACTCATCCAGAACTTAAACATCCAGATCTTTGAACTTCTGCGTGAAACTCTCCCAGAACGTTTGTGTGTAACAGGTTCTCCTGGTAAACTGCTTTGCTCCAGGCAGCTGTGGTCACTTGGTTTCCATGGCAGTCTGTCATATTTACAGTTGCAGTTACTTTAGGCTGCCTCAGGGAAGTGTTTGTGTGACGAATGCATTCAGGAACTGCCTCAGGGCAATGTGTGTGTGAAAAATGAATCCAGAACCTACTTGTGGATTTGTAAACCCAGAAGACTGAAACATCCGGAACTTTAACGTGTGTCTAAAAATGCCCATTGATACATCAGAGAATCCCTGGCGCAGGCTCCTTCTCTGCATATGCTGTGAAGGCATATAGAATCTGGACCCTTTATCTGATATTTGTCAGAGATTATCATGAAAGTGTGATATACATCCCTGAAAAAGGTCATTTACACTGGTTGGACTACAAAGATGTCACAGTCAGACATATATTTATAAGTTAATTGCTTATACCACCAGGACCCTATATCCAATTCTTCTGAAAGTTGGCAGAGATAGTAAATATGAGAAGGGGTATAAACTTTCTAAGTTTCATCTACATTAAATCTGAGGCAAAGAAGTTACAGCTAAGAATGTGTATGCATATTTTTGCAAAATAATATAATTCAACTGCTTATAAAGTTGGATTCCTTTAATCAATCTTTTTTGAATTTAGTTCACTGAATGCCGTCCATCGGAGGTACAATCTCTCCAGGATTCAGCTAAATATAATGAAAAACAAAAAGGTACAACTGAAAATGTGTTTTCCATTGAAACCAATGGAAAACAAAAATGAAAGCAAAAACAAATATTTTTTTTGGATATTTATGAAAACATAAACAACACATTTAAATAATGAAAATGAAAAACAAAAATGAAAAATGACATGGGCCCCTGGTGCACACCTTTATTTTCTACTGTTTCCTTGCACTGATCCTCCTCCTGCTCCTGACCCTCCTCCTCTTCCTCCTCCAACCACAGCCCTCACTTTCTTACTGTCTCTCTGAACTCTTCCTCTCGCCACCCAGGAACCACAACCTTAACTTTCCTTGCCTTGCATTCTTCCTACCACCACAGACCTTGGTTCCAGCTACTGGCACTCCTCCCCTCCCCCCACAAATCTTCACTCATCTACAGTCCCCCTGTACTTCTCCTCTCCAAGCACAGACTTCACTTTCCTACATTCCCCACAACATCAACTACATCTCTCGCAACCCTATCAAGTCCAAGCACTCTGCATCCCTGCCTGCTCCCTACATTACCAGAGCGGGCCTGAGGTGTCTTGCTGCCTTGGGAAGCACTCCTCCTTTCCCCTCCATCATGAATAGTAGCCTACAGCTTGCAAAGCAGGCCAGATGCTCCTGCTTCTGCCAAGACTGGTGAGGATCAGAAGCACAAGGAATCCCAGAATGGCTTCCTGACCACTTTGTAGACAGCTACCCTGGACAGGATGTCCATCCTGTCCAATGGGAAGTCCAGTTGTGTTCCCCATTTGCATGTTGAGCCTTGACTCTGCACCACTCCCCCTTCTAGAATCCTGCCACTCTGTCATTTCCCCCTCCACAGCCCTCCTTTCCTTTCTGGAGTCCTCATGTTGCTCTCCCACCATTCCAGTCCTCAAGGATCCCTAACATCCCCTGAGCACCCCATATCCCAGTGCCACCTGTTCTATGACCCACATCAGCTCCCAGCATCCAGTATTTAAGCCTACTACTGCTCAGCCCCCCAATCCTCTCCCTGCATTACTGCAGTCCCTGTCCTGCCTACCCCCTTCCAGTTTCCCCTTCTGTATTCTGTGCCCTCAAATCCCAGGCTTCTGTCCTCAGCATTATTCAAATTAATCAAATTTGTATCATTTGTTTAATTTACATAATTACACTGCTGTTAGAATTTGACGGTTTTGGTATGGAACACACAGGACCCTGGTTATAAATCACAATTCGTTCATGCTCAGTAGTGACTTGCTAGAATTTTGCAGTATTTTTTTATAGATTCCCTTTATACTGTTTATGGTTGGGGATATACTAGCTGCAGAGGCCAAGCAGGCTTTGCCTTGCCATTTCTTCTCCTATCAGACAAAGGCCACTGTAGCATGAGGTGCAGCAAATGAGAACAATTGTGATTAGCTACCTTCTCTGAGAAACCCCTTTTCCATGTGGTGTGCATGAGGGTGCATTCACACAAGATGTTTCACATGGCAAAAAGTACTTCTCCCACCTTGCTGGTGAATGTGTGTAAGGTTTATGTTTCAGGATGCACCGGGTGGAATGTGGGTGAAGTACGAAAAGTTGAGCCAGAAATGAGAGTTTTGACAATTGGGCGAAATCCATCTCCTGCATGTCCAGTATTTTGCGAAGGCAGTAATCCACATACCAATCAACCTTAATTGCTGTACACAGGAACAGAGGTGATTCCCCACTCAGTGAATGAATCTGCCTTCCTGGTGGGGATAATGTATTGTTGATACACTCCCACTTCCCCATGAAAAAAATTCACACAATGATAGGATGCCTATAGTCACCAATTAGCACTTTATTATATGTGTTAATGTTTGAAGTGGGAGGAAACTATTGAAGTGGGGAAGGGAACGTGGGGACAATTAAAATGCAGGAATACAACTCCTGCAACAAGAAATACATTGGGGATAAGAATCTTGTATGATCTCATGTGAATGCACACTGAGGCAGTGCCCTGTGCAGAAAAAATAATGTTTCAGCATGTAACAAAAGGCTACATCCTAATGCATATATAAAAGGAGGCTGATTTAGTGTGGCCTTAAGGCTGGCATTTCATAATGTTGCTTTGGGTGGTTTACTTTCCTAATGTAACATTCTTTGAAAGTTATTATTTATTATTACAGGGTAGTATCACTTCTCTTACAATACAGGTGGCTAAGGTCTATAAAATCATGAGTAGTGTATAAACAAGGAACAGTTATTTACCCTCTCAGCTAGTACTAGAACTAGGGGACACTCCATGAAACTCATTGGTGGCAAGTTTAAAACAAATAAAAGAAAATATTTTTTCGCTCAGCGTATAGTTGGGTTGTGAAACCTACTGCCAGAGACTGTGATAAGGACCAGTACTATTGCTGAGTTTAAAAGAGGTTTGGACAAGTTTCTGGATGATAGGCATTAGCAGCTATTAGCCAGACAGGATCAGGGAACATGATGGGAGCTGGGGGAAAACAACAGGGAATGGATCCCCCATTGTGACCTGTTGGGTGCTTCTCCCAAGCCACTGTGATTGGCCACTGTCAGAGACAGGATGCTGGGCTAGATGGACCATTGGTCTGACCCAGTATGGCACTTCTTATGTTCTTATGTTCCTGCTTGCAGCTTTTAAAATTAGGGCAGATTCTTTGGTTATTTGAAGGGACAAATTATTATTTCTTTTTGTGTATTGTCTAAAATTTAAATTTTGTATTTTATGTTTGTATTTATTTTGTTATGGCCTTTGACTAGAACTAATAAACAGCTGTAAAGTTATTATTTATGTGTTATAAAGAGGATAAACAATAAAGCAATTAAAAGATAATAGGAAAGCATTATGGAACTAAAGTTAAAAATCTAATGAGTAGTAGCCAATCCTTAATTTGTTAAAAAAAAAGAAAAAGATTTGTCAGGGCTCAAACCTGCCCATAAACTCCTCCCTGCTCTCAGTTTGTCAGAGGAAGAAACCAAAACCTATTCTCCAACTAGCAACCCAACTGCTGGACTAACCTGCTTCTTTACAGCTGAATATAAAACAGGACTTCTTGTGATTTAATGTGTATGATGACCAACACAGGGTGGATGGGGGGCAAGAAAGTCATTAATAAAAGCCAAATAAATTATCCAGGGTTTTTCTGGTTTTCGTTTCCAACCCTGAAATGGCCTATATCAACCTATTCCTGGTCTTTCACATTTCCCCAGAAATATTTTGGGAATTCCTGAGAACAAACATTCCTTTGTTGTCAGAAAATACCTGCGAAACTCATTGGCAAAAAATTGTGTCTTATCCCACTCTACTGGCTGGTCAGCATAGAGAACACAGCCTACTACTACTGCTACTAGTTACTTGGTTAGCTCACGTGGCAGAGGTCTGAGTTGTGGCTCTGCTGATGACCCATTGGGGGTCAGTATAGTTCCACATGATAGAATTTCTGATTTTTTCAGTTTGCTTTTTTAAAAATTCTAGGGAAAAAAGAACATAGAACAAACACACTAAAAATGTACAAGGTGTTAAAGGGAAGCATTAGGGAATGCCAAATTTAATTACATGATCACGTCTTCCCACCACCACTGCCCAAGTTGGGGGGGGGGGGGGAGGGGGCATGCATCCATAACATTTCCTATTAGTTAGTTACGGAAATGAGTGGAACCTCATTCGTGTTCGTAACTAATGTTATGAAAATGGGTGAATAAGCAAATAATTGTTGTTTGCTTTCATCTGCACTAATGCTTCCTGAGCCATTTTGGAAAAGGGCGCACATGCGGAGAAATGTTCAGTGGCTATTTTGTGAACAAGCAGTGATTTTTATTTTATTTTATTTTTTAAAAAGAAAATTAAAATCATTGCATGCATGCAAAATGACTGCCAGCACAATTCTGTGCATGTGCACCCTTTTCAAAAATGGTTCTAACAGCATCGGTGCCATTTTAAAAAGGGGCTGCACATACAAAGAACAGAATATTAGCCATTTTGTACATGCACAGTGATTTTAAATTTTTTTAAAATTAATTTTAATTTTAAAAAAACCCCACGAACTCCCTGAAACAAACATTTTCTTTATGAACCCCCCCATAAAACAAAGGGGGTTTTGTAAATGCAAATGAATGGGGTATCTTCTGCGCACCCCTATGTCATGGTTCCTTGCCTCAGTGCACTGCACAGGAAGAACCATACTCCCTGTGTACAGTAGCTAACATGAATGTGTCATTTACTGTCTTTTGAATGTTTGACTTTGCAATCTAAATGGTCTTTCCCTGAGCTGCTCGGTCATTCAGTCACTGTGTCTCTCTCCAAACTGAAAAGAAAGAGAAAAAAAAAGAATGAAAGGAAAGAAAATAAACCTTAATATTATTTTTTGGTCCATATTTGCTTTCTCTTATTTTTTTAAGGGACAGCTGAGAGAGGGTACAAAAATATACACATACTTGGCATATGATCAATCTAAAAATTAGTGAAATGCAACACTGTACACATGATATTTGTAATGTCGCTTACTTTACAGGTAGGCATATTGATAAACACAACAGAGGTTACTTTTAAATGTGATGGTGCTAGGTGCCGAAACAATTTGATCCTGCCTGGGGTGACAGTCCTCACCCCTCTGGCCCTGCCACTGAACAAACGCGCCTGGGCTGAGGGGAGGCGGTGGGAGGAGAGGGGGTGGGCAATGTGCAGACATGGTTCACACAGTTCTGCCCCCACACTACTCAGTGCAACAATGCCTCCTCTCTGATGGGCAGGTGCGGCGACCTACAAGGCCACTGCCCCTGCTCAGAAAAGCTCCAACCACCATCTGGAGTTAGGTAAAGTGGGCCATCATATGTGATGGCCCGCTCTACCACTCAGCTTCCCCAGACCGTGGTCGGGATAACTTCTGGTTGTGAAGTGTCAGGGAGCTGAACTCACAACCCAGAGTTAATCCTGCCACGTTCCAGGGAGCGTTTGCTCCCGCCTGCAGTAAACATCTGGCAGGCAGGAACAAACATGAAGTCTAAAGATACATGGACTCTCTCAAGACACAAAGTCCAATTGTTCCTTACATGCAACTCCCATTGGGTGTTCATGGGAACTGCTGATACACATCTTCAGGGACAATTGGCACCACACACTTAATCCCAAAAGGACAAGATTTTAAGTTTGCAGTGGGGTATAGAAGAATTACGAGACCAGGAGGATTCTGATACCAAAGCCTAGGCTTTTCTTTATGTTAAAGTCACACCAAAATCATGTCAGCTTTTTGTAGTAGTACAAAAGGTGAATTGAAATAAGCATTGACTGTTGAAATTTGTTGCACTATATCTTTGTCCAACTGAAACAAGTGGAAAATCTCATAATGGATTGAGTGTAACCAGAAATAAATGGGAGTTAAATCTGTCTGTATAAAGGCCCTTTTCACATGAGATTCCCCCCCACATCTCCATGCAGTTTCGCTGCATGGAGATGGGTGGAGGCGCACAATGAATGCTGTGGGGGATGGGTGGGGTGGGCATGCATGCTCCTGTGCTACACCTACCTCCACCCATCACCCACCCACAAAGCAATAGGCTCCAATGCCTTATGCTCCATGGGTGGAGATGGGTGGAGATGGGTGTGCACCCATGGGAACGAGCTCACACCAACCTCCACCCACCACAGCTGCACACCCATCCCCTCACTCACTGCGGTCCTTTTAAAAAGGGCTAAAGACAAAAGTGGGATCACTCTTCTCACTCCAAGCTAACTAGCAAGCAAGACAAGTTCACACCAAGACTAAGAACACAATGCAAAGCTTCAGCGTGGAGTAAATCATTAGTACCTAGGGTCAAATTCTGTTTTCACTGTAACTTGTGCAATATGATTGAAGTTACCGAGTTTGTATAGATGTAAGGAACTGATCCAAAGTCTACAGTACTCATTGAAAAGTTTCTCTTTGGATCAGGTCCAGGGCAGAATTGTCCTCTAGTTAAAATCATTTTAAATGAGGGATTTACACTGAATCAGAGACTCTTCCTTAACTATAAAAGTGCAGAGAGCCAATGCTATACCTAGGACATTACCATTACCAAGTTCTTTGTAGCTACTCTTTCCTCCTTAGATCTCAAAATACTTTCCAGAAGAGATTTGTTTTCTTCTTTCCTTCTGCAGGAAATGGCCCGCAGAGCTTGTTTATTCAACATTATTACCTCATGGATCGATAAGGGCATTTTTACACAAACACTTATTTATTTATTTATTTATTTCATTATATTTATATGCCACCCCCCATGCCTACAGCATCTCGGGGCGGCTTCCAACATAGTACAAAACAATTTTTAAACATAAAAAATCTACAATATCATCGTTAAAACAGATTTAAAACACCCCCCACAAAAATTAAATACCGCCCCCCCCCCCGAGATTAGGTCATTAGTCCTGGGATGCAAGGTCCATCATAATGCAGCATTCAGTGATTATAATCCAGGGATCATGGAAAAACTCCAGGATTACAAAACCCCTTTTTTGTGGTTTTGTAAAATCCGGTTGTTAAATAACACAAGGTTCATCTAAATGACTATCCTGGGATTTGTATTACAGAGTGTTATGGCAAGAGCTGACATCCTCTATCTGCAGTTCTGTCTCAATGGTATCTAGTAGTACATGACTGTTGGGTGATCACAATGCATTGCTGAAGGATTACAGAAGTAATACGGAGTACCAAGTTTAAATACTCGCAGAACAAAGGGATGAGTCTCCATTTTCTTCAGCTTAGAAATCATAAAGAAATGAGGAAAATCAGATTTTCTTCAGTCTCAGAAATCTGTGTGCTGAGTACAGATGAAAAGCACCACAGGGTTGATATTAATCCCAGATATTCTCAAACTAGGATAACAGCAATGTGCTGTTCATTGAACTATCCTGGGATGGATTTCAGTACAGGATAGAAATGTCCATGTAAACAGGTACCACTTGTAATCCCTGGATAACAATTCTGGGATCATTTTCTCCTAATCTGGGGATGAAGTGTCCATGTAAAAATACCCTAAGTGGAATTGTACCATGTTGATCATATTAGATCAAGGGTGCTCAAAATGATTTGTGCCAAGGGCCTGAAAATTTGGTTTGGGCCCAACCCTGGGCCGCACCTCCCATTTGTATGATCCCACCTCCAATTTCCATAGCTTGCATGAATGTTTAAAACATAAATTCAGTCCAATTTCCATCCTGCATATAAAGAATCAACACATCAGGTTGCACTGGGAAGGGGCATCAGGGCTACTTCAAGGCTGTACAAATAAATGTTCAATAATAAAATGAAATTTAATTTCTAATTAAGTTGATTTAAAAGACAGTGCGAGCAGGCAGGGTCAGGTTCCACTTTGAGCCTAAAACCTAAAAAGACAGGGTGTGCAGGCAGGGACAAGGCACCCAGCCCCCCACAAATAAGCAAGCAGAGTGGGCAGGGGCAACCAGTACCCCAGTCCACATGTCAAGGCACCCAGTCCCCCACAAACAAACTTGCAGAGCATGCAGGGACAAACTCACGTCCCACCCCCACTTATCTTGGGGTAAGAAAAACAGCGGCAGCAGCAAGGAGCCAGGCACAAGTGGAAGTGGCGGGAAGGAGCCCAGGACCCCAGCAGCAGCAGCGAGAACAGCACCAGCAGCAGCAGTGGTAGAGAGGAGCCCAGAATTGAGACGGAGAAAGCAGCATCAGGAAGGCGCTCCCAAGGGCACCGGGATCAGGGGCAGCAGGAAGGAGCATGCTGGATCCAAGCAGAGCAGGAGGAAGGAGGGACCTGGAAGGAGGATTTTGTGCTAGTGGTGGACGTGGTGCTGGCCAGGCTGCAGAAAAAGGGGGTTGGCAGAGGCTTCTCTCATCCAGACACCCCGTGGAGCAGTTAGTCAGACTGCTCCACAGGCCGCACACAATGTGAAGAGACCCATTTGAAAGCGGGCCTCAAAAAATGTACTGGTGTGCCGCATGAGGCCCAGGGACCGTATCTTGTACACCCCTGTACTATATCTTTCAGCGGCCTTTGATACAGTTGATCATAAGTTGTTGTTAACACATCTGTGAAATCTGACAGGGGTACTCAGGACTGCTCTTGAATGCTTCTGTTGGTTCTTGTCGGGGAGGTCTCAGTGTGTGGTGATGGCTGATTGCTCGAGATTCCCTCATGATCTCCCTTGTGTTGTCCCAAAAGGTTCCATCTTGTCTCCCCTCTTGTTCAACTTGTATATGAGGCTGCTGGGTGAGGTCATTTGGATGTTTGGAGTGAAGCGTCATCAATATGCTAATGATACCCAGCTCTACCTCTCTTTTTCATCTGACCCAGGTCCTGCAGTCTCTGTGCTTACCTGATGCCTGGTGACTGTTGGGAACTGGATGAGGCAATTGAGGCTGAATCCTGACAAGACTGAAGTGATGATGGTTGGGGGCTGGCCAGCCCTATGACTTGGGGGAATTGGGACTCCTATTACTGAAGGGGTCCGGGCCCCTTTTGTCACTCGGGTCTGCAGCCTTGGAGTGCTTCTGAATGCCTTGCTACACCTGGATCTTCAGGTTGTGTTGGAGGCCAGGACCAGGAGTGCTATTCGTCAGCTCTATCTGGTGAGGAGGCTGCTGCCTTGTCTTTCTGATTTGGATTGGCCACTGCAGTGTCATCCATGCTTTCATCACCTTGAGGCTAGACTACTGCAATGCGCTGAACATGGGGCTGCCCTTGATGACTGTTTGGAAGCTGCATCTGGTGCAGAATGTGGTGGCCTGTCTCTTTTGGGGACAGATTTCCAGGAGCACATTACACCAGGGCTCTGGAGTCTGCACTGGCTACTGATATCTTTCTGGGCACAATTCAAGATGCTGGTTTTGATCTTTAAAGTCCTAAATGGTCTGGACCCCATATATATGAAGGATTGCTTGTCCTACCATGCACCATCGTACCTCCTGTGGTCAGCTGGAGGTGCTCTCCTGTGGGTTCCACCTGTTACTCTTGCTGTACGATGTGGGCCCACAGGGCGGTATTCTCAGCTGCTGCCCCAATACTGTGGAACTTCCTCCCCCTGGAGGTTTGTTTGAGTCTGAGCCTGGGCTTTTTTGTAGGTGGTGCAAAACCTTTCTTTTTAGAAAAGCATTTGGCAGACGGAGATAGGGATTAGGTGGAAGGCATTGGTGAGATGGGGTTGGAGTGGGTGTTTTTGTTGATTTGTATTTTAATGTCTTAATTGTATTTTATATCTTTGTAAGCTTCCCTGACCCTTTGGGGAAGGGCAGGGTAAAAACACTAATAAATAAATAAAATTAAATAAATTTAAATAAATGGGTTTCAATCACCTATACCTAAACAGAATTTGAATTGCTTAGGATAAAATTTATCTAAAAATAGGAATTTACACAAAGCTATTTCCCATCAAGAACATCTGGAAGATAAATCAAAAGCAGCCATTCAAAGCACAGTGAAAATGAAATGAACCAAAGTGTAAGCATTGTTCCAAAGTGTAAAACATAGATGTAAAATGTCCCGTGTGCCATGTCACTATTGCTGGTTCTTTCAGCTCATTTTATGATGACATGCATTGTTGACCAAGAAGTTGTCACCATCAAAATCTTCACGTATAAAATAGCTTTTATGGAAACCACACTAGGACCACATTCACACCTGACGCTCCAGAGCTGTCAGAGTGATGCGAGACATGGACGTGACAGCAAGGAAAAGCCTGATGATGGAAGTAGAGCTGATGTGAATGGGGATCTGCTGCAGCTAGTCTCTCGCATGACAGGGTGCAAAAACCATCCCTGTCATGTTCAAGACTAGTTGTGGCAGATCCCTGTTCACACTTGCTCTACTTCCGTCATCAGGCTACTTCCCACTGCCACGTCTGTGCCTCAGAGCGTCAGGTGTGAATGTGTTATAGATGTTGGCCCAAGTCTTTTCCTTCAGAAATTTCATTTAACTTAGTCCTGCACTCAAGTGGCTGTTTGGGCTTTTGGTGTTAACAGGGATGGCCTTACCATGGGGTGGCCTCCCCTGGCCCCGCTCCTGAGGGCCCCTTGTGCTCAGGGCCCCCAGCTCCCGGCACTGTTAGACTTGGCCAGGGAGTGAGGGAGAGGCAGGGTCTCTTCCTCTCTCTCATTCCCTGGCCAAGTCTGAGACAGGCAGGCAGTGGAGGGGGACAGCAGAAGTGTGGGAGAGGTCTCTGCCTCTCTCTCACTAGACTCCCTGGATGAGACTGACAGGCAGCAGAGGGGGCCATGGATCGAGGGAGAGGGAGACGCCCCGCCTCACTCCCTGGCAACTTCCTGTGGTGCGCGTGGTGCCAGCAGATTTAATCTGCCACTGCAGTACCCACCCAACCCAGGGAGCCACTGAGTAGGCCCGGCGCAGGGTCCAGACCAGAGGCGGAGGCAGCGACATATGGGGTAAGTGCCCGGAGATGGCTGGGCTTGGGCATGGGCAGAGTGGCCCTCCGCCTGTCCCTGAGCTCAGGCTGGGGTAGAGACCCCAGACCGAGCCAGGAAGTGGCTAAGCCAGGAAGCGTTCCTAGGCCTGCCCAGCTGGCTGTGAGCTGAGAGGAGTGCACTAGCGCTGACTCTGATGGAAAGGGGGTTCACAGCCAGAGGAAGCTTCCTCCCTGGCCATAACCCCCTCCCCCCATTCCATTACTGCTGATCTCATTTTCTGGTGAGAAAGGAGAGGAGTGGGGAATCCAAGCCAGCATGTCACCCCTGTACACATCCTGCAATCCCCTCGGTTCCATTTCTGAATGGAGAGGGAATCACAGGATCTGTTCAGCTCCCCCAGAAAGGTCACACTCTGGCTTTGATCCCTGCTCCTCTACTTTCCCACCTGGAAAAGAGAACAACAGGCATGGACGGACGGGGGGTGGGTGGGAATGTTCACAGCCAGTGAAGTAACCTTCTCTGGCTGTGACCCCTTTTCATCTGAGCCAGCCCATCTTAGCTCACAGCCAGCGGGGGAGTGGGAATGTAGAGGGAGAAGACTGTGAACGATTGAGCTGTCCCCAAGGGCCGCCTTACACCTGGGGGTTGGGGACGCCAGTGATCTTGCTGCCCTTGGGTGGCCCAGGGACAGCAAGATCACTGGAACAGCTACCCAGCTATCATGGGGGAGTGTGCTACCATTATCTGTGATTGCTGGAAGAAGCTCATGAACTGTGGGCAGGGGGCTGCCTGTTTGAAGGGGTGGCAGTGGTGTGTAGACTCCACAGATTGTACATGGGTTCTGGTTAGGGATGGGCGAATGCAGTTCGGAAGTTCGGAGGTCGGACCGAACTCGGCCTGTTCGGATGACCGAACTGAACGTCCAAATCGAATGCTCAAACGGCAGAACAGTTCGGAAAAGTTCGGATGAATTCGGATGAGGTTGGGGGGGGTGGGAAAAATGTGACTGGAAGGTGGGAAAAACGTGAATGGAAGTGGGAGGCAGCTTAGGAGCAGACTTCCTGGCACCAAGGGTGGAGACCAGGGGTGGTTTCAGGGTAAAAAAAATATTAAAAAATAGAATTCTGTTTTGGTTTTGGTATCGATAGCGCTATTTTCGGTTGTTCAGCCAAGTTCAGCCGAACCGAACTCCGCCAAACCGAACAGCCAAACCCGAACTCGGATTTCAGACCGAATGTTCGAACGTCCGAACGTCCGGACATCCGAACCACATTCTGTTCGCCCATCCCTAGTTCTGGCTGCCTCCCTTCCATGTGTTGTTAATATTCTTTGAGTTCATTTCACTAGAAGAGGGAAATGAACTAATTTAGCTGATAGTTTATTTTCATGGATGAGTTGTTTCAGGAGGGGCCGGGTAAAAATATGATTAAATAAATAAGTAAATGTTTTGGAGGCAGGGAACCTTAAGCAAAATGAATTTGTCAATTCAATGAATTTGTCAATGAATGAAACAAGGACAGCAGTTATATGGGGTTTTAAAGGCTGCACTCTTTAATCAAATAAACTGAGCTAGGTGGGGCAATTGCCAATGGCAATTAGGGTCCAGTACAACAGGCATTAACACAGTTAACCATAACTGTCAGGGGAACTGGTCTTGACGTACCCGCAAGTATCAGCCTCCAATTTCTCAGCAAACTGAGCCAGTGCTGCATGACATGGGCAAGGGAGGCATATATTGTCAGTTAAGGACTGGAGTAAGGAGTCAGGTGCCTGAAAGGCCTGGGGGCTAGGGATGTGCGAACAGGATGGAGTTCGGATGTTCGGCTGTTCAGACTAAAAACTTAGTTCGGGTTCGTGGGTTTGGTCCAGCGGAGTTCGGACCCCCTGAATGTTTGGCGGAGTTTGGTCCCACCTGGAGACTTGGGGCAATCCAGGGATGCCCAGGGGGTCCTGTGGTAGCATGGCAGATGATCTGAGACCCAGCAGCAGCAGCAGCAGCAGCAGCAGCAGCAGCAGAGACCAGGAAGCCTTGGCGCTTGCCACCCCAGGTTCCTCAGGCAGGCAGGCTCAGTGCTTGTCCCCTGGGGGTGCCTGTGGTTCCAGGGCTGGTCATCTGAGACCCAGTAGCACCTGATACTGGGAAAGCTTGACACTTGGCACCCTGGGTTGCCCAGGCAAGCAGGCTCAGCGCTTGGCCCCTGGGGGTGCCCATGGCGCCAGGGCGGGCCATCTGAGATCGAGCAACAGAGACCACGAAGGCTTGATGCTTGACACCCTGGGCTGCCCGGGCAGGCAGGCTCGGCGCTTGGCCCCTGGGGGTGCCCATAGTGCTAGGAATGGCCATCTGAAACCGAGAAGCAGCAGCAGAGACCATGAAGTCTTGGTGCTTTGCACCCCATATTATCTGGGCAGGCAGGCTCGGAACTTGCCCCCTGGGGGTGCCTGTGGTGCCAGGGCTGGCCATCTGAGACCCAGCACCAGCAGAGACCAGGAAGGCTTGGCTCTTGGCACCCCAGGTTGCCCAGGAAGGCAGGCTCAGAGCTTGGCCCCGAGGGGTGCCCATGGCACCAGGGCAGGCCGTCTGAAACCCAGCAGTAGCAACAGCATCAGAGACCAGGAAGACTTGGCACTTGGCACTCTGGGTTTCCTGGGAAGGCAGGCTCGGTGTTTGGCACCTGAGGGGTGCTTGTGGCACCAGGGCTGGCCGTCTGAAACCCAGCAGCAGCAGCAGCAGCAGCAGCAGCAGCAGCAGCAGCAGAGACCAGGAAGCCTTGGCGCTTGGCACCCCGGGTTTTCTGGGCAGGTAGGCTCAGTGCTTGGCCCCTGGGAGTGCCCGTGGCACCAGGGTTGGATATCTGAGACCCAGCAGCAGCAGCAGCTGAAGCCAGGAAGGCTTGACGCTTGGTACCCTGGGTTACTGGGCTGGCAGGCTCAGCGGTTGGCCCCTGGGGGTGCCCGTGGTACCAGGGTGGGTTGTCTGACATCCAGCAGCAGAGGCCAGAAAGTAGAGATGTGAAAACAGATTGCGGTTCTGGTTCGTTTTTTTTGTTTGGTCCGGTTCGGTTTGGGTGTTCAGCTTAGGCGTTCGGCTCGGTCGCCGAGTTCGGAATTGGCCGTTCAGTTCAACCGTGTTCAGTTTGGTTCGGGCATTCGAAAAAAGGTATCACGAGATCCCGTGATCATGTCGGAAACCACAAATTTGAGTGTGTGGGGAGCTACGGGGCAAGAGATTGTGTGTTTGGCTGGCTGGCTGTTCAGTTCGTGTGTTTTGGCTGTTTGTGTTTGGTTTGGATGTGTTGTTTCAGCTGGTTGATGAGTGTTGGTGGCTGACTGTTGTTGGTCTGTGTGTTGGAGTGGATGTTTAAAAAAGAAATTAAAAAAAGGAAGACTGTTGTCTTCATTAAATGCCTGGGGACCAACGTGGTGCTCCCAGAGCTGGTGGTGGTGGAGGAAGAAGAGGATGCTGACCCAGCCCCTAGACCTTTGGTGGTGGTGTCCGGCTCCTCTAATGAGGAGCAAGCAGTGGGCAAAGGAGGTGCTGCCAGGTTTGTAAACTTTTTTTTTACTTTGAGGAAAAGAAAGACTCTATCAATTAGAGTGAGCTCACTGGTGTGGGTGGTGGGCATCAGTCAGACACAAACTTTGGGCATCAGCGGGTAGCAGCAGATGTCTGCCACAGAGAGAGAGGGTACTGTAGTGTGGAGGGCTCTTCCAGTAGTCAGGCATGAGCACGAGCAGCACCCCACCCATACATGTGCCTACCAGCCATCCCTAGCAAGGGTCTCCACTCTTTAGTTGCCATCCCTACCTAGCACCCCCAAACAAGGGCAGGATTTGCATGTGCCAGTCAGGGTCTTTCCAGTTGCCATCTCTAGTGCCCCAGGGAGGGCAGGATTTGCACATCCCAGTCAGGGTCTTTCTAGTTTCCATCCCTAGCGCCCCCAAAAGGGAAGGATTTGCATATGCCAGCCAGTGTTCCTCTGTTTGCCATCCCTAGCATCCCCTAGCACCCCATGTAGGGCAGCAGGGGTCTTTTTAGTTGCCATCCCTAGTGCTCCAAGGAGGGCAGGATTTGCACGTGTGAGCCAGGGTCTTTTGGATTTGCACGTGTGAGCCAGGGTCACCATCTCCCGTTGCCATCCCTAGCACCCCAAGGAGGGAGGACTAGAGGCATCATCATAAATGCATGATATTACTTAGGTAATGTTTATGTGTTCCTGTTTCAGAGAGGAATCAGATGCCAGTGCTGGTGCCACGCCATGCAGGATAATGAGACGAAGGTCACCAGTGCCACCCCAAGACAGTCGGCGGACAAGGTTTTATGAGAAGGGTGATGGAATCGCCATCTGCAAGGTCTGTCTCTTATACACATCTAGATGTGTATAAGAGACAAGTCCACCCACTTGTGGAGACAGAATGCAGGTAGGGCTTGACAGACCATTGGTCTGACACAGTATGGCACTTCTTATGTTCCTATCTTTTTATTCTCTTTAGACCTGTGGCAAAACATTCTGGAGGCAGAGAGAGGGAACAACATAGGGGCTGATCACCCATATTGAAAGACTCCATGGCCAGATGGTGAGGTGGCAGGAGGACTCTGGCGTGGCCATGGAGCTGGAGCATCTGCATCAGAAAGGGGGGGAGAAGGCAACCTGAAAGTGCCCTCCCACCTCCCATCAAAGCCCTTCCACCTCCTCCAGCCCCGATGTGGAGTCCCTTGGGCCCCAGGAGTCTGCAGCAGCAAAGGCCTTTCGGGCTGAAGTGGAGAGGCCTGGCCACCAGATGATGACTGGTGTACGCACCATGGAGAACCGCCTGGTGGAAAAGTTCCAGGCTCTTGAGGTGGAGAAAAAGCAGGTGGAGGCGTATTCCCAGTACGTCTCCATCAAGATGGAGAGGCTGGAACTCTACCACCAGGTGGTCTCCAGGTGGCATGAAGACGTGGAAGGGGCCATGGAGTTCACCTTGGCCCACGGCTATGAAATGGCAGAGTACAGGGTGGCCGCCCCTCAGTCCTGTGCTGCGCCCCACTGCCTTTTGCTGTTCCCCCAAGTTCCGGGGGACATGCCCAAAGACTAATAGTAGTTCCCCTTAAGTTTCCTTTCAATGTTTGATTTTGGTTTTATAATGTTGTTGTTGTTTTTTTGTTGTTGTTTAAATAGTTTTAATAAAAGTTGTTATATTTGTTATTACAAGCTTTGTTTGACCTTTCCACTCTTTTTTTTTTTAACAAGTTTTTTATTTGTATAATTCCAAATTACAACACTTAACGGTAGGTTCTGACTTATACATGTATTTTGTCCATCCCTTCCCATTCTGCTCCTCCCTCCCCCCGCCCACTACCCTCCTGTAGCTCACTCCTTAGTCCTCCAGGTTGAGTTCCAACCCTATACCACACTAGGCTCCTGGGTTCTCAGCGGACTCTGATTTCATGTCTATAACATATACTCAAAAAGGTATGCCCGTTGGTCCTCCTCAGTCTCTGGTGTTTGCATAAACTCTATGGACAGAAACCATTTGGCTTTAAAGTCCTTGGTTTTGTCTCTGAGTGTGGCGGAGGCCTTTTCCATTGAGAAAAGGTGCCAAAGATTGTCATTGGCGTTGCTTTTTCAATCCAAAATTTCAAGATTGACTTGATCGCTGCTGCCATGAACGTTGTGCAGATGGGTATCTTTTGTTTAACTATACCAGTTTGTGGGTATACCCCCAGAAGAGCTGTTTCTGGGTGATAAGGTAGTGTTACCTTAGTAATTTTTTGCAACTCATTCCAAATCATGGACCAGAACTCCTTTATCCTAGGACACTCCCACCACACATGTAAATATGTTTCCTGTTCCCCACACCCCCTAAAACAAAGATTGGACCCTTTCCCACTGATTCTATTCCATCGGTTAGGATCCATGTAATAAAACATAATTGCGTTAATAATGGGTTCCCTCATCTCAAGTGACCCCAAACACTCATTCATATGTTTAAGTATGTTAGCCCACTGAGCCTTATCCCATTTAATTCCTAACACCCTTTCCCATTTCTGTAGGTATAAAGGGGGTTCCTTATACCATTCCGTTTGCAATGCCTTGTAAGTACGCGCGACTATACCTTTGTCTGCCCCTTTATTAAACAGTGCACCCTTATTTCTTTTTGTGGCCTAGTGACTTGTGCAATCCAGGATTCCTGCTTGAGCTCTGCACTTTAATTGATAGTACTGGAATGTGTTTATTGGTTGCTGTATATGCTCCCCTATGTCTTCCTGTGTCATAAATTGGTTTCCCTTATATAGTTGGTTTATTTTAGTTATCCCTATCTCTTTTAATTGTTTACAGATTTGTGTTGCTATACCTTCTCCCCTCCTTTTTACCAATTCTGTTGGTGTTATTGGCGATAATAATGTATGCATACTCGTTTTCCTCCGCACCATCTTCCATACATTCAGTGCAATCCCTGCGAAAGGATGAGCATCCCATGTTCTCCTGTCATGCTTTTCGCCTCCATGAATATAGTCCTCAAATTGCTTGACCCTTAATATCTCTTTTTACAGGTCCACCCATAGAGCCCCACTCAGGGGAGTACACCACTCCCTGATAGCCTTAAGGACTGCAAATTTGTGGTAGAGATCTAAAGTTGGCATATTAACCCCCCCCCCCCGCCACTTTCCCCTTGGGTCTTTTGGATGTCTGCTTTTTGTTTCCTGGATTTTTGTTATTCCAGATAAAGTCAAGCAGAATTTTGTTGTGCTGCTGACAAAAAGTTTTGGGGATCTTAATGGGTAACGCTGTTATTTTATACAACATTTTAGGTAGGAGTTTCATTTTATATAAATTGATTCTCCCCATCCATGAGCTGGTAAGATTAGCACAACTCAAAGTCTCCTTTTTGATCTGATTTAGAGCTTCCATATAATTTTCATGGTATAACCGCTTATGGTCTCTGGTTAGTTGTATACCCAGATACTTACGCTTATCTTTTGCCTCTGAGAACGGTTGGGTCAGTTGAATTTGGGTATATATTCTTTCATCGGAGGTGAAAATCATGGCAATGCATTTTTGAATATTGACCTTGTAGCCAGAAATTTGACTAAATTCCTCAATTAGTGCCATTAGATGGGGTAATGACTGAAGTGGCTCTGTTATATATAACAACATATCGTCTGCAAAAAGTGATAGCTTTTGCTCCTGTTCCACTGTTTTTACTTCCTTAATCTGAGCATGCTGTCTGATTGCGCACGCTAGAGGCTTCAGAGCCAAATCAAAAAGCAGCGGAGAGAGTGGACACCCCTTCCTGGTCCCCCTTGTTAAGGTGAATGTTCTGGTGTGCGCTCCATTTATCAGCAGTTTAGCCTGCGGGCGTAAGTACATAGCCTGCAACCACCTGATAAAATTCCCTCTGATTCCTATTTTTTTAAGTGTCTGATACAGGCACCACATTTCCAAGCAATCAAACGCTTTCTCAGCATCGGTGGAAATCAGGATCCTTGGCTGTTTGGTTTTGTTTAAATAATACATAATGTTTACCGTTTTTTGAATGTTATCCATCCCCAGTCTGTTGGGGATAAATCCCACTTGATCCTTATGAATTACTGTGTGGATTATAGCAGCTAATCTATTGGCCAATGTTTTGGTGAATATTTTGAAGTCAAGGTTTAAGAGCGAAATGGGGCGGTAACTTTCACACATCACAGGGTCTTTGTTAGGTTTGGTGATCAGGACCACCCGAGCCTTGTAAAAAGACTCAGGCAATTCTTTCTCTCTTGCTATCAGGTTGTATATTTTAGTAAGGTGTGCGGCCAGCAAGTCCCTGTATTTGTGATAAAATTCAGCTGGGAAGCCATCTGGCCCTGGGGTCTTGCCCTTGGCCAGCTCTTTTATGGTGGTCTTTATTTCCTCTTCTGTAAAGGGGCTATTTAGGTATCTTACTTGCATGTCATTAAACTGTGGAATTGTGATTTTAGATAAAAACTCTTCTATCTTTTCTGAGTCAGGCTCCTGTGTCTGGTATAGCTGCTCATAAAACTTTACAAAGGTTTCCTGAATTTGCTGAGTATCTGAACTAGCAGATCCAGATTGCAGCCTGATTTTTGTTATAGAACTTTTGTTCTTTCTACGTTGTACTAGCCTAGCCAGTGCCTTCCCAGCCTTATTGCCGTGCTCAAAATAGAAGCATTTTAAATGTTTCAAGTAACAGATGGTTTGTTGTTGCTTGATAATATTTATTTCACCCCTAACCTGTATTATCCTCCTCCTAAGTCTTTGGGTATAATGTGTTTGTGCTTTCTTTTCTAGTTTTAATAACTCTTGATAAAGTTCCCTCACTCGCAATTTCCTTTGTTTATTTATATTGGCTTTTATGGCTATAATTTCCCCTCTAATGACCGTTTTCGCAGCTTCCCACAAGGTGTATTCCGAGGTGACCGATCCTGAATTTAATTCAAAGTAGACTTTAATTGCCTCTTGTATCTGTTTAGGCGCTTTAGTGTTTGCAAGCAATGCAGTGTCGAGTCTCCAGTTGCTGGGCAGGCTGTCTCGCTTTGGGCCACATTCCCAATTTGAGGTCACTGCATAATGGTCCGATACTACTATTGGAAGTATGTTACATTGTTTTAGAGCTGGCAGCCCTGCTTTTTCCACCCAGCAGTGATCTATTCAGGAAAAAGAGCCATGTACTGATGAGAAAAACGAATATTCCCTTACTTTATGGTTTAAGGCTCTCCACCCATCAGTCAACCCTATCCTATCTAACTCCTCTGCAATTCTTGTTTGCCACATAGCAATTCTGATACCTCTGGATGGATCTAGTTCCGTGAAGTAGGTATTAAAATTGTCTTGTATTATTTGTAGTCCTACTGCTTCTTTCTCAATCTTTTTCAGTGTTTATTGCATAAATTGATTTGTATTGTCATTGGCCGCATATATACTTGCCAGAGCGAGGTTTTCCCCCTGTATTTCAATGTTTATCAATAGGAACCTTCCTTGTCCATCCCTTACAATTTTTTAAATTTTGGGTTCTAGCTGCTCCCTAAACCCTACGATTACCCCTGCTTTTTTTGTGGGAGCACAAGCTGCTACTACAGGTCCAGTTTTTTGGGCTATGAACCTATGCAGGTCCTTGTCAATCAGATGGGTTTCCTGAAGGAAATACACATCAACATTTTGTTCCTTTAATAAATTCTTAACCCTCTTCCTCTTAACTGGGTGGTTCAAACCCCTGACATTCAGGGTGATCATTTTAAGTGTTAATTCCATTGCAATTCAGTTACAGTCTCTGGTCTCTTACCCATGCCCTCATGTAGAAATTCTTTGACCTCCTTGAAGAACTTCGGTCTCCCCCAAGTGGCTGAAAACCCTTCCTCTCACATAATTCCCTCTTTGTTTCCCCACCCCCTTAATTCCCCTTATCCTACTCCATTACTCTCTTCCTCCCTTTGCCTGTGCACCTTAAATGTGGGGTATCATTATAGATTCGCTTACTTAGAAGTCTCTCTTCTTGTGAAAGCTTTCCCACTTATATCCTTCCCTCTTCTCCCTTTGCTCCCTTCCTTGCATGCTAGGTGTTTTATGTTTAGTTTTTTGTCTCCCCCCCTTCCCATACCTTTTGTTTGGATCCTATTCTTATAACCACCCTTTCCTCTTATGATTCTCCCGAGCTCCCGATCAGTACCATCCTATCAGACTCCCGCATGAGATCAATAGTGTCCTGCATTGTCTTCTTCTCTCATTCTGCTACCCTCTATTCAGTGTTGTATAAATTCTTCCAGTTCTTGAACTTCATCGAAGAATTTCCTTTGGTTGTCAGTCCAGACTGTCATTCTTGCTGGGAATCACACTTGGGGTTTCAGGCCTAGTTGTGTGAGTTTGGGGTAGTATTTGGCCCAGCTTTTCCGCTTTTGCGACATCTCAAATGCATAGAAAGGGAACAGCAGTATAGATGTGCCTCTAAATCTCAGCTGCTGTTGTCCTCTGGCGAGCTCCTTGTCCTTATATCTAAGGAATTTAACAATAATAGTTCGAGGTGGTTCATTGTCTTTAGGCTTGGATCTCAAAGCCTGATGTGCTCTTTCAATCTCAGGAAATGGTGCTCTAATTTCTTCTGGGAAACACTCTGCTAGTATTTGTTCCACCAACTTCTCCACTCCATCTTTCTCCCACCCCTCCGGGACACCAACTAGTCTGAGATTTGGTCTTCTTTTCCTATTTTCCAGATCCACAACTTTGTGTTGTATCTGTTTCACTAACTTCTGGGTTTGATCTAGGCCCTGTTCCTGCAACGTGGCCTGGTCTTCTGACCTTAAAACTCTCTCCTCCAGGGCCTGTATGTTCTTGTTGATATTTTTCAGTTTAAGGTTTGTTTCTTCAGAGACCTGCTGCACCTTACTGATTTTATTAAATAACTCGTCTCTGTGAAGGCTGGCTTTTTGTAAATCTAGTTTGATCTCCATTTTGAGATCTTGTATTAGGCTCACCATCCCCCTTCACCTGAGTGTTCATCTGGGGACCGTTGTTCCCCCACGGTCACCATTTTGACTGCCTCATTCTGTGCCTGACCTCCGGGATCCATGGCTATTTGAGTCCTACAGAAGCTGCACAGGGTCCCCTTTTCAGTTTGTTTTGTGCCCAGGGGGTTCCCCTGTTTACTCATCTCTTTTTCTGGTGGTTCATGTTTCGTTGCCGGTTGCGGAGGCGGGGATGGGTTATAGTGCCGATTGGGGACACTTAGATCTCTGTGCTCACAGCTAATTAGATGATTAGCTCTCCAAATCACCCAAGTGAATACCTGATGGTCCAAGATATGAATTGTGCCTCTTGAAAATGCCCATTTATGCTGGAGTGACTGTTTCTTGATGCTTTGGAAAATTGACTCTCTGTGTGAGGAATGATGGCCCCAGACTGATGATGGTGGGTCTTGGGGCTAAGGTGGCAGCTTCTAGGCATTGGCCATAGCCCCCCCTCCTGTAACTTGGCCCCAGAACCCAGACGGTGGGTCCTGGGGCTGGAGTGGCTGTTTCTTGATGCGGTGGAATGATATCATCTCCATGCGAGGAATGATGGCCCCAGACCCATGCTGGTGGGTCTTGGGGATAGAGTGGCAGCTTCTAGGTATTGGCTACAACCCTTCCTGCCAGTAACTTGGCCCCAGAACCCAGACGGTGGGTCCTGGGGCTGGAGTGGCTGTTTCTTGATACTTTGGAAAATCAGCTCTCTGTGCAAGGAATGATGGCCCCAGGCCAATGATGGTGGGTCCGGGGATAAGATGGTAGCTTCTAGGTATTGGTCACAGCCCTCCCTGCCTGTATCTTGGCCCAGAACCCTGATGGGGGGTCCTGGGGATGCAGTGGCTGTTCTTGATACGGTGGAACTACACGCCTCTGTGCAAGGACTGATGGCCCCAGACCCATGATGGTGGGTCCTGGGGTTAGAGTGGCAGCTTCTGGATACTGCCACAGTCCTCCCTGCCTGTAACTTGGCCCCAGAACCCTGATGGTGGGTTCTGGGGCTGGAGTGGTTGTTTCTTGGTGCGTTGTAATCACCTCTGTGAAAGGAATGATGGCCCCAGACCCATGATGGTGGGTCCTGAGTCTAGAGTGGCAGCTTCTAGATACATATTGGCCACAGCCCTCCCTGCCAGTAACGTAGGCCCCAGAACCCTGATGGTGGGTTCTGGGACTGGAATGGCTGTTTATTTTTAATATATCTATCTATCTCTACACTAAATCTAACTGCTATTAACTATTCTAAAACCTATTGAACTAAATGGAATATCCTAATAATTAACTACAAATGCCTTGTCCTACAAACACACTGTATCTCTATCTATCTCTATAACTAAGCTAACTACTATGTATATCTATCTAGTAACTGTCTATCTAATAACTATCTATCTGCATATACAATATTACACAGGGGGAAACACAAAGAACACAGGGAAGGGGTACAAAACTGAAATGAAAATCAATCTAATAATTTTCCTACTCTAAAGAAATCCAAAACTTAAAACAGGGGAAGGGAATCAGGGATGGAATAAAGGGAGAGGGAAAAGGATTCAATGGAGGTGGGAGGGAGGAAGGAAGATTGAACACAGGGAACACAGGGAGGGAAAACAAAAAATAACACCTAAATCTATCTAATATAATCTAAATAAATGATAATATGGAGGTAAATGGGTTGGATGGGTTAAATAGGAGGAGGATAGCAATGGATTAGGAATAGGAAGGAACAAAAACTGCTGGGAGAGAGGGAGCCTTCTGAAACGCCTGCTTTTCAGGATCAGTGACTAGCTCAGAAGGTGTTGGGAAGGGGGGAGGCAATCAGTTTTGTTGCTTGTGAAGCCCCCATCATGGACTGCCTTCAGTATATTGGCCACATTGTCCATGACCACACACCCCTTGGTGAACGCTACACCTAGCGTGACCCACTCCCTCACCATGGCAGCCAGGGGTGCCTCAAGGATCTTTGAGGTGTGGGAGATGTGAATTGCTTGTGCCTGAAGCAAGGCCCACCTATACCCTGCTTCAGAACCCCTCCTGGCACTGGCAAGTGCTGCCGCTGGGTGTTTCCAACAGTGTGCAGTCACTGCCAGGTAGACATGCTGTGCATTCCTACTTGACCACAGCTCTGTTGTAAAGTGGACCGTGGCCCCCCCAGACCCTGTCAGCTGCTCCCTCACCCACTCCTTCAAAGCCCTGTACAGCTGTGGCACCACAGTGCAACTCAGGATGGAGCAGGAAGGCAGCTTAAACTGGGGGGCCAGGAATCCAATCAGTTTCTGGAAGCCCTTGTCCTCTACAATTGAGAAGGGCTGCCCATCCAGCGCAGTCATCTTGGCCAACAGGCGCTTGGCTTTCTCTTGAAAGAAGCCACGCCACCATCTAGCACCCAATGGCCTTGGCAGCTGTCCCCACTCCAGCTCCTCCATAGTGGGCTGAGGCTGCTGGTGAGTCTCCTGCTGCTGTTCTGCCCCCATAGTGCTCTTGCTGCTAGAGGCAGCAGCATTTGGTGCAGGATGCTTCCGCTGAAGGAGTCAGGCAACTGGCCGTTGTAGTCGAGAACCCGCTGGCATCCACTTCCCCTGCCTTCCTGCTTAGCAGCAGAGCACTGTGGCATGACGTCAGGTGCCTCACCATTGCAGTTCTCCCAAGGTTGGTGAACACCTGCCCACACTTCACCAGCTTATTGCACAAAGTGCACTGCACCTCTCTTGGATCATCTGCCTGCACCAGCTTAAAATGTTCCCAAACAGAGGATTTTCTCCCCCTCCTGCCTTCTGGCCTGCCCCAGGTGATGCACTGCTGCCAGCACTGCTGGGAGAGAGAGAACTTGGTGGAACTGGTGACACAGCTTTGGGAGTAGGGTCAGCCATCTCCTCAACTCAATACATTTCCTCTATGGCACTAGTGTCTGCCTCTGACTCATTGTTGTCCACGATCACGGTGATGTCCCAGGAAGGGGAGTACTGGGACCCTTAGGATAGACTGTCCGTGCCTGCCATGCTGCTGGCACTCTCCCTGTGCCCCCCTCTATTGCTACTAGTGCTGCTGCTGCTACTCCTCTCCCTACTGCCATTGTCCGGGGATCAGGCCCTGCCTCTAGCAGCCAGGGTGGGATCCACCAGCTCTGGACTGCTGTGGATCGCCTTGACAGTGTGAGACATTGGTGGCCCTGGAGGAATATCGGAAGCAGAAGCACCTGCTCTAGCAATCGCAGCAGAGAAAGCCGCAGCTTCATGCACTGCAGACCTTCCAGTGACCTGCGTGGCAGTGGAGGAGGGCACTGCCTGAAAGTGACGCTGATCTGCTAAAGCCTGTCGCCTTAAAGCAGGCCTGCTGAGTTTGGGGCGTGGTGATGTGCTCGGGCTACTGTCTGCTGCCACTCCCCTGGCATGGCCCCTCCACCTCTGGCACGTGCCCCATTGCCTTCCCTATGGAAAGAAGACTGGCTTATCCTTCCCTTATCTATTTCTCCCTCCAAAATAACGTTTTTATATTTTATTTTTATTTATTTTTTATTTTTATTTTTATTTTTTAACTAATATTATATATACATATATATACACACTGAATCTAACTGGTATAACTATTTTAAATGCTATCAACTAAATGGATTATCTAATAAGTAGTTGTGGTAGTATTTTTATTGTTTTGGCCGAAGCCGTTACAAAGTAAATAATAAATACAAATTAAGTATTTCTCTCATATATATGTATATATGGGATGGGGGGAAACACAAAGAACTATTAGAGGAGAGAGGAGTACAAAACTGAAATGAAACCTAAATCAATTTAATGCTTCTCAAAATGAATAAAAAAGCAGAGGAAGGGAATCAGGGATGGAATATAGAGAGAGGGAGAGGGAAAGGTTTCAATGGAGGGGGGAGGGAGGAAGGAAGATTGAACACAGGGAACACAAGGAGGGGTAAAAACAAAAAATAACATCTAAATCTATCTAATCTATTCTAAATAAATGATAATATAGAGGTAGTTGGGTTGGATGGGTGAAATAGGAGAATGACAATGGATTGAGGAGAACAAAACTGCTGGGAGATGGAGCCTTCTGAAACACGTGCTGTTCAGGAACAGTGACTAGCTCAGAAGATGTTGGTGGGGGGAGGGCAGTGAGTTTTGTTACTTGCTGCTGCCGTCTCACCGCAAGCCCCATTGGCTTCATGCAGCCTAGCCCATGGCCAATCGCAGACTGTGAAGCCAGTGGTCTCAGGAGAAAAGGGATGGTGATTGGGCAGGCTGGCAGCTAATCCAAGTCTCTCCACCCCTGGTGCTTGGAAGTCTGCTCCTCAGCTGACTCCCCCTCCCTGTCACGTTTTGCCTTCCAGTGACACGTTTTTGCCACTCGAACTCATCCAAATGCATTCGAACTGACCAAAATGTTTGGTCGTTTTGGAGTTCGGAATCAGGAACAGTTCGGTGGGTCCGGGTTTGGGTTCGGTAGTCCAAACAGGCCGAGTTCTGTACCGCGTTCGCCCATCCGTATCCAGGAAGGCTTGGTGCTTGGTGGCTGGCACCCATAGTGGGATGGGCATTGCAGCTGGAATCAGTGGAGCAGCAGCAGATGCCCAGCCAGGGCTTTTTGGCCAGCACCCCTGTTTATCTGAGCATTTCAGGCTGGCAGGCCTCCAGTTCTGCTTGCTCAATGCTGGGTTCTCCAGTTCTAGTCACCATCATGGCTGGAACTTGCAGGCTGCCAGGGACTGGTGAAGCAGCAGCAGAGACCTGGCCAGGGCTTGCTGGCTGGCACCCCTACTTGGCTGTGCATTGCAGGCTGGATGGCATTGGTGGAGCAGCATCAGAGGCCTGGCCAGGGCTTGCTGGCTGGCACCCCTACTCCACTGTGCATTGCAGACTGGCAATGTTTAGTGGAAATGCTGAGTGACACTGCTGCAGAGCACCCACTCAGGTGGAATGTTTGAGGAGGGATTAGATTGGGCAGCTCCCACCATGGCTACCCCAGGAGCAAGCTACCATGCACTCCCTCTGCCATGGACCATGAGGGAGGAAGCACACAGGGCTGGCCTTAGCTATCAACATGTCACTACCAGGTGAGAGTCCTGGGGAACCCAGGATCCCCAGGGATTCTGGCTAGTTCTTCTGAGGCCATTTCTCCTGACCGCTGAGTGCCAGCAGCAGCAGTAGAGGACTGACCAGGGCTTGGTGGCTGGCACCCCTACTTGGCCAGGCGTTTCAGGCAGGCTGGCATCGGTGGAGCAGCAGCAGAGGGTCAGGCCAGCTTGGAGGGAGAGGGGGACTGAAGAACCTTTGGCTGTGGCCAGTGCATGACCAGAAGAGCTTTGATACTGCAATTAAAGCCACTGGCCCAGTTAATAGTGCAACTAGCCATGTCTTTAACTAACCTCAGGACAATCTCGGGTCTGCCATTACCTTACAGTGAGCTCACCCAGTTTACATAGAACCTACTTATGTAAAGTAACAGGAAATAATGCCTGACCCAGAAATATTTATTTATTTCATGTTTTTTATGCTGCCCCCTCCTGCAGAGCATCTCAGGGAGGCTAAGAACATTTAAAAACAAATAATATAATAAGAACTCTACATTTAAAATAACCCACTGTAAAGCCAATAAAACCCCACCCTAACTCAACCCACCCATCTCTTGGCAAAGGCCCAGCAGAACAGTCAGTTCTTACACTGTCTATGGAAAGGGTTAAGGTCTACAGCCAGGGTACAATTTGGGTAAATAATGGGTACAATTTACAAGAAAGCAGATTTTAGCCAAATACAAAGAAGAGTCCCAATGACATGAGCTGCTTGACAGTGGGATTCCTATCTCTCATTAAGTTTTGGTTTTTTTTTGTAATAGGGGCTACAGGATAACAGCCAGCACACCTTGTTGCTGTAAGTTTCCAGCATTGCACAGGGGGTTGGACTAAATAATCTCAAAGGTACTTCACACACCATGAGGCCACAATTCTAGGGATCTATGATAATTCAAACACCAGGGACCTATGTGTACATCCCTTTCATGGTCCTAGTCAGTTGGGGGTACATACCACCCAAATGTCCAAAGGACATCTCTGCTTTGATCCTGCCCATTAGAAGTCATCCACTCAGAAAGCCTGGAAGCAGCCAATCTCATGTGGCAGAACAGCATGATCATTTCCAGTGCCCTCAGGAAGGCCAGGCCTGGGAAAACCATCAGTCTATGAGCAATGAAGGCATCTGGGGGGCTTCCTGTTTGCAGGGGGGGTACACCTGTGCCCTCTCATCTCCTGGATTGTTGCCAGGGTGACCCAACTTGCCCACCCTCAAAATGGGGGTAAGTGGAGAAAAAGCCCACCCAAATCTGGCAGCCACATCCCACTTGTGAGGCACAATTGGACTGGGGTGTGAGGCAACAGCACAGGCCCCATGTGGTTTAATTTAATTTAACTTATATATTTAATGGGGTGGGCATTCTCAGTGGCTGGGCCCCAGTTGTGGAACTCCCTCCCAGAGGAAGCATGGCTGGCCTAGAGTTTGTTGGCCTTCCATTGGTCCTGTATGACATTGCTATTCTTCCAGACCTATGGAGACGGGGAGGGGAGGGTTGGCTAATTTGAGTGTGGGTGTTTTAAATGGATTTTAATGATAAAATTGTAGATTTTAATGTATTAATGTATTGTTTTATATTGTGTTGGGAGCCGCCCCGAGATGCCATAGGCATGGGGAGCGGGGGCAGCATATAAATACAATCAATCAATCAATCAATTTATTTATTGTATAAAAACTGCTCTGGTGCAAAAGAGGTGAGGATTTCAGGTGCCTCCCTGGCTAGGGGCCTAGACTCCCACCTTGTGCTGGGGGGAACAAGGCAAATTGAGCTGTGTTCATAAGCCCAGCTTCCTTCATGACTGTTTTCTGGACTGTCAGGCACATTTACTTTCCTGGATATAAGTTTGTGAAATGTAGGGATGGGTGAATGCGGTTCGGAAGTTCAGAGTTCGGACCGAACTCGACCAGTTCGGTCTACTGAACCAAACTTCTGAACCGAACTCGATTTTCGAACCGAACCAAATTTCCAAACTCGGTTCTGTTCGCCCATCCTTATAAGATAATATTCCATTTAGTTCAATGGGGGTTGAATTTCTGAACTCTGTTCGGAAGTTCGGAGTTTGGACCGAACTCGAATAGTTCAGTCGACCGAACCGAACTTCCGAACTGAACTCGATTTTTGAACCAAACCGAACCGAATTTCCAAACTCAGTACTGTTTGCCCATCCCTAGTGAAATGACCATCAGTCAGCCCAGTAAGCTCCTGCCCAGGGTCCCCAGTACCGGTCTCTTCCTACGCTGAGTGGTGGGTGCACAGCACATGCTCTCGAAAACAGGTTTCCCTATGGCCTGCGCAATGTGCCATTGCCCTCCCCCCGATGTCTGTGTGTGTGTGTGTGTGTGTGTGTGTGAAATCAACCATCTCATGTGAAGGGAAGCATCCTCCTGCAGTGGATTACTTTTCTCAGTGCTCCTGGGTTCTGACAGAGCTGCACATCTAAATTGTGCTGCAGTCCAGCTGTTGGACTGCCCAGGAAAATTCTTGCAGAGTTGGGAGCTCACAGGTAAGTCCCTTAATGACCTGAACCAAACCAAGTGCTGTGTTCGAGGTGCCAAGGAGCCAGTCTGCTCCTCTGTCTCCACTATAAGCCCACAATCCATCCAGCCTTGAGGGAGAGGCAGTCTCCTCATCTCCTGCAGGGACAGTTCATGGAAGTAGTGGGTGAGGCTGCCGAAAAGCTACAGCTTGGTAGCCTTGGGGGCCCCTGCCCATGCTGCTTCAATGGCTCCAACCCTGCAACTGGGGCTGGGAGCTTGCATTAGCCCTGTCAGTTTCACCTCGCAAGACCTCATTGACATCTTTATGCCTGGTTGCCCCAGCAACCTGGGCCAGGTGCTGTTTTATTCCCGCCACAGTGGCCCATGCCCATGGCAGCCATCTGCACTTAGTAGGGATGGGCGAACAGATCACGATTTGGGTTCAGTTGTTAGGTTCGGTCTGGTTCGGCCATTTGGTTCAGTCGTTCAGTTCGGTCGCCGAGTTCAAGTTCGGTTGTTCGGTTTGATCGTGTTCGGTTTGGTTCGGGCATTCAAAAAAAGTATCGCGAGAGCCTGTGATCATGCCGGAAACCAGAAATTTGAGTGCATGTGGAGGTTGTGTGGGTGAGAGCATGCATGTTGTGGCTGGCTGGGTGTTTGGTTTTTATTCGTGTGTTTTGGCTGTGTGGTGTGTGTTGGTTTTGGCTTGAACGGTTGGTGAGTGCTGGTGGGTGCTGTTTGTTGTCTGTGTGTGTCTGTTTTAAAAAAAATGGAGAAGCAGGTGACCAATGCCACCACCATTAAATGCCGGGCCTGGGGGAAGGCCAAGGTGGCGGAGCCGGTGGTGGAGGAAGAGGTTCCTCCTGCCACTGCTGCTGGACCTTCAGTGGTGGAGGAGGAGCCAGAGCCGGTGGGCACAGGAGGTGTTGATGCCACTGCTGCCAGGTTTGCAAACTTTTTTTTTACTTTGAGGACAGTAAACTTAAGGCTCTATCCATTAGAGAGATCTCACTGGCAGGCGGGTGGGTGCGTGGGTGGTGGGCATCAGTCAGGCACAAACAGTGGACATCAGTGTGTAGCAGCGGATGTCTGTCACAGAAAGAGAGGGTACTGTAGTGTGTGGGGTTCTTCCAGCAGTCAGGCATGAGCGCAAGCAGCACGCCCACCCAAATATGTGCCTGCCAGCCATAGCAAGGGTTTCCACTCTCCAGTTACCATTCCTACCTAGCACCCCCAAATAAGGGCTGAATTTGCATGTGCCAGCCAGGGTATTTCTAGTTGCCATACCTAGAGCCCCAGGGAGGGCAGGATTTGCACATGCCATCCAGTGTCTCTCCATTGATATCCCTCCCTAGCAGCACCCCAAGGAGGTCAGGATTTGCATGTGCCAGTCATGGTCTCTCCATTGCCATCCCTCCCTAGCAGCACCCCAAGAGGGCAGGATATGCACGTGTCAGCCAGGGTCTCTCAATTTGCCATCCCTAGCATCCCATAGCTCCCCAAGGAGAGCAAGATTTGCATATGCCAGCAAGGGTCTTTCTAGTTGCCATCCCTAGTGCCCCAAGGAGGGCAGGGGATTTGCATGTGCCAGACAGGGTCACCATCTCCCATTGCCATACCTAGCACCCCAAGGAGGGAGGACTAGAGGCATCATCATAAATGCATGATATTACTTAGGTGTTGTTTATGTGTTCCTGTTTCAGAGAGAAATCGGATGCCAGCCCCACACTGGTGCCACACCACACAGGACAATGAGGCAGAGGTCAGACTCACCAGTGCAACCCCCAGACAGCCAGCGGACAAGGTCCAATGTCTGGAAGTGGTTTGAGAAGCAAGAAAAATACACCACCTGCAAGTTAAGGCACGGGGGCTGGAACAACAGGGAATAGATTGCCCAATGCCCTATGATCTGTTAGGAACGGAATTCCCCTGCAGAGAGAGATTGGTCACCCACACACCCACTTGTGGAGGAGACAGAATGCAGGCAGGGCTTGACACAGACCATTGGTATCATGCAGTATGGAACTTCTTAGGTTCCTATCTTTTTATCTGCTTCTTTAGATCTGCTTCAAAAAATTAAGGACTGGAGGCAGAGAGAGGGGACCACATCGGGACTAATTGCCCATATTGAAAAGCTACACAGCCTGACGGTCATTTGGCATGAGGACTCTGGTGTGGCTATGGAGCCTGAGCAACAGCGCCAGAAGAAGGGGGGAAGGCAACCTGGAAGTGCCGGCATGTAAGCCCTTCCCCCTTCCCCCTCCTCCAGCCTCGATGTGGAGTCCCCCATGCCACGGGAGTCTGCTGAGGACAAGGCCTGGCGGGAGGGAAGGGGGTGAATGAAGCTTTGAAGCGGCTGCAGTCTCCCAGTTTTATGTTATGGGATGGGACAGGACGGTATGCATGCAAGTGGCTTCTCAGAGTTTGCAACCCCCACCCTCCCGCCAGTGTCAAAGATAGAAGT
>QEPC01007016.1:31688-48598 GCA_003113815.1 Sphenodon punctatus
GGCAGCAGCGGTCTCAAGTGAATTCCGGACCATAAGTGACATGTGCTGATGTGACCTGCTCTATAAAGGCCATGCAAGCCCCTGATTGGCTTGTGACCTGAATAAAGCAGGTCCTGGATTGACTCACTGCCAAGGAAGGGAAATTCTGCGGGGATTTTCCCAGTTTCTGCGATAATCCTGCCTAGGGCAGGATTCTGCGAAAATTCCGCGAATCGCAGAAGCGCAGAAGACTCGGGGCCCTGATTATGATGTCTTTCCACCACATCGAGAAGCAGCCACTCCATCCCCAGGACCATCCCCAGGGGCTCTGCCTGCCCCTCCCCTTCCCAAGCACCAGCCAGTCCCTTCACAACAATGCCCGCCTATCTCTTTGGATCGACTGTCTAAGAGATCCTTGGCCTAAACACTATCCGCAGCAAGGGTTCTGTACGTTGGCCATCAATGTCTGCTTCTTCCAGTGCCAATGGCCCCCAGGCCAGGCCTATATGCTGTCTGCGCCATGATGCCATGGCATTAAGAAAAAGCTGCTGCTGCCAGAACTATATGCTGTCTGCATCACGCGTTCTATACCCTAGGTTGCTGCCAAGCTCAAAGCATGCCTCAGCCCGCCAACCCGCCAACTATATACAATACTTTGCCTCTGTCTGGGTTGTAGGCTAGCGCCCACTCCACACATTCAACTCTGACTGGAGTTGGGGCCCTTTGCAGCACCCCCACCCTTGGGGCCTCCTTGATTGCCCTTCCTGGGGTGGCCCTGGCCATTCCTACCCTTGCCCCATGACTGCCAACCCTTGGTGCACACTGTTGTGGCAGGGTTCCCTCCACAAATGGCACACGTGTGCTTAAATCTGCAGCCAGTGCACACACACCTGCCTGAATGGGGGTGACTCTGGGATCTTGGTCCTTACGGTCCTCGTTTCGAAAGGGGTCATTAGACGGTGTGACCCCCCCCTCAGGCCAGAACATGCCTGCTATCAGACCTGGGGGCATTGGCCACATTATTCATGCAGTTTAACCACAGATCTGGGAAATCTGTATCTCATATTAGGCTAGGGGTGTACAAAGCTCTGTAGTGGAATGCCTTGTTGTACCTGAGCCAGGCCCTGGAGGGGCCCATGTCATAAGTGCGGCGGACGATAGCTGCATACTTCATTAATGCATATGTCCAGTTCGGATAGGCCTGGACCATGACTCCCTGGTAAATGGAGTAGGCTATCATCCAGTTTGACCAATTACGGTGAGCTTTCAGGCACCAAAAGCGCTCCTTTTCTTTACAATCATCCCTATCATTCGGGTCAGGTATGGGGTCAGTAAATAAGAGGGTGAAAATATCTATGTATTCTCCCCTCCAGATCCTTTCTCCCGTGGTCTGGAGGAGGTGGGCCCCTATGGGGGAAGAGACATCCGTGTATCCTCCCCCAGGTGGGGAGGTGGCCTTGGCCTCCCAACAGGTGCTCCATGGATGCTCTGTGGCTAAGCCCACACCTGCATGGCCTGGGCCCCGTATGGGCCAGGCCCACCTATTACCATGGAAGGAGGGCCATACTGGCTTGGTGTAGGTACTGAGGCCACATTCCACCATAAGGGTGGAGTCTCATTCCTCCCTGCCATGGGCTGATTAATCCCGGTTGTCAGGGGCCCTGTTCCAGCTGCCATAGTGCTCACTGGAATCCAGGGGATGGTGTGGCCCGGTAGCTGTCCATGTATTGTCCCATATGGGGACCATCCTTCCCCTCTCCCTGGCACCTGTCCCAGGTTCATATACTCGGATGCCTGGTTGTACCCAGTCTGGTATCCACCCAACCCTTCGTCCCTCATACCTATGTATGCTGACACTTGGTGTCCTGGCTCAGGAACGGGCAGTGGAGGTGGCTGGTATTCTTGCGCCATAGCCTGAAGTCCCCTCTTGAGGACTGCAATCCTCTGGAATGCCGCCTGTAATCCTGGTGCCAGCAGGTCCTCACCCTTGTCCTGCCTCCCTTGGTCTGGCTGGTCATTTCTGTGGGGAGAGGTATGGGGCCCCCTTGGCCCGCACCTCTGTGTAGTGGGGGTGGGGAGGGAGGGGCTGGAAAGTATCATGCCCTGATGGGGGAGGGGGCCCCAGACTTTGGGATCCACCTTCGGGGGAAGGGGCCCATGGTTGGGCCCGGGCTTTGCATGGAGAGGGGGGGGTCAGCCAATGTACATCCTAGCCCCTGTGTCCTCTTGGTACCTGGATGGGGTAGGGGGTTACCATGCTTCCCTCCTCCTCGGGGAGGGGGGTACTGCCTTGGGTAGGTAGGGTCAATGACCAGCCCCAAGTTAGGGGCCTGCCGCTGTATTATCCCTGCAAGGGCACTTTGGCCGCCCTGCTGGGCCATCTCNCCCCATAAAGATGGACCAGACGGACCCTCCGCCCCCCCGCGCTCTTCCCCTACTGCTATCAACCCAGCGTCAAAATCGGCCTGAATCCGAGCAATCTTGTCTGCGAAGTAGATGACAAACTCCTCACAGCGGGCCCGGGACAAGTCCCCATCCAGGCAGAGGGAGGCCGGACTATTCCCATGGCTGGGGCAGCCATCCTTGCTGAAAGAGAAGCTGAAGGCAGGGGCCAGCCCCCAGGGGCAGCTGACCCGAGAGGGAATTCAGGCCTGCCAGCCTGAACCAGATCCGCTGGTACCATGAATGAGGGTGGAGTGCTGCCAGCCCAGGATGCAGGCATGCGACCATGTGCCACATCAGGGCCTTTCACAACACCAATCTATCCTGCATTGCCCCCAGGACAGCTGCAACAAAGCCACCCATGGGGGGGGATTGGGCCCCAGTGAGTCCCGGGGACTGGTCTGTTACCTGGGGGTGGGCGGCCGCTCCGGGAGAGGGGGGACTACAAGCCCAATTGGGGGCTCCATTGGTGTTCCCATGCACTGGGGATGCTGCCACTCAGAGCCCTTTTGGGTCTGCTTTGTTTTTGCCTTTCCCATCCCTTGGGAGAGGAAAGGCCACTGGAGATCGGAGAAAGGAACAGCTTGCTCCTTGTTCTCCATGTCTGGTATGAGGCTCAGAGGGAGTGGAGCAGGCAGAGAGGCCCCGCCCTTCTGGGGAAGGGGCCTTGCAGTCCGCACCATTCCCCATTGGCTGTAACCCCCATTGCTGGGGCAACGCTGGCTGGGCACCTCTTCTCCCGTCGTGACCCAGCCATTCCCCCAGCATTGTTCCCGGTGCAAGCAATTTGCTGCAGCAGGAAGCATGAGCCATCCTCCTCCTTGCCCCATTCCTAAGGGAGCACGACAAAGAGCCCTGATGGCCGCCATTAATGGCTGGCCAACGGCTTTTCTTTTAAAACCATGAACTAAATACCTTGACATCAAGGTATTTCGTTTGCAGTTTTAAAAGAACGCGTGACCAGCTTTAATGCACAAAATGACTAATCTAATCCTGGCCCATGGGATTATCAAAAGTCACGTGAATGGATCACGCTCCCACTCATCTAAAAATGCACTAAATCAGGAATACATAGGTGAAAGATGAGTTGCAACAGGCAAGAGACATTAAAGCCAACAAAACGAGGTTCTACAAATATATCAGTCAAAATATATACAGAGTAAGGAATTTGTCGGTCTGTTGCCTAGTGAAAATGATGAACTGTTAACAGAAGACAGAAGGAAGTCATAGATGTTCAGTGCCTACTAGGGATGGGACACTGGGGAGAATACCAGATACTGGATTTATCAGTATCGGATCTCCCTGCTATCGGATTTACCAGTATCGGCATACCAGATTTTTAACATTGACCGCTTTACCGGTTTTTTAACATTGTGGCTATTTACTTCAATGGCCGCAATTTAAAAAAAAACGGTGGAGCGGCCAGTGTTAAAAATCTGGTATGCCAATACAGGTGATTATCAGATTATCGGATTAATCTGATATACCTGATTATCAGTGTATCGGATTTATCCAATACTGATATTCCCACCTCTAGTGCCTAGCTTGTTTCAGTTTCGACTGAAAATGTAAAATGTGACTAGGTTGGAAAAATCTCAAACACAGTGGGAGAAGGAATGCAAAATAGCATAACAGCATGTCAAAGACCATTTGACTAACCTGAATGAATATAAGTCAGCAGGGTCTGATACAATGTACCTTAGGGTGTAAAAGGAACTAATCAATGAAGTCTCAGAAATACTGGCAATTATATTTGTACAAGATCATAAGTGAAGCCCATCTTTAAAAAGTGGGAAAAAGACGACCCAGGAAATCATAGACTGGCCAGTTTGACCTCGATACCCACCAGTCACTAGAACAAAGAACACATTAAATTTGTAAACATCTGGAGGGCAAAGGAGAGATTTCTAGAAGCCAACATGGGTTTATGAACAAATCATGCTAAACCCACTTAATCTCTTTTTTTGATAGGGTAATTGGTTTGGTGGATAAGGGAACTGTAGTGGATATAATTTAGTAAAGCTTTTGACAGTTCCACATGTCATCTTCATAAGTAAACTGGAGAAATGGGACCATACTGAAGCTTTGATAAGGCTGAATGACAGTAAGGCTAAGCAAAGAATAATAATTAATTTATCACTGTGAGATTGGAAGGTTGCCTCAAGTAGGATTCCACAGGGCTGTAAGGACTTGGGCGCTGAGTACAGTATTTGGTGCCTCCAAGGTCAGGGCCCAGGACTGATGCTGAACAAACCACACCCCTTCTCAGCTTTACTCCATGACCCCAGTTTTCTGATTGGCTGCTGGTCTGTATATAAGGCCAGCCATAAGCCACAGGAAGTGGGGTAAATTGTTGGCCAATGTCTTGTTCCCCAGTATGCCTTTTGTTTGTCTTTGCCCTCGTGTTTCCATGGACTTGGACCGGCTCTGCAGCCCTGCCTCTTGGACCTAGTGTATGCTTTGGGATGACTGGAGCCCAGCCCTTCTGACCCTCCCTCCTGGAACCTGGTCTTTCAAATCCTGCCTGGGAGTCTGGCTGCCCCTCTGCTCTTGGTCCCCGAGAGTGCTCATCCATCCGTCTGCTTGGATGGGGGTTCAGCACCTGCTTGGATGGGGGCCTGGCATCTGTGTAAATGTGCCCCTTATGCAACTGCCCTTGAGGCCCCTATTCAATTGATCCATGAGCCCACTCTGCCCTGTCTGAGGCCTGTTTGCCTATTCTGTTCAAACTCCAGCTGGTTCATTGTGTCTGCCTCATCTCATCCATCAAGTCCTGCCTCACCTTGTCTACGCCTGCCCCTGTGGTCCATGTGTTGACCCCCACCATGACCCTTGAAACTGGCACCTTGATCTTGCACCAACTATCTGGACCCTGATCCTGCACCAAATTAACCAGCACTGATCTTGCCACAACTCTCCATGCCCCAGCCCATGGACCCTGACAAGCATTAACAGACCTGATGTTGGTCTGCTGCAGGCCGGGACATTGTTTACATGCCATCAGATGTAGGCTTGCTTCTGCCCTGGGATGGGTAGGTGGCTGGCCCAGGACGCAATCCTGGAAAAATCTCCGGACATGTATCATAGTCCAGTGGCCACCCAAATGGGCCAATGTGGGTTGGAGCATGGGTCCTGCCTATCCCCACCACAGGGTGGAGGCAGCTATGACCATGCACCATGGCTATTTGTCATGGGAGGGGGTGACTCTAGGGCATCATTTTGGCCGCCCTCTTTTTCATTAAGGTTGGCGGCCCTTTTTTGCATGAAAAAAATGCCCTGATGGCCATTTTGCAAATGCACAGTGTGGAACAGGGAGCTGAGGTGGTGAGACGTGACACTGATGAGCCTATATAAGTATCTAAATAAGATAGATAATTCCACCAAACTGGTCCATAACTGTAAGCCAAATCTTAGTCACTCACCTCACTCATATGGGTACAGGGACTAGGCTGGAATGGGTCCTGGTGCAGTAGGAGAAAAGAACACCCCCATGCTCTCAGCGGGGGGTGGGGGTGGATTTGTGCTCGCCTTCCCAGAACAGGGGGGGAGGTGCAGGGGTGGGCAAGGGCTGTTTTTGCCCCTCCCCTGCAGCTCATGAGGCTTGGCACTGTGGACCAATGGGGGGTGGTGGGTGGGGAGGAGATGCACCTGGTGGGCGGAGACCTGGCCAGGTATGTATACCTGGACCGGCCAGGAGCATCTTCCTCTCTCCTCTGGTGCAGGAACACATGCAAGGATTTTTTTGCTGGGACCTTACTGGATTACAGGATCTTTTCCTCAGGTTTCTATGGTGCAGACAAGGGCTAGTCATGGTGGCAGGGGTTCTAGGGCTCAACAGGTCACAGGGGCCCTGTCCTCTAATGGGGCAAGGAGGCGAGCCTGGTCGGGGGCTCCTGCCACCCATGCTTCAAGGAGGGTCCAGGAGCAGCTGGATAGCGCTTCTAGGTACAGCATGCAGAATGTAACCAGGATGATTGCCATTGCTCTGGAGACCGTGCACGCACAGCGCTCAGGAGAGTCAGCAGTGGATCCTCCTCCTCCCAAATGGGGGTGAAGAGGGCGTGTCCCTGGCCCTAGGCAACTGGACAGTGAGGGGGGAATACTGAACCACAGGAACATGGCTGCTGAGATGCAGGATGCCATGATGGACGTGCAAGGGACAAGCGGGATGCCGTCGGAACTGACTAACCAAGGTGAAGGGTCCACAGGTCTCGCAGTTACTGGTACTGTAGGCCCTATGGGTGGGTGGCCAGGGCTGCAATCCGGGAGGGGTGGCAGGACCCAACCTGGCAGCCGATGGGCAGGCCATGCAGTGGTATTGGGAAAAATTGGCAGCACTGCCATTAGATGCCAATGCTGCAACCCTGGTATGGGATACTAATGCAGTTTGCATGGAGGCCCAAGCCACCTATGGGTGGCCGGGCATCACACCAGACTTACACGCATATGCCATCCCCATCTCCTTGTCTGGCGATCACCTGTTCCTTGCAACAAAGGAAAAGATATGGAAGGGGGAATTTCTAGACATGTTCATGTTGTTACACGGTGAGGAGCCGGGTGAGGAGGGCATGGAGTCTGATAAAGGGGGAAAGGGTAAGCGGAAAAGACCCCCGGTACCCAGGACTTGGGAAAAATAGTCATCCTGCTGCTATATCTATATGGGGGTAGTGGCATACAGGCTCCCAGGTAGGACTTGGCAGTTAATCCAATGGCTTCTGTAATTCAGAAGGCTTATTTAGACTTGTGGGGGGATGGCCTGGCTAGAATACAACTAAATGTTTTATCATAGGGAGGCATCCAACCCCCACACACGCTGGGATATTATAGATTACAATGCACACTCACAAATTATGGCCCCGCACTGCCCTACGGCAGGCATCCGGCCGGGGAGTGGGGTGGTACTACCAGGGCCTTCGAAGCAAGTTTTGGGGAAGCCGGTATGTTGGACTTTCAATGGGAAGGGGTGTTTTCGTGCCCGTTGTAAATACGCCCACACTTGTGCTAACTGCAGAAGTGGTCCCCCGACTCTTCCTGCTTCCGGGCCCGCCCTGATTCCAGGAAGCAGAGGTTTGCAAACAGAGACCCAAAGCAGGACCGGCAGGGGAGTGGAGGAGCACAGCAGGCAAGCAGGGGTCTAGGGTTTGGCTCCTATGCCAGTCAAGCTTGAGATGCTGGGTCCCCTTCTGTAGCGTTACCCCAACAGGGTCAATGCTGACTACTTATGGTGGGGTTTTTTGGAGGGTTTTCAGATTCCTTACATGGGTCCATGAGTCAGCCAGTTAGCGAACAACTTGAAATCGGTGTGGGGAATGGAGAAGGTGATGTGGACTAAGATTGGTAAAGAAATAGCGGCAGGGAGGGTGGCGGGGCCATTCCCAGCCCCTCCATTTCAGCCCTTGAGGTGTTCACCACTGGGGATAATGTCAAAAAAGACCACGGGGGAGTACAGCTTGATACATCAGTTGCCATACCCCAGAGGCAGTTCTGTCAGTGATGGAATTGACCCCGTGCTGTGCTCAGTGCAGTACACTTCTTTTGATGCCAGGGTGTGGATCATGCAGGCATGTGGGAAGGGGGTGCTCATGGGAAAGTGTGACATAAACCTATAAAGCTCTTCACAACCTCGCTCCCCCCTACCTTTCTGCACTTATCGCCCTCCATACTCCAGCCCGTGCACTTCGCTCCTCCTCTGTCCCTTCTCTCACCCTTCCACGCCTTCCCTGCTCCCCTAAGCGCCTTCATCCCTTCTCACTTGCTGCCCCCCATGCCTGGAACTCCCTCCCTGTCCACATCCGCCTTGCCCCCTCCCTTCATACCTTCAAATCTCTCCTTAAAACTCACCTCTTTCGCTCTGCTCTGTCTGACTCTTTATCCTGCTGAGCCACTATTCCTATACCTACGATCGGTTTACCCTTATCCTTGCAACATGGACCTGCCTGCTGTCATTCTCATCGTAACCAAGCCAAGTACGTGCACTTGAGACCTCGCATCTTCATGAATGTTAGACCCCTTGTCTCTCCCTCTGTTCCCCTTCCTAAGTCTCTCCCCCAGCTCCTGTCTCTCAGATTGTAAGCCCTAGGGGCAGGGACCGTGTCTATTTTATTACTTTGTAAAGTGCCAGGTACACTGCTGGCGCTATATAAATGTTTGTTAATAATAATAATAATAACATAAAAGTCAGAAACTCTGCTGAGAGCTCTGACCTGCAAGCTATTATGGTTTCTAAAATTGCACCCCCTTTACATAAAGTTAAATTTAGTTGCATCTTGGAGCATTACTTATTGCATTTGCAAGACTCCAATCTGAGGTGATTGGTTACTCTCCTCCAATTTAATCTTTTGGAAACAGCAGTTGTTAAAGGGAGAAGACATCGCACCCCTTACCAGGATAGACTGTGTAACTGCGATATGCGGGAACCTGAAACCTTATGCCATGTCTTGTTCTATTGTCCGAGATATGCAGAACTTAGAGAGAGCTGGATAATACCTCTATTTCAGGATTTCCCGCTTTTATTGGAGGGGAAGTTAATTCACTTTTTGGAGGTGACAGATTTGGCTAGGACTAAGGCAGTTGCCTGCTTTCTCAAATGTGTGGAAAGAATCTGGAAAGTAACTAGTGAAACAAATGGGTAATGTACCCAGTCTCCTTATTCCTCCTTTGGATAATGCTCAGTTAGCTAAGGGATCAAGCTGCAATACCGCTTGAGATTTGCCCTCTAAGGGAATGATTTATCTGTTTCCCCGTTTTTGTTGTGGGGTGCTGTTACTTTATTCCCTTGACTGTGTTTAAATAGATGCTATTTTTATATTGTTTTATGATCTTTTATGTTTTTTTATGGTTATAATTTGTATATGCTGGTTGTACTATTTTAGTTGTTATAGCAAACGAACCATAGCAGGTGTGAGGGTCCCTCACCACCGTATTTGGATATCCAAATGCCTTAGGGAGGACCTTATAACCTGACTAACGTTCCTTGATACATGGGACTTTGCTATGGAGGGATGTATGGCTGCACGAGATGGATCTTCAAATAGTATCCGATGCTGCTGGGGGGACAGGTTTTGGAGTTTTCTTTCAGGGCAGTTGGTGTGCACAGCTGTGGCCACCCCAATGGGCTTCCACAGAGCTAATCAGAGACATAACTTTTCTGGAGCTCTTTCCATTACAGGTGGCGTTGGAGCTCTGGTTGCAGCACTTTCAGGACACTCATGTATGTTTTTGGTCCAATAACCAGGCGGTGGTACAGGTAGTCAACCGACGGTCTAGTAAATCCAGCAGAGTCATGGTCTTAGTTCATTGGTTTGCCCTGAAGTGCCTTTCCCTTAACATGTATTTTTCAGCCAAACACATGCCTGGCATTCATAACAATATTGCTGATTCCCTCTCTCGTTTTCAGATGGAGCAGTTCTGTTCCCTGGCACCTGGTGCCAACACCAACCCAGACGTGATGCCAGAGGCCCTTTGGGAACTTGGGAGTAGGGCTGAAGCAGCAGCAGCTGTTACCTCACCGCCATTCCATTCTGAGAACTCGGCACTTAATGTGTCTTGCCGCCAACTTCCCCTTGATATTTCCACGATTCCACATTACCTGCTGCCAGTATCTGCAGATGCGGCATGTCTGCAGTTTGTGAACACAGGTGGTTTTATGCTGCCTTCCGCCACTGAGCGCAAGTCCCTGACACAACGTGATGCTGAATAATAGATCATTGAATGAATGAACTTAGGGTGACACTGACTACCTGCTTCAGAGTCCGCTTCAGAAGTGTAGCCACCATGGCACGGGGCGTGGGTGCATTTGAGTCCATTCCCTGCCCTGGGAAGGAGCCGGCAGTGATCAGGGCTGGCCCCAGGCATATGCGGCATCCGCGGGAGCTGGGAGCCCTACTCCTGAGTCCCGGAGGAGTCTCTCTTGCACCACCAGCACCGCCTTTTTAAACAGCTCAGTTGTAGCCCCGCAGCGCTGCTACACCGGTAGGGGAAGAGTTCCCCCTTTTCCCTCCCTCACAGCGAAAGTTGCTGCCTTGTAAACAAAGTTCTTCTTCGAGGGTCTCCTTCCATTCTCACTTGCACACACTTCTCTTACCGGCATATACCAAGTTCACTAACTTAAAAAAAAAACGTGACGTTCACACCCTATATAAGGTACCTAAACCCAACACAGTTCCTTCCAACCCTAAGCCACAGCCTGGGAGGGGGGCAGCAGGCAGGGGGAAGCCTGCTCTGGGGGGACCATTCAGCTGGGGGAAGGTTGGTTGTTCAGTGCTGTCTCTGTTATAAGGATGGACAGATCTTCACTCTTCCCTTTGTGATCGCCCCATAGAGAGAAATGGGGTGCAGGGCAGCTACAATGAGGCAGAGAGCCATCCCAGCAAAGGGGAAGAATTTGTCCTTGGCATCCTAATTCACAAGAGAATTCACAGAAGAGCAGGGACTCCCCCCACCCTCCATCCCCTGGATCAGCATCAGGAACCAGGTGCTCACTCACTGCTGCTGGGGCCGGGGATCCCTGCACTCTAAGCGGGACAGAGACTAGTGCACAAGGAGGGACAACCAACAGGGTAGCACCCAGAGTTTACTTTTAAGGGAGGGATCTTTGTTATCCCTCTTTGCGCACTAGTTGCTGTCTCTGTCCCGCTTAGAGTGCAGGGATTCCCCAGAAGCAGTGAGTGAGCGCCTGGCTCCTGATGTTGATCCAGGGGATGGAGGGTGGTGGAAATCCCTGCTCTTCTGTGAGTTCTCTTGTGCGTTAGGGTGCCAAGGACAAATTCTTCCCCTTTGTTGGGATGGCTCTCTGCCTCATTGTAGCTGCTCTGCACCCCCATTTCTCTCTATGGGGCGATCACAAAAGGAAGAGGGAGGATCTGTACATCCTTCTAACAGAGACAGCACTGAACAACCAACCCTTCCCCAGCTGAATGAACCCCCAGAGCNCTCAGATTGTAAGCCCTAGGGGCAGGGACCGTGTCTATTTTATTACTTTGTAAAGTGCCAGGTACACTGCTGGCGCTATATAAATGTTTGTTAATAATAATAATAATAACATAAAAGTCAGAAACTCTGCTGAGAGCTCTGACCTGCAAGCTATTATGGTTTCTAAAATTGCACCCCCTTTACATAAAGTTAAATTTAGTTGCATCTTGGAGCATTACTTATTGCATTTGCAAGACTCCAATCTGAGGTGATTGGTTACTCTCCTCCAATTTAATCTTTTGGAAACAGCAGTTGTTAAAGGGAGAAGACATCGCACCCCTTACCAGGATAGACTGTGTAACTGCGATATGCGGGAACCTGAAACCTTATGCCATGTCTTGTTCTATTGTCCGAGATATGCAGAACTTAGAGAGAGCTGGATAATACCTCTATTTCAGGATTTCCCGCTTTTATTGGAGGGGAAGTTAATTCACTTTTTGGAGGTGACAGATTTGGCTAGGACTAAGGCAGTTGCCTGCTTTCTCAAATGTGTGGAAAGAATCTGGAAAGTAACTAGTGAAACAAATGGGTAATGTACCCAGTCTCCTTATTCCTCCTTTGGATAATGCTCAGTTAGCTAAGGGATCAAGCTGCAATACCGCTTGAGATTTGCCCTCTAAGGGAATGATTTATCTGTTTCCCCGTTTTTGTTGTGGGGTGCTGTTACTTTATTCCCTTGACTGTGTTTAAATAGATGCTATTTTTATATTGTTTTATGATCTTTTATGTTTTTTTATGGTTATAATTTGTATATGCTGGTTGTACTATTTTAGTTGTTATAGCAAACGAACCATAGCAGGTGTGAGGGTCCCTCACCACCGTATTTGGATATCCAAATGCCTTAGGGAGGACCTTATAACCTGACTAACGTTCCTTGATACATGGGACTTTGCTATGGAGGGATGTATGGCTGCACGAGATGGATCTTCAAATAGTATCCGATGCTGCTGGGGGGACAGGTTTTGGAGTTTTCTTTCAGGGCAGTTGGTGTGCACAGCTGTGGCCACCCCAATGGGCTTCCACAGAGCTAATCAGAGACATAACTTTTCTGGAGCTCTTTCCATTACAGGTGGCGTTGGAGCTCTGGTTGCAGCACTTTCAGGACACTCATGTATGTTTTTGGTCCAATAACCAGGCGGTGGTACAGGTAGTCAACCGACGGTCTAGTAAATCCAGCAGAGTCATGGTCTTAGTTCATTGGTTTGCCCTGAAGTGCCTTTCCCTTAACATGTATTTTTCAGCCAAACACATGCCTGGCATTCATAACAATATTGCTGATTCCCTCTCTCGTTTTCAGATGGAGCAGTTCTGTTCCCTGGCACCTGGTGCCAACACCAACCCAGACGTGATGCCAGAGGCCCTTTGGGAACTTGGGAGTAGGGCTGAAGCAGCAGCAGCTGTTACCTCACCGCCATTCCATTCTGAGAACTCGGCACTTAATGTGTCTTGCCGCCAACTTCCCCTTGATATTTCCACGATTCCACATTACCTGCTGCCAGTATCTGCAGATGCGGCATGTCTGCAGTTTGTGAACACAGGTGGTTTTATGCTGCCTTCCGCCACTGAGCGCAAGTCCCTGACACAACGTGATGCTGAATAATAGATCATTGAATGAATGAACTTAGGGTGACACTGACTACCTGCTTCAGAGTCCGCTTCAGAAGTGTAGCCACCATGGCACGGGGCGTGGGTGCATTTGAGTCCATTCCCTGCCCTGGGAAGGAGCCGGCAGTGATCAGGGCTGGCCCCAGGCATATGCGGCATCCGCGGGAGCTGGGAGCCCTACTCCTGAGTCCCGGAGGAGTCTCTCTTGCACCACCAGCACCGCCTTTTTAAACAGCTCAGTTGTAGCCCCGCAGCGCTGCTACACCGGTAGGGGAAGAGTTCCCCCTTTTCCCTCCCTCACAGCGAAAGTTGCTGCCTTGTAAACAAAGTTCTTCTTCGAGGGTCTCCTTCCATTCTCACTTGCACACACTTCTCTTACCGGCATATACCAAGTTCACTAACTTAAAAAAAAAACGTGACGTTCACACCCTATATAAGGTACCTAAACCCAACACAGTTCCTTCCAACCCTAAGCCACAGCCTGGGAGGGGGGCAGCAGGCAGGGGGAAGCCTGCTCTGGGGGGACCATTCAGCTGGGGGAAGGTTGGTTGTTCAGTGCTGTCTCTGTTATAAGGATGGACAGATCTTCACTCTTCCCTTTGTGATCGCCCCATAGAGAGAAATGGGGTGCAGGGCAGCTACAATGAGGCAGAGAGCCATCCCAGCAAAGGGGAAGAATTTGTCCTTGGCATCCTAATTCACAAGAGAATTCACAGAAGAGCAGGGACTCCCCCCACCCTCCATCCCCTGGATCAGCATCAGGAACCAGGTGCTCACTCACTGCTGCTGGGGCCGGGGATCCCTGCACTCTAAGCGGGACAGAGACTAGTGCACAAGGAGGGACAACCAACAGGGTAGCACCCAGAGTTTACTTTTAAGGGAGGGATCTTTGTTATCCCTCTTTGCGCACTAGTTGCTGTCTCTGTCCCGCTTAGAGTGCAGGGATTCCCCAGAAGCAGTGAGTGAGCGCCTGGCTCCTGATGTTGATCCAGGGGATGGAGGGTGGTGGAAATCCCTGCTCTTCTGTGAGTTCTCTTGTGCGTTAGGGTGCCAAGGACAAATTCTTCCCCTTTGTTGGGATGGCTCTCTGCCTCATTGTAGCTGCTCTGCACCCCCATTTCTCTCTATGGGGCGATCACAAAAGGAAGAGGGAGGATCTGTACATCCTTCTAACAGAGACAGCACTGAACAACCAACCCTTCCCCAGCTGAATGAACCCCCAGAGCAGGCTGCCCACTGCCTGCTGCCCCCCTCCCAGGCTGTAGATCCAACCTGCATGGAGTGTCATTTTGTTAGAAAATTCCCCCACCGCCTCTTTCTAGGCCTGGTACTCTCCCATTTGTGAGAATGGGAGGAGCCACTTGAAGGATAACAAAAAGGTTGCTGCCTTGTAAACAAGGTTCTTCAAGATGGCACCAAACATTCTCACAAGCACCCACCCTTCCAACCCCGCATGGAATTTTCTTCCTAATTGCTTAGGGTTGGAAGGAGCTGTGTTGGGTTTAGGTATCTTATATATGGTGGGGGCATGTGAACATCACATGTTTTTTTTTTAAGCTAGTGAACTTGGTATATGCCGGTAAGAGAAGGGCACGCAAGTGAGAATGAAAGGAGCCCCTCGAAGAAGAACTTTGTTTACAAGGCAGCAACTTCCCCCGTGCCATGGTCGCTACACCTCTGCCTGCTGCAAGAATCACAAAGCTGCAGTGCTTAAGGGAAAGGGGAAACTGTGGCAAACCTACTGCTTCCGCGTGAAATCTACGGTGGTGAAAATACCATGGCAGCAACTGCAGAAAGCCGTGAGTGCAAGGTGAGAAAATCTCTCCCTTCCTAACCATGCTACTTGGTGTGGAAAAGCACTTTCCACCGGTAAATGCTACTGCAGCAGTACGGCATTTCAGCTCTACTTGGGAGCAAAGATTAGACAAGGGCATTAAAGTTGCGGTGTCGAGCTCCACCTGGTGCTCATACATGAACTCGTTCCTGGAATTCCGCAATTTTCTGTCCTACCACGGTTTTCAGGAACAATGGCCCATACCCCCCCCCATCACATGGAGTGGTTCATGGCCCACTTGAGTTGCCGTGGATTGGCACCACACACCATAAAGTGTCATCTAGTGGCTATTGCTTTCTTCTGCAAGGCGCAGGGGATGGCGGATCCCTGTGCAGGTTTCAGGCTCCATAGGGCTGTTGAGGGGTGGGCCAAAGTGTGGGGTCTCAGAAGGGATGCCTGTCTGCCACTACCTGTTAATACGCTGGCCCGCTTGATTGCTGTGCTGCCATGGTTCTGTTAATCTCCTTATGAGGTGTTGCTTTTCTGGGCGTTTTTTTCCACAGCGTTTTTTGCAGCATTAAGGATCAGTGAGCTGGTACCTTCTTGGCAGGGTGATCGGTCAGGCACTGCCCTAGAGTTGCGGGACATAGCCCAAATGACTAACTCTATCGTCATCACAATTCGGTGATCCAGGACTGATCAGGATGGATGGGGTCACCTATTGACGCTGCACCAACCCCCAGTTCGGGTGATGTGCCCGGTCTTGGCATTGGATGCTTACTTGGATGTGTGCCTGTGCCTCCAGGGCCCCCTCTTCATGCATTTGGTGGGGTCATTTCTGACCAAATTCCAATTTTGGGTGATTTTTAGTAAGGTTTGCCGATGCTGGTGCTGTGGTCATCCAAACACCACACTGCTAATTCAGACTTTGGCACCCAGCTGGGTTGTGAACTGCGGGCCCGAATTTATTGGTTTGGGTGCAGTGGTATGTGATAGGGACAGCTGAAGCCTTCACTGTTCAGCAGGACGGCATGCTTTGGGCCGCCTGACATCCTTGTTATCCACTTGGGCAAGAATGACCTTGGCCTGCGCAGTGCATGGGAGCTCACGGGTGAGATGAAGACTCGCATCTCTGAATTGATAGCTGCATGGCCACAGTCCTCCATTTGGTGGTTGGATTTGCTGGAGCGCCGGAATTGGTGGTACGCCACCGCGCCAGGTAAGTTAGAGCGTGCCGAGTGAAAAATCAACAGGGCTAAGTGGGCATTCTTCGTGGACAGGGGAGGCTGGGTGTTACACCATGAGTGGATTGTGTGCCAGGATGCAGGCCTTTTTCTTGATGACAGTGTGCATTTGTCTGAGGAGGGGAACGCTGTCTGGCTGGAGGACTTGAGGGTGGTTTTTCATACGCATTTTGGGATACCTGTGTGGGGAAAAGGGGTTGAGTGAAGTTTCTTCCTCCCCCCTTTTTGTGGTGGTTAGTGGGGTAGGAACCATGCTGTGGTAAGACTCCCTAAGAGCTAAGGGGATGTGCTTGCACCCCATCACCACTTGGAGAGTGGGGGGGTCTTAAAGGCGGGGGCCCCAGCCCAGGCTCGGGATGACTGGTAAGGGGCTTCAATCTGCTCTGACCCAAGATGAGGGTGAATTCGAAGGGTCAAGTCACCCAGGCGAGGTGGGCGAGACTTAGCTCAGCCTCCTTGCCTGCTTGGTATTAGCATGGTTCCTCTCCGCTACATACACACAGGTTTTCTTTATTTGCTTGTTGTTAAGTGTATATATTAGGGGCGGGAAACTGGTAAAATCCGGTATCCGATAATGCCAGTACCGGGCGTACCGGCATTATCGGATTCGACCCGGTAATCTGGTCCGGGGTACCGGATTCCGGGTACCGGATTTTTTGCATTGCAGCCATTTAAAAATGGCTGCAATGTAAAAAAACTTCAAGCCCCAAATTAAAAAAAACAAACCCTCCCCGAGTCCAGGCTGCGCGGGTGGAAGGGGGGACACCCCCCACCCACCCTGCCCAGCCTGGATTTTTGTTTAAAAACAGACTGAGAGGCGAGCCCACCCCCCAGCACCAGCGGCCGCGGCGTCCCCGCAGCCGCCGGTAAGTATGACCCGATCCCTGGGGGGGGTG
>QEPC01007016.1:50183-73043 GCA_003113815.1 Sphenodon punctatus
ATCTTCATGAATGTTAGACCCCTTGTCTCTCCCTCTGTTCCCCTTCCTAAGTCTCTCCCCCAGCTCCTGTCTCTCAGATTGTAAGCCCTAGGGGCAGGGACCGTGTCTGTTTTATTACTTTGTAAAGTGCAAGGTACACTGATAGCGCTATATAAATGTTTGTTAATAATAATAATAATAATAATGGGGGCCCCAGCCCAGGCTTGGGACAGCTGGTAGGGGACTTCAACCTGCCCTGACCCAAGAGGAGAGTGAATTCGAAGGGTCGATTCACCTGGGTGAGGCAGGTGAGACTTAGTTCAGCCTCCTTGCCTGCTTGGTATTAGTGTGGTTTCTCTCCGCTACATACACACAGGTTTTCTTTATTTGCTTGTTTTTAAGTGTATATATAATGTAATAAAGTGGTGACCAATGCCTCTTTTATCCCAAAATATGCTTTGTCTGTTCTTACGGGTAGTGCAGGCATAAATGGGCTACCCAGTTTTCCTGTGCCAGTGGAAGGAACACAGCTTCACCAAAGAACATGGCCCCATGACTCATGGGCCATGGGACAAAACTGTACCGTTGGTCCCTATTATAGATACACCCTCATGAAGTTATTGTCACTGGCTCCAAATAAGAGGAGCAGGATTTGTCCTGTAATGGATAAATGATCAAACACAACTGACAAAATAAATGTTTGTTTGCTACATATTCCTTAGTAACCTGCTGGGGTTAATTTCAAGCATTAGCAAAATGTTGATAAGAAGAAGAGAGAAGGCATCTTTAGTTATATTAAAACCAAAGGGACTTATTATCATAAATAGTGAATATGGAGAGAAACTTGCAGGCAGGGGTGATGTTAGGCATGTGTGTTGGGTTCCAAATAAGGGCCCTTTTTTCACGAGACTGTAACAGTCATGCCGCACAGCGGATCTACATGGGCGTGAGTGGTACCATTTTGTGTAAATTCTGCATCTGGTGAGTTGTGGGTGAATGCGCGCTCCCATGAAACATGCATCCACACTCACTGGGGGGGGAGAGAAGGGGTGCATCCCTCTGCACAGAAAAACCGGGAAAAATGGAGGTTGGTCCATGCATGGGGATGCATGGGGATGTGTGAGGGGTGGGTGTGCATCTGAGTGCACCGGCACCCATGTGCCGCCCACTCTGCGGTGCGCACATCCACCCCTAAGCAGCCATGGCCCATGTAAAAAGGGCCATGGTCTCTGAGCGTATAGGCCCCCAATGGGCCCCCCACTAAGAGAAACCCCACTAGGATCTCCAAGTGCACCTTCCTCTTATCTAGAATGTCACTAATAGGTTTTTCTTTTAACAGGACCCCACAATTCTTCTGGGCTCGTGGGAATGTTTTAAGATCGGTGAATAAAATCAAAGGAAATTCTAAATAAAGCAAACATTGGCACAGTATTCTTATAAATAATCAATCACCTATTAAACAAATATTTTTTTCCAGAGAGCTCTGGCAATGACCATGACAAGAGAAGGCTTCCCAGAAGACTTAAACCTGCTGATGTCTACAGTATTCAGTATGTATATTATTTTAAAAGGTTCCTTAGCAATGTAATAATTTCCTGAAATGCTGCCTATATCTACAGTTTGTATTAGGAAAGTTTATCCTATGAAGCCAAAAGATAAAGGACATCTCCAGTTAAATGGAACATTTCACGAATGGTTGAGTTTGTAATCTTATCACATGGACTTTATCCCTTTCAAGTGGTGTTGGAATTCAGCTGTCACAGCAAAGGGGCCTCCTTTTTCATTTAGTCTGACTTCCAACTCAAAGTGTACTTGGACTCCTTCTTGAAGCAACAACAAGAATAATATAATGTTTTGTACTTGTGGAGCACCTTTCATCGGAGCAGCCTGAGAGCCTCACAATACTGCTGTGAGCTAGACATGGGCCAATTTCACACAAGGTAAACTGAAAGAGAGGAAGGTCAGAGCCTCTATTTTGGCTTTTAGCCATGTGCTTAGCTGGAAATTGTGCCTTGGGCACTAAGCCAGAGTGTTTCCTGGAGCTCCCAATGTTTGCAAGGGAATGCATGCTGCTACATCATTCAATTCTTGCCACCACTTCCCTATTCCTCTCCTTCTTTTGGGATGTTAATGCCATGTGTGATGCTAACAGGGAACAGCCCTTGATCTCAGGAAAGTTTAATTCCCAGTTGCTCAGGAGATCATGGTAAGGATAAAGAGCCTCGCTCCTTCTCCCTTGCAAGCATGGAGACATACAATCAAATCTACTTGTACCCATGGCCATTCTGTACCCAGAATCAATTTTACAGTCAGGAGAAATGTTTGGAGATATCAGGCAAAATAACCTAAATATTTGTTTTCACCATTTGACAACATTGGGTGTTTTCAGAGATGACAGTGTCACGGTTTAACCCACTGTAGCACAGGTTAAACTGAGGGTCACTGTGGAAAAGTGCCTGCCAGGGGCTAGCCCGGACTGTGACTTAAGGAAATCCTGAGCATGGCATTGGTGTGGTGTGGTGCTGGTAAATTGAACAACCCAGGCAAGGGGAGCCATGCAGAGAGATGACTTCATGGTGCCAAGCAGTGCAAACAGCAGTGGCACACGCTTATTTTTTAAAATAGCATGGCATTGGTGTGGTGTGGTGCGGTGCTGGTGACTTAAACAGCCCAGAAAAGGGGAAGTGCAGCCAGTCAGAGCAATCCCTCTGCCTCATGGTGCCAGCCAAGCAGCAGGCAGCAGCAATGTGGCATCCAATGTATTATTATTATTATTATTATTATTATTATTAATAATAATAATAATAATAATAATAATAAATCATGGCAAGGTAGAAAACATAACCCCCATTCCCCCAGCATTGGACAGGACAAGCCAAACCTTGCCATGCCATGGCAGACTACACCACTCCCCTCCAGCCAATTACTTTCAGATCAGCAGTGTAGCCCACAGCCAAATTTACCAATGACAATGGAAAATGGCTGTGCAACCACTTTTATTTTGCCCTGCCAACCAATCAACCAATCAAAACTTGCCATAGCTCAATTGTCCTTTCCCATACCCCCCTCCTACTAAAAACAGCACGAAGTTTCGTTTCCTAGCTCTGTGAAACTCAACTCCAGCCACATGTGCAGTGTTGCCAGTATTTGACAGAGGCTTCTGATGTTTTCCAAGGAATGGCCTTGTTCTCAGAACTTCAGGACTCAGAAATTCTAAACCGAGGACTGGAATCCTCGATGAATCCCTAAGTTTTCCGAAGACCAAGTTTCAGCACTACAAAAAAGCTGGTAGGTTTTCTCATTACATGAATAAAGGTTAATGACCTGTTTCCAACAGAAGTAGCATCACACTGGCCCTTTTTACATGGGTCGTAGCTACGTGGGGGTGGGGGTGCATGCCGCAGCATAGGAGGCACGTGGGTTCCCGTGCACACGGGTGCATCCCCACACATCTCCATGCACGGAGCAACCTCTGTTTTTCCCTGGTTGCTCTGTGCATGGATAATGGCTACCAGAGCACATTGTTTCACGGGACCACGCACACACCCCTGTTCATCGGCCACGTGGGCATGAGTTGTATTGTCTTGTGTAAAAGGGGCCTGTGGTTTCTCTTTTCAGGCCTACAAATAACAAATACTGAATATGCAAATATCCATTTTGGTAGCAGTTACTATTAGGATAGCTATCAAAACATGTAAACAGTATCCACAAATACAAAATGTATTACTTGCTGCAGTTGTAACCTGACCTGCCATGGTAAATTTTCCTCTGGCTTATTTATGAACTACTAGGACTAAACTGTTCCACATCCTCAGATACTTTCTTGAATGCTTGATTTGTTTTGGGTTTATTACAAATCCGTAGGAGTCTGTGCTGTGGATTACTGCCCACTAATATAGCTTTATTCCTAATGCATGGCTACCAGAGTGCATTATCCACCCACTCTTTGCCAGTGAGGACAGTTTCATCTTTCATCAATTAGGGGGTGAGGGGGGGGGACACATTCCACTTATGAATTTCCTGGACATATAACGCAGTACCTCTTTTGATCAAGTAAACTAATGTCAGAAAGTCTACTGGTAATTATGAGTTTCATGATATGTCATTGAAGAGGTTAACATCTTTTGACGCAGTCTTTCAGCAACCATTTCTACAAGAGGAAATGACTATTTAGAAGTGCATGTATGATAATGCTTGGTTGTGAAAATGAACTGGAAGTAGAAAATGAACTATTTTATTAAACTAGTTTCCCTTTTAGAAGACAACAGCACACAATACAAGTTAAAAACAATGGTAATTGTGTTGATATAGATTGTTGGGCACTACAAAGAGTCAATAAGGGCCAATTTCTATATGGTGGCTTGGCACAGGACCTTTGCAGGGTTTTCATGGGATTCAAGAAAGTTTTTTTCCCATATGTTTTCCCCTGTCCAAGGCCAGGAGAGAATAGAATGGTTTTTACAAATGAAAAATCTGGACTATATTGGGGGTGGGGAGAGAATTCTGTAATTTTTTTCCGCTGGATTTTATTGAACATTTTTGGATATAAGCTCCACCAATTTTTTTAACTCCAGTGGGTCAAATTCTCTTTCAGCATTTGAAAATAAAAGTTTAGTGGACAAGCAGAGCTGACATTTGGAAGATGCAGTGGGCATTCTGTCCAAGTCACTAAGAGCTTATGTGTTTGGTTAAGTTCAAATAGTGCTGGATTTAGCAGACTAAGCATTTTATCGTGTTGTCCGTAGACAAGGTAGAGTGTGAAACCATTGTACAAAATCTAGAGTGATTCTTCTATCAACTTAAGATATACATTTATTTATTTATTTATTTGTAACATTTATATTCTACCTCTCCTGCCTAAGCAGCTGGTAAATAAAATGAAATTCATAAATAAAGCTGAAATACTGCATTCTCACTATGCCGAACAGCCAAGCAACTGAAGAATCCTCTTTAGTGGAGTATATCTCTTGAACTGCAGAGTCCTCTACGGTGGCAGTCTTTATGGTACTACAGAGGTGGAATGAGTATGATAATCATTTACCTCATGACTCATTCTGAATGGTACCAGTTGGCTGCACACTGCCTGTATGAGGAAGAAGCTGACCACTAGATAACACTGTAGCTGGAAAGAATTTAGCATCATGCTTCTTTCTCAAATGCCTGCTGTTCTTTAGTAAAATGTCCTCAGAACAAAATCCTATATCTCAGAAATTGTTCCATTCTATATCTCCAAGAAATTGTGGGGCCCTGTTCAAATAATTCTTTAGCATTTTGGCTTACATTCAATGATTCATGATTGGTTAGCAAGAGGATAAATGTTGATATTGTGACATAGAGTAGACTGGGCCTGAAACTGAGGGCTTAATGAGATCCAGTGGATGGAAACAAAAGCAGGATAAAGTCTGACTAAAACTATAGATGCAAATTCTTTTCAGTGAGGGAGAATGTTAAGGGATTCTTCTTCACTTCAGTCCCACAAAATGTGTTTTCATACAAATAAAGGCAGGGCTCTAGAAGGTGGAGCAAAGAATCTGAATTCCCCCTAAAAACTGAGTGTTGTGAACTCTATCCTGGAAAGTAGAGCGAGGCATAACAAGACCCAAGACCCAAAGATTGAGGTTGGACAAATTCAACCTTGAAATATAATACACTTCATAACAATGGGGGTAATTGAACACTAGAAGTCCTTACAAAGGGATGTGGTGGGCTCATTATCATTTGGAGTCCTTATATGGAGAGAGAGCTTAATTCTAAAAAACCTATGATTTAATCCCAATGGGATAAATGCGGTTGACTGCATATACGTCGGGAACAGGGAGTGATCATCAGGGATTGCCCATTGTGACTGCTGGTACCTCTCCCATGCGACCTAGACTGGCTGCTGTCAGAGAAAGGATGCTGGGCTTGATGGACCATTGATCTAATTCAGTATGGCATTTCTTATGTTCTTATGTAAGATCAGACAAGTTGCTCAGAATGTTCCTTTCCATGTCTAAAGACTAAGATGAAACTATGAGAACTTAATTTTTAAAAAAAGATAACATCTTCCTAAAGGCGTTGAACTAGTGGTTTTGAATTTGATTCAGAGATTGTATTTCTATGGCTTGTGTCATACAAGGGTCAGATTAGATAGTACCTTGCTGCCAGTACCGGGGTCTTGACTCCTCACCCCAAGGGCTCTTGGAGCGGTATCTGGGCCTACAGAACCACTGCCCCTGGACATGCCCCCTCCGCCCCTCTTGTTGATCTCCAGCCCCTGTCATGCTTCTCAGCTTCCTGCTTGGCTGTCAGTGAGCATATAAGGTTTTCTGGTAGCACCAGAAAGCTGGGGAAAACACATGCTCACACTTCTGGTTCATGGCCCCACCCCATTTGTACTCTTGGCTAGGCCTAAAATGAGATCTTGCAAAAGCGAGACATCTTCTTGAAATTAGGGATGTGCGAACAGAACTGAGTTTGGATGTTCAGGTGTTCAGACTAAAAACTTAGTTTGAGTTCATGGGTTCGGTCCAGCAGAGTTCAGACCCCCTGAACTTTCGGTGGAGTTTGGCGCTGCCAGAAAGTTTGGGGCACTTCAGGGACCCCCAGGGGGGCCTGTGGTGGCATGGCAGGCCATTGGAGACCCAGCAGCAGCAGCAGCAGCAGGGACCGGGAAGACTTGGTGCTTGGCACCCCGGATTGACTGGGCAGGCAGGCTCGGCACTTAACCCCTGGGGTGCCTGTGGCATGAGGGCTGGCTGTTGGAGACCCAGAAGCATCAGTAGCAGTAGCAACAGCAGCAGAGACCAGGAAGGCTTGGTGTCTGGCACCTCAGCTTGCCTAGGCAGGCAGGCTTGGCGCTTGGCCCCTGGGGGTGCCCATGGTGCCAGGGCTGGCCGTTGCAGACCCAACAGCAGCAGAGACTGGGAAGGCTTGGCACTTGGCACCCCGGCTTGCCTGGGCAGGCAGGCTCGGCGCTTGGCCACTGGGGGTGCCCATGGAGACAGGGCTGGCCATCAGAGATCCAGCAGCAGCAGTAGCAGCAGCAGTAGCAGCAGCACAGATCAGGAAGGCTAGGTGCTTGGCACCCTGGCTTCCCGTGCAGGTAGGCTCAGCACTTGGCACCTGGCAGTGCCTGTGGCACCAGGGATGGCCGTCGGAGACCCAGCGGCAGCAGCAGAGGCTGGGAAGGTGTGGGGCTTGGTGGCTGGCCTGGCACCCCTACTTGGCTGGGTATTGCAGGCTGTCAGGCATCAGTGGAGCAGTGGCAGACATTAGATTGCCCGGTAGCAGAACGCATGGTACAGTAGAGGCAGCTGAGGCAGCAGCAGCAGACAGGCAGTGTGGCATGAGCAGCAGAAGACAGGGTCAGCAGCAGTAGCCCAGATTGAGGAGGCGCCCTGTCCCAAGACTGCCCCTGGCATGGTATGGCATGTGCCACTGCACCATCAATCCATGTCCAGGAGCATCTTGGGGAATCCCAGCAGTGGAAGGTTCACCTTGATGAAAAGCAACTTCTTCACCAACTTGACCCCAGTCCCCGGGCAGTGCGGTGAGCAAATGTCCCCTGCCATAGAGAACACCCACTCGCTGGGGACACTTGTTGGTAGGTAGGCCACTTGGGACAGGGCCGGCCACACGTCCCTCCAAGAGCTGTGTCGTCACCATGTTCTTCCCCTCCCATCAATGCTGTCAGTGGTGCAGCAGCAGCAGCCAGTTGAGGCCCAGAAGCATCAGTGCACCATGGAGGAGCTGGGGTGGGAGCAGCTGCCAAGTCCATCTGCAGCTGCAGGATATGGAGGGTGGCATGGCTTTAACTGAAAGACACGGGCATGTTGGGGGAAATGATTGTGCTCAATGGGAAGCCCTTCTTGGTGGTTGGGGGTGCATGGTGATGCACTGCGCGGCCAACATATTGAGGGCAGTCTGCGAGGGGGCTTCACCAGCATCCCATGCGCTGCACACACCCTTCACCTGGTGGTCAGGGATGCTCTGGGTTTGGGTGAGAAGGGGATTGGGGCAGGCACCTGTAGCTCCCTGATTGAGTGGGGGAGGAAGCTGGCTGGTTTCTTTAACCAGAACATGAAGGGCAGCGACCTCCTCTGGGTGAAGCAGGTAGAGCAAGACTCCCCAGTGCACCAGTTGGTGCAGGATGTGTCCACCCGGTGGAATTCGACATTCCTGATGCTCGAGCGGCTTCTCGAGCAGAAAACTGCCTTGCATCAAGTGCAACTAGTGATGGACAGTGGGGCACCTCCAGGGTACGATGGGGCAGAATGGGAGATACTGGCTCACACAGTCTTCATACTCAGACCATTCCTGGCTGTGACGGACATCATCAACTCCTCCACGGACACCATAATCCTGAGGAGGCTGGAGGAAATTCTCCAAGGGCGGTATTGTGGCCCTCAGGGCAAGAAGCTGGTGGATGAGGCGGTTGCCCTGGTGTGGCAGCTGAAGGCAGGGCTGAAGGCATTGTTCAATGAGCTCCTGAAGTGGGTGGAATATGTGTTGGCAACCATGCTGGACCACAGGGTCAAGGGCAGTGTGGCACACCAGACAGAGCTCTATGGACACTGGAAGGGTGACCTGGTGGAGAGGGTCTGGCAGGCAGAGAGGGCTCTGGAGAGTGTGCAGCAGCAGCAGCAGCAGCAGCAGCAGGATGCCCCTGGGGATGGTGGGAGTAGGAGCGGTCACCATTTTTCAGATGGTGGGGTCTATCCCTGACCCCAGTCCTAGCAGTAGAAGCACCAGCAGCAGGCTGAGCAGCAACAGCAGCATCCCTATTGCCAGCAGCAGCTCATATGTGCAGGACACTCTGGTGAGCATGGGCTCATACACACCTGGGGAGGCAGCGTGGCTGGGGGCAGTGGTGGAGGTGGTGCCAAAGGCCAGTTATGAGAGGGAGTATGACAGCGCCTCAGCAGCAGTGGAGAGCTTCCTAGAGGAGGAGCCATGCATAGAACCCAGCAGTGATCCCTTGGCCTACTGGCCCAGCAAGACCAACGTGTGGCATCTCTGACCACCAGGTGAAGGGGGTGTGTGGTTCAAGGAATGCTGATGAAGCCCCCCTCATTGACTGCCATTAGTATGTTGGCCGCATTGTCTGTCACCAAACACCTCTTGGTGAAGGGCATGTCTGGTGTGACCCACTCCCTCACCATGGCGGTCAGGGCTGACTCAATGTTCTGAGTGGTGTGGGGGCCGTCCATTACTTTCGCTTGAAGCAGGGCCCACCTATACCCTGCTTCGGGACCCCTTATGCCACTGACAAATGCTGCCTCATGGTCCTGCCACCAGTGTATCATGACTGCCGGGTAGGCATGCTGCGTGTTCCGACTCAACCACAGGTCTGTGGTGAAGCGGACGGTGGCACCCCCAGCCCTTGCCAGCTGCTCCCTCACCTGCTCTTTTAAAGCAGGTGAGGGAGCACCGGTACAGGGCTGGCACCACCTGCCGACTCAGGGTGGTGTGCGAGAGCAGCTTAAACTGGGGGGCCAGAAAGCCAATCAAGCACCTAAACCCCATCTCCCTGACCACCAAGAAGGGCTGCCCATCCAGGGCTATCATTTCATCCAACATGTGCGTGGCCTTCAGTTGAAAGTCACACCACCCTCCATGTCCTGCAGCTGCTGATCGACTTGGCAGCTGCCCCCATCCCAGCTTCTCCATGGTGCACTGACGCTGCTGCTGCTCCCCCCTAGCAGCGATACTGCTCCTGCTGCTAGAGGCAGCTGTTATAACAAGACACTTGCCTGCTGATGGAGGCAGACGACTGGCCTCTGCAGTCAGGAACCCGCTGGCGTCCACTGCCCCTGCCTGCCTGCTTAGCAGCAGAGTTCTGTAGCATGATTTGAGGTGCCTCACCATGACAGTTGTGCCAAGGTTGGTGAGGACCTGCCAACTCTTCAGCACCTTCTGGAACAAAGTGCACTGCACCTCCCTGGAATCATCCGCCTGCACCAACTTAAAATGCACCCAGACGGAAGATTTTTTGCCCCCTCCTGCCTTCTGGCCCACACTGGGTGATGCACTTCTGACAGCGCTGTTGGGAGGGGCAGAACATGGTGGTGACACAGTTCTCTGAGGGACAGCCATTGCCTCAGCACCAGACATCTCCTCCGCAGGACTAGTGTCTGCCTCACTGTCCCCAATCAGAGTGATGTCCCCCTGTGAAGGGGAGTACTGGGACCCTGAGGCTGATGGACTTCCCACCATGCTGCCTCCACTCTCCCCATGGCCCCTATAGCTGCTGCTGCTGCTGCTACTACCGCTGCTCCTCTCCCTGCTGCCATTGCCCTGGGATCGGGCCCTGCTTCTAGCAGCCGGGGTGGGATCCACCAACCTTGGACTGCTGGGGATCACCTCAACAAAGGGGGTCAGGGACATTGTTGGCTCTGGAGGAACATTCGAAGCACCTGCACCTGCATCCACAGCAGAGACAGCCGCAGACTCCTGAAGTGCAGGCCTTCCAGTGCCCTGCATGGCAGTGGAGGACACTGGCAGGAGGCACCACCGAACCACACCCTGGCTAATACCACTGCTTGGAGCCTCTGAAGCTCGACTGCCAAAATCAGGCCTGTGAAGTTTAGGGCGTGGTGATGGGCTCGGGCTGCTGCTGATGCCTGCCACTCCTCTGGCATAGCCCCTGCCACCTCTGTCACGTACTCCATTACCTGCCTTACAGGCAGCAGACCGGCCTCTCCTGCTTCCCTTCTCCATTTCCCCCACCCAAAAAATACACTGGAAGTTTTTATATTTTTTAAAATTTTTTTTATTCAAATTGGTAATCTAATATTATATATATCTACAGTAACTCTAACTACTATTAACTATTCCAAAACCTATGGAACTAAATGGAATGTTATCTAATCTCTACAAAGGCCTAGTCCTACAAACACACTATAAAATATTAAAACTGAATCACTACACAATCTATCTATCTATCTATCTATCTATCTATCTATCTATCTATCTATCTATCTATCTATCTATCCACAGGGATGGGGGGGCACAGACAGCTCACAGCAAATAACACAGGGAGGGGTACAAAACTGAAACGAAACCTAAATCAATCTAATGCTACTCTAAATAAATCCAAAGCAGGGGAAGGGAATCAAGGGTGGAATATCTGCAGGGAGGAGGGAAGGATTCAATGGAGGGTAGGGATAAAGAACACAGGGAGGGGTACAAAATAAAAATAACACCTAAATCTATCTAATCTAATCTAAATAAATGAAACTAAGGAGGTAAATGTGTGGAAATGGGTGGATCAGAGGAGGATGGCAATGGATTAGGAACACAAACTGCTAGGAGAGGGAGACTTCTGAAAACGCCTGCTGACAGGATCAGTGACTAGCTCAGAAGAAGTAGGAAGGGGAGAGGGCAATGACTTTTGTTACTTGCTGCGCCCGCCTTAGCACAAGCCCCACTGAATCCGTGCAGCCTAGTCTGTGGCCAATCGCAGACTGCGAATCCAGTGATCTAAGGAAAAGAGGGATGGTGATTGGGCAGGCTGGCTGCTAGTCCAAGCCTCTCTCCACCCCTGACTCCAGGAAGTCTGCTTCTCAGCTACACCCCGACCCACCCGGGCCTTCCAGTCACGTTTTTCCTGCCCGAACGCACCCGAACTCTTTCGAACGCAGCCGAACTGTTCGGCCGCTTCTGCTTTCACACATCCGTACTTGAAATCTCGGTTCAGAAGTTCATCTTAGATAAACTGAGAACTGGGACTGTTTCACCAAGTTTTTGGCAAGAAAATAAAATTAAAATTAATAATAATTAAAAAATCACTGTGCAAAATGGCTGATGCCTTTAACCAAATGGTGGCAATAACATTGCTGGCATTTTGGTTAAGGGCAGTGGTGGCCATTTGCATATGCACAGTTTACATTTTGCGCATGTGCAATAATTTATTTATTTATTTAAAAATAATTCCTGCTGGGAACTCATACCGAGACTGAAATCTCGACAATATGTTAAACTCGATGAAATCTTGGTCCCGGTTCCTGAAATTGTGTGAGTAAAAAAAAAAAAAGGTATTTGTTCAGCCTGTTTTTGATCCTGTCCTCTTGATCCAGTCCTTGTTGTGTCTTCTGCTTTGCTTCCTAGTGCCTTGCTATTGTCTCCAGCTTTCCTTGTTCTTCTCTTGTCTCCCAACCCTGATCCTGACCCCTTTCACCCCAAACTGCCACATTAACCCACATCCCAGATGCCCCTCTCCTGTGTGTCTTACACTTATCATTATCGCAGCGTTACCTTGTTGCCCAATTAAACAAGGTAAACTAAAGATGGCTGAGAATTCAACCTATATCCAGTTGCAATCATAACACTTGTGTGCACAGATGTACATTGAGATTAGCTAATAACATTTGACAACATCATTATTTTCCTGAAATTTGTGATCTTCACCACTTTAATATATCAAAACATTTAAAAAAACCCAACTATTTTAACTGAAGGTTTGTACTTACAGACAGACACTGGCTGGTGTGAGCTAGCCTGAGTCAGTGCTGAAGTGGAGAGATTTCATTTTTTCTCCATGAAATGACTGTGCAACAGGTGTGCTGAACCTTAATCTATTATGTATTGTAATTAAATAAAAAGCATCCATCACAAATTTAGTAAGCTTCTCTAATATTTTGATTACCCACATGCTCTTATATTTCAAAATGAAGTGTACTGACATTTTAATGTAACTGTATAGACATTGGGCAAAATGTACCACACAATATATAATTGTGTAATGTGTTGGGAAGTTGTGTAATGTCGTGACTCAACCAATCCTAGGAGTTTAGGAGACCTGTGTTAAGTTCTGTTATCTGCCACAAGGTTCCTGTGTAGAGAAATTAAGGTTGCCGTGTTGGTCTCAAATATAGGCAATAGAGACAAAGTAGTACAGTGATATCTTTTATTGGACCAACTACAGTTAGTGGAGCTATGCAAGCCTTAGCTTTCACAGGATCCTTCATCAGGCAAGTCAGGAGTTAGAACTGGAGATTGAGCAAACAATGTGGCATATACAGTGTTTGGAAACAATGGCAAAGAGAGGGGAGCAGAGGGGAGGGGAAGATGAGAATGAGCCCCAGGTAGGAGATCCGCAATTCAAAAGGATGGAATACAACAAGGTGGGAAGACTAAGAGCTGCTGATAGTAAGCTTTGTGCAAGTGGAGCCTAAAGGTAGACAGGCTGGCTTTATACTAACTGAAATTTACCCCAAATTCAGTTAACAGATTTTCTCCCGTTAGCGCTGGAGGAAGGTCTCTTTATGCCACTGAGAATCTGGCCTCATAAAACCCATCGTAGAAAGAAGTTGCTGTAAACTTTGTACATCAGAGCTGATCACTGAATTATTTTCTTGTGAATTTTTTTTTGGATAAGTGAAAAAAGGGACATGATTACTTTTATTAGGCAGACCAGAAGTTTGGTTGCTTACAGATCACATTGCTCTCAGACATGAATGTAGCTATTTGGAGAGGGCACACTTTCAATGCTATTACTATTGCAAATGTAAAGGTAAGAAAAGCTAGCTGAGATCAGGAAAGCAAGAATACTAGAAAGAAAGAGATACCTCTTTACAAGAGTATAAGGTGATCAGGTAGAAGTTAACACTCCCTGGAGAACCTATTGTTTTGTGAGGTTAGAAAGCCTAATTATTAGTGCTCCAAGGTGCTAGATAAATCATGAGCTGACAGCAGCCTGGACAAAGAGGAAAAAGCCTTTTTTTCCCCAGGATTTGTTCAAAGCCACAAAAATATGTTATGATTTGGAAACTCATCTCTTGAATCTCTGAGGGCCAGACTAGGCTGATATTAAAGTAGCAGGGCTCGTTGGCTTATTCATCCCTCTCTGTGTATAACTTTATCTTAATAGGGGATGCTTTTCTTATAAGTTGGCAGACTGCCTGAACCACTGGCAAACCAGCCTGAATATTTCCTTGAAAAGGAATCAGTAACTGTTTAAAACCAGTATTTTTCTCTGCCACGATCAACGGATGTAGCATAGATAAATGGCTTGTGAGGAGTACTGCAGAACACATATAAATTCTTCTTCAAATGGAGAATTTGAGACTTTAATATAAAAATAATGGGTGAAATATTAAGAGTTAGGACCCTAGTGAAGAGACTAAAACTACTGAAGTAAATGTTAAAAGAGGAATTAAGAAGCAGCAATAGTGCACTTAATTTGAAGGTGTTACAACTTCCACATTACTGAAATGATACTCATTTATTCAAATTTATATGTGGCTCTTCCCATAAAGGTTCATGGGCGACGCACAATCAATAAAAACATCTAAAAAGTACCTTCAGCTCTCCAACTGCTCCACTAGCCCCCCCTCCCCAATCCCACCCAGCCCTATCCCTGCCTGCCAAATGCCTGACCAAATAGAATGGCTTTACATTGTTTCTGGAAGATGACCAGGCTTGGGCTTAGATGAACCTCCAAGGGTAGGGAATTCCACAATTGAGGGACAGTCACTGAGAACGCCTCTAAGTGTGTACCCTAGCTGTAAAAACTTCATGGACAGATAGTACCTGAAAGAGGGTGCCCCGGCTGACCTCAGAGGCTGTGACGGGACACGAGGAGGAGACAGTCTTTCAGGTACCAGGGACCCAAACGTTATTTTTACATATTTATTTATCTTTGGCTTCCCAGAAAAGATAGCTCAGGGTGGCTTACAATGTTAAAATACAGAGTATAACAACAAAAACTATAAAAATAAAACATAAAACTACCCTATAACGCCACACCATCCTAAAATATGGCTTATATTTTTTCATTATTCTAATAATGAAAATGAAAGGCAAAACCCTAGGGGGAACACGGAGTGGATGCTCCACGTCCACATGTCCCATCATCTGGTATTTCAGATAGCTGACATCCTCAGGCTACAGATGTGGCCATTGCTATATGGATGCTCATGACCCCAGAGTCCTGACACTCCATTTCCCAACACTTTGGCATGGGAACCTCTACAGTGGGTGTACTTCTTCGTGAGTTCTGCGAAGCTGTTGATGTCCTCCTGCTGGAGATGGTGGTGCAACTGATCAGCCCTAAGCAGGTGATAGAGGGATTCTAGCAGGGTGGTTTCCCTAATTGCACTGGGGCCTGGGGCCATTAATGGCACACACATCCACATTCTCTGCCCATGCCCCAGTCATGATGAATCCATCAACCACCGGGGGTACTACTCCATCGTTCTCCAGGCAGATGTGGATGACTGTGACTGGTTCATAAATGTGGTGACCGGCTACTCGGGCAGGAGCCAGGATGTACATATCCTCAGGCAGTTCCCCTTCTACACAATAACATATGGGGTTGCATTTGGCCCAATACTTACACCACCATCGACACAGCCCTGACGCTATAGGCCTGATGAAGGCATATCCTGTTGCCACCCACAGCTGGTGGAATAGTTGTTGTCTTTGACCTGCACGTAAAATGCATATGGAGCATGAGGGAGTGCCCTACTGGGTGTGACCTATATTTTCCAGACCCGTCCCAACTCCAAGAGGCCTGGTGTTTGAGGGCCAACCCCATTAGCATTTCCAGCTGTGTCCAATGAGGCTTACTCTGACTCTTGTGTGATGCTCATTATGGTGTTGGAGTTCATGGGTTCCTTTGGCACCGGGTTCTACAACTGCATTGTCCAATGGCCCACTGTGCCCTATTTGGGTGGGCCTTCAGGCCATTCTGTGAGCCTGGTTCCTTCCTACATTTCAGGCCCACATTTCCTGGTTGGGTGCCTAAAAATCTTCCACAACTAGGCTGGAATCAACCAGAACACACCAATGCCTAAAATAACAATTTCAGGGGAGCAATTGTGTAACAACAGGAAGCAATTTTATAAAAAGAAAGATCTAGGTGTCTCAGAGGGTGAGCGTGATCCAAATCAGGCTCCCAATGACTAAACTAATGGCTTTAAAAAATAAATAAATAGAACTTAGCTTATATACTTGCTGAAGCTGTATCAAGAACTCCACATTGCGACAGTTGACAGTACCTGTAATTAGTACTATTTATTCATCTACGAAAATTAATTACTACTTTGTTCTGGCTCTGACTACCCTTTATTCAGTGCCATCCCACCACTCAGATCTATTTAATAATCTACTCACATCCAACGTGCCTCACAAATGAAAAATAAATTGCTCTTCTGACTCCTTCTGCAAGTTGGCGCTAAGAAAGAAGGTTGCAAGTCCACCCCTGTTAAAGTCAATGGGAGTTGACCAATGACTTCAATGGGTGGAGGACTCTGCTGTTAGTGTCTCTCTTCATGACTGTAACGTTAAATCGAGGGAAATATTTTCCAGACTCTCTTTTTGTGAAATGATAAATACAGATTTACATCCCCCTTAATGAAGAGTCAGTTTTAGGAGCAATGTTAGATTCTGTATAAATACCAATGGAGGCAAGAGAAAGCTTCAGCACATCCAGCATGTCTTAAAGGATGACTATGTTATTAACAATACAGCAGTATCATCAGGGGGAAATAGATCACGTCTACATGTACAACACCAGGTACACTGCTGGAATAAATAAATAAATAAATAAATAAATAATAATAATAATAATAATAATAATAATAATAATAATAATATAACATCGGAAGGTTGATCATTTGAAAGTAACACTTGAGATGCTACAATCCAATTATTGTCTAGTTAAACCTTTGGCTCTAAATGGATAGTTGTCAGAGTTGATACTGTGGAATGTCTTCCTTGCCGTTTCAATAGCATTGTTTATAGTTATCGACAGAAGTTAAACCTTGCATCTATCCACACTACTCCATGTGCTTCATCAGGTGTTACTGACAATATGATGGCATACTTGACAAAGGCAGACTGAACTACTGTACCATGTTATAATAAAGAACTGATTGAAGTCCTTTAATTTCTTCATTTACTGACCTTTTTTCCATTGTTCCAAAATATATACTACTATTGGAGCAACTGATTCCATATACTTACGAGTTTTTCAATCAATCTTACCTTTCCCCTTCCTCATTAAATCAAATACTCATTCTGCTTACTGCTGTGAAAAATGATTTGAATGTCTCTATTTGTTAAAATCTATGATACTCAGGCTGTATAGGGAAACACAGTAGTACAATGGAGCTTTCTGGTAGCTACAGTTTTCATTCTTAAAAGAGATAAGGTGTGAAGGTTACATACTTCATGGCAGACTGAGCATAATTTGGCAGCATAGTTACCTCACATATTGACTTAATTTTAATAATTTACTACCCTCGTTTTCAATACATCTATACACAATGAATTAATCTCATGCATTTTTGGATAAATCATTTTTGAAAGTAATTGTATGATGGGGCTCACTGGAAAATTTCCAGTAGTTACATTTCGTGATACAATATGTGTGTTTGATGACAGAATTTTTTTTTAGTGGGAAATGATCATATTTGACAAATTATTTCAGGAGGAGAAATTTCTCTTTTAGGTCAAATAACAGGCTGTTGAAATTCTTCACAACAGTTGTAGTTTGAAACCATTTTCCCCAAATATGTTTTATTCCCTGAATTACAAATACTCTGAGGCACCATGATTTGTCCTTGCCAAAGTCCCTTAGGTAAGTTAAATAATGAGTGCAACATGTGAAATAAATTCTGCTTAAGAATGAGGTCAGAATTTCAAATAAAATCGTTTAAGTGTCCCCTTTAGCCAACACAAACGTTTGGACTCAAGGAAATGCCTAGACTGGTTCTTGCCCATCACACACATTGTGGGATTCTGGAAAGCAATTCCTGCCCTCAGTTCCAGTGTCAATGAGAAAAGCAAAGTATAGTCAAGCTTAGGAGGACCTTAAACGAGTCAGATCCATGCCCTGGTCAGACTAGTATATGGAGAATGCAGGAGTCAGAGTCAGGTTCGGGTAAAACTGGTTAGGAATACAAACCTCTAGTTTTCATACAGCTAAGGTTGCAATAAAGCCTTTGTTGAATGCGTGGGGTGCTGTGAAACAAATAATTAGTATTAACAGGGTGATTTAATCATGGCCATATTTTGATTTTTACACCTTGGGGGACAAAAAATATTGGTGAGCCAGCAGTGTCATTTCATTTAAGAAACCAAAGGATATAGGAGCTCTGAGAAAGCAAGGCAAAATTAACAAAGTTGGGTTGTTAATTATCTTGTGATTTATTTCTGAAAACATGATGTAGTCTAGAGATGAGAAATATGATTTTATACTTCATATATCAAGCTCAGCAGACCAAAATTTAGTAAATTCTGCGAGCCTAGATCTCAGAAAGCTCCTAAATGTTAATAGCTTTGCTACTATACATAAACGTGTGTGTGTGTGTGTGTGTGTGTGTGTGTGTGTGTGTGTGTTGAGGGTTGGGGAACATATCAGATATGGGGTAGGGAAGAAAATGTATCAGGTACATGTGGAGGGACAATATATATAGTTTGCTTTCTGGTTTCTGAGCTGGGGGAGGATCACGAGTAATCCCTTTAGCTGTCAGTACAAGCCCAGCTCAGGAGTTGCACTGCCACACTAGGGAATGTCATGACACCAGATCTGCTGACTCCGTCTGTCAGAGCACGAAAACACACATCCCAGCCAGGAGCTTGCACTGGCTGTGGGAGAGAACTTCCGGGTCTCCCATTGGTAGCTCTTCAGCATGGAAACAGGAGCACCTCCTTCCCCAGTGGCAAAAAACCCCTTCTCCCCCCTCCCTGCCCCCCACAAAACTGGAGGCTCCACTAAGGAAAAGGCTTCTCTTCTCACTTGCATATAAGGCGTACTTAAAGAACCAGCCACCTCTCCTCATGAGAGATTGTGAAAGAAAGGAAATCTAAAGCTGCCTCATTGATGATCAAGAAACTGGAGATATACAACATATTAGAATGAATTTATGTCATCACAATTTGTATATTAATTTTCAGAACCTGGATGGACAATCCTACAAGTTTATTTTGATCAAACTGCCCATGGAAGCAAAAAGGATACCTTTCTGCTTACATGTCCTCTCACCTTAACCCCTGCAGCACCATGTCCCCACACTCTACGCTGCCGTCTTCCTCCCAGTGTATCACAACAAGCTCTCTCAGCAAGGGGCCCTGGGCAGTATCCTGCATCCGCTCCTCAACCCAAATCCTGTACTGCAGCCGTCACTTCTCCTTCCTTCCCCATGCTATGTTCTGCTCCAACCAGGACCGGTGAAAGGATTTTTGCAATCTGATGTGGCCTCCTGCCCCCACTTCCCCTGATCCAACTGCAGAGCTTACTACTGGTGACAGCTGGATAGGGTACAGGAGAGGTGCCCCCTTCAACTTCCAGGAGAAGTGGTGACAGCAGCAGGATCGGAAGAGGAGAAGCTGCAGGACATGTGTTTTCTTCAACTTGCTATCCTATGTGGCTCCGCCCCTGATCCAGCACAGACTTTAGCGGTGTCAGCAGGATCAGAAACTGGAGAGATGACAGGGTGAGCTGGTTGGGAGTGGAGATACCCAGGGGGCATCTCTCCCACTCTTGAATGTGATCTGGGTCTCCCACTACAGAGCTTATTGGTAGGGCTGTGCAGCAAGTAGAAGGGGCGGGAGAGCTGAATCAGGCACAGAAGAGCCACCCCCTTCAACCTGTTGCCCTAGGTGGCTGTCTCTGCTGCTTTTATGGTAGTGCTGGCCCTGGCTCCAGACCCACACTCCCTGCTGTGCACAAAAGCAAGTATTCAGGGAAGCACCTTCCTGCTAATCCTTTTTGTTGCTGCTCCACTAGACCAGTGAGAAACATCCAGTGAATGTGCTGTGACTGTCCTTTCCCATGGCTAAGCAGTAAGCACTCATGGCTCCTGCCCTGAATCCTCTTTCTGTGTCCACTGGCCAGAGGTCAGAAGCAGCAGGAAGTAAGTGCTTCCCCTGCTGGGCCGATAGTATTAGTCCAAGCCCCATATACAAAGAAGGAGGAAATGGCAGCGGGTGTCTTTAGATATAGCAGTGGGTGTCTTTAGACATAACATCAACGGGTGTCTGAATGTGTGTTTTGACCTTGATATGGACACCGGTTTGGCCCTGTGTTCACCATGTGGCGTTGCTTAGACACACAGCCCATCTTGCGGCAAATCAGTGTTTTACTCACCACCCGCTCGCAACACACAAGTGCTACCTCCTCGTTCTCCATGTTATACCTGCTAACATGCCACGCAATATCATTAGACACAATGTTGGCCACGTGTTCAGGTGGAACACACAAATTGTCCTTGTGATGCAATGGTGTTCACATCGTGTTTTCAACGGGTGGCCAAATTGGTGTTGGAATTTTTATGGTGCTGCTTCCACACAATGGCCAAACACATGCTCAGGGGTTTTGACACCCGATCTTGGATAGATTGGCTCCAGGATGGGGCCGGCAATGGCGGCGCTGCACGTCTGCTTGCTAGCCCCATCCTGGAATCAGGCCCCAACCATGGGACGGGGTCGGGCGCAGCGGCCTGATTGGCTGCTACGTCTGTCCATCTCCCCGTGGGCAGGCAGCCGAGGGAGCACATCGCGCTGCACAGCCTCGCCGCCTCCTGGTGCAGCCCCGCCCCCTCCCCGAACCCCAGTAGGGATCAGGCCGGCACATCTAAAGGACAGCCAGCTTGATCATGGATGGGGATCTGAGACGGATCCCGGTCCACGGTTCAGTGTGGTGGGCCAAACAGCCCCCACGTCTGAAATTACCCATTGTGTGGCGTGTTAGTTGGTAAAACACAGGGAACGAGGCAGCAGTACTTGTGTGCTGAGATCAGATGGCGAGCAAAACACCAATTTGCCCCAAGCAGCGCCGAACACAGTGAACACAGGGCCAAACTGGTGTTCATAATGAGGTCGAAACGCACATTCAGACACCTGTTGATGTTATGTCTAAAGACACCCAGGGTTAGGGTGATTCGGGGTGGGGGGAGGGGGAGGCTTGCAGGGTGAGTCTCGGGGGCTTAGCGTCTCCCCCCAGTCCCACCTAAACTCTGTCTATGCTGTATATAGAAAGTAAAGCAAAGCAAGAAGTAAACCAAGCATGTACACACATACTTGAAATTGTATGTAAAGCACGTAGGCGCTTTGCTGACAGGAACCACATGACTGCATACAAGATAGATGGAAAATAATTGACCTCTAACTTAAAAAAGACATTAGTTAGTTAATGTAGAATAATCTGGCACCCTGAAGGATAACAAATGAACCATAAATACCCAAATATCTCCTTTCCATTGCAAAATGTGAAACGCCCCCGAACCACTGTCCAGAATATCTGTTGTGTGGGAAGATAGCCAGATCTGAATGTATTAATCATTTTCCTGCCATAGAAAGCGTTTAAAATCCATCTTCAGCAAGCCCCACGATATATGAGGCAATGAAAGGAGATTGCCTGAAGTATAAATCTTCAGGTCTGCTGGTAACATTAAGCCTGGAATTACTGTACATACATCTGTTTATGTAACTTCAAACCCTTTCGGGGTAAACTGTGCTAAATGGATCAGTGACTATACCGAACCGCTTCCTCCAACAGTCCTCAGCTGGCAGGTAATGAGGTGCTTGCTGTATTGTACTGGCCCGTAGTTTTTTTTAGCATCCCCTTTACTAATGTGGATCTAATAGTAAGGGAAACTGGATAGTAAAAAAGGCTGATTAGAACATCCCATTTTTATCCAGTGCAAGATTTAATGACATCCACATAGGTGGATGACTCAGGCCCTTCCCCACAGGACCCATAAGCCTTGAGGTAGATTGTGCATGGAGCCTCCTGACAGCCTACCTTGGAGCTACTGGGTGTGCTGCAAAGGGGCTGTCAAACCTGTTCCACAGAGGCCTGGAGAGCTGAGATATGTATGGCCTGGAGGGGTTTGGTCAGATGCCCTAGAATCACATGCAACAAGAGTAGAGGGGGCATAGCTAGCATTCTGACTCATATCTGTTGCCGCAGGGAGCTTAGTCTGAAGTCCCAAACTCTTTTATTGCCTCCTGGCCAAATTCCCATATGTCACCTGTCTGGTTGCATGGAATTTATACAGGTTAACTCACTGTTATCCATGGTGACTAATTTGTTCCTGGTAACTGTATCAACCCTCTCCAGGATTCTGTCAGCTCCTCTCAAAATCTCCTCTCTTGTAGCATGAATGTGAAACCCAAGTTATCTGAGAAATATTTTTTACAGAATGGAAAGCTGCAAATCAGCAATGGCTCTGGGTTTTACAGAGTGCTAAGGAAAAAGTTATAAAATTAGGTCCTTCTGTTTTACTGGCAGAAAGACACTGGTAGCCACTTCCTGACACAAACGGCTGGCTCAGTCTGAATTGCTGAGCTGAAATTTTAGCTTAGCCTTGCCCGTTTCTGTTTCCCTTTCTCTTCCCATGGAAGAGGAAAAGCCTGGACAGTGTTTGTTTGGCCAGGTGATAAGTCTCACCCCTCTTTTCCCTTCTCCAGAGCTAAGCCAAAATGGCAATGGAGGCTTAGTGAAGGGTGTTGAAAGGACAGTTGAAACAACTACATGTTTGCAAGAGGCATGGAGGCTGTTGAAAAGCACCATATTGGAAGCCCAGATTACATGCATCCCACAAGTTAAAAAAGGTAGCAGGAGGACTAAACGTTTACCACTGTGGCTAAATGGAGACACAAACGAGGCTATTAGAGCCAAAAAATGCATCTTTTAAGAAATGGAAAGCTAGCCCCAATGAAGAAAATACAAAGGAACATAAACACTGGCAACATAACTGTAAGGTGCTAATAAGGAAGACCAAGAAAGAATTTGAAAGGAGACTTGCTAAAGAGGCAAAAACAAATAATAAAACCTTTTTCAAGTATATCAGAGGCAAGAAGCCTGCTAGGGAGTCGGTTGGGCCATTAGATGACCAGGGAGTAAAAGGGGCACTCAGGGAGGACAAGGACATTGCAGAGAAGCTAAAC
>QEPC01007016.1:74891-123921 GCA_003113815.1 Sphenodon punctatus
TTACAAGACTGGGTGCATGGGCATCTAAATGGCAGATGAGATTTAATGTGGAGAAGTGCAAAGTGATGCACATTGGAAAAAATAATCCAAATTATGAGTACACAATGCTGGGTACTAAGCTAGGAGCTACCACTCAGGAAAAGGATCTGGGAGTAATTGTGGATAATACACAGAAATCCTCAGCCCAGTGTGCTGCAGCGGTCAAAAAAGCAAATAGAATATTAGGAATTATTTGCAAGGGAATAGAGAATAAAGCTGAGGATGTCATAGTACCTCTATACAAATCAATGGTGCGACCGCACCTTGAATATTGTGTGCAGTTCTGGTTACCCCATCTCAAAAAAGACATAGCGGAACTAGGAAAGGTACAGAGAAGGGCAATAGAAATGAACCAGGGTATGGAACAGCACCCGTATGAGGAGAGGCTTGATAGGTTGGAGCTCTTCAGCTTGGAAAAGAGACAGCTGAGAGGAGATATGATAGAGGTCTATAAAATCATGAGTGCTGTGGAATTTGTGAACAGGGAATGATTATTTATCCTCTCAACTAGCACTAAAACCAGGGGACACTCCATGAAACACACAGGTGGCAGAGTAAAAAAAAACAAAATAAAGTATTTTTTCATTCAGCGTACAATTTGGTTGTGGAATTTACTGCCAGAGGCGGTGGTCAAGGCCAGCAGTACAGCTGAGTTTAAAAGAGGTTTGGACAAGTTACTGGAAGATAGGTCCCTTGGCAGCTATCAGCCAAATAGGATTGGGGAACAAAACCCTTTACTGTCGTGAGTCTCGGGATGACCCACATGGAATGGATAGCATGGTGACCTGCTGGGTGCATCTCCCAGGCCCCTGTGATTGACCACTTTCCGAGACAGGATGCTGGGCTCGATGGACCATTGGTCTGACCCAGTATGGCACTTTTAAAGTTTTTTTGTGTTAGAAATGGAAGGGCTGTTCCTGTGTTAGGTCTCCCTGAATAGCCTTCAGGATCCCCCTTCTGCCCTTGTAACTAATACCACATTCACACCTTATGACAGTGCAGTGGCAGCAATCCCACTACCCAGAAATGTTATGGGGAACGGAGGCAGAGGTTGGCATAACTTCTGGTGTGAACAGGGTTTTGCTGCGACAAACCTGTGAATGACAGGACTGGATTTTTGAGCCCTGTCATTCCTGAGTATTGTTATGGCAAAATCCCATTTGCACTGGAAGTTATTCTGGTCTCTACCTCCTTCCCCTGCCATTTCTCTGGCTCACAGGAGTGCAGCCGCCACACCACTGTAAGGTGTGAATGTGGTATAAGTACATGCACCTGTAAGTTCTCAAGTTCCTGGATGGTCTCTGTAGGGATGTGCGAACAGAACACTGTTCTGATGTTTGGCCGTTCGGCCGTTCAGTTTGAAATCAGAGTTCGGGTTTGGGCGTTCAGTTCGGCGGAGTTTAGTTTGGCCAAACATTCAGAAAATCGGTATCAATATCGGTATCGGTACCAATATCGATACTGATTTCGAAGATTTTATTTTCGGTATCAGTATCATTTGGCCCTGAGACAGTTAAGTTTGTTATTTTTATGTCTTGTTATATTGTTAATGTTTGTTTTTTAAAAATTTATAAAAGTTATATCTGTTACCAACTGAGTTTGTGCTGTCCAATCATTTACCTCTCTGTGCTGCTTCTGGCAGGTGACAGAATTTCATTGTATGTTTGTATATACAGCTTGTCAGATCCCTACCTGATAGCAGCAGCACATGTAGCGTATTAGCCCCAAGATGTGCCAGCAGGGTCTCAGCTTGAAGACAGCCCCCCAGGAGGACTGCTGGGGATCACATCAATAATGCGGGACATTGGTGGGCCTGGAGGAACATCATGTCTCCAAAAATCAGTACTGTGGAGTTTGGGGCGTGGTGATGTGCTCTGGCTGCTGCTGCATGCTGCCACTCCATTGGCACGACCCCTACCACCTCTGCCACGTGCCCCATTGTCCGCCTTAAGGGCAGCAGACCGGTCTCTTCTACTTCTACACTAAATCTAACTGCTATTAACTATTCTAAAACCTATGGAACTAAATGGAATATCTAATAACTACAAAGGCCTATTCCTACAAATACACTATAAAACTGAATCACTACACAGTATCTCTGGGTGAAAACAGACATGACGCTAACCACCCTTTAACCACCCTTGGTGGTCATTTATGCATGTTGCAGGGCTACATAGGGCACCAATACAGCCCTGCAACATGCATAAATAACCACCAAGGGTGGTTAAAGGGTGGTTAGCGTCATGTCTGTTNACAGCTCACCTAAATCAATCTAATGCTACTCTAAATAAATCCAAAAACAGGGGAAGGGAAACAGGGATGGAATATATAGTGGGAGGAGGGGGAGGATTCAATGGAGACTAGGGAGAAAGAACACAGGGATGGGTAACAAATAAAAATAACGCCTAAATCTATCTAATCTAATCTAAATAAATGATACTAGGGATGTAAATATGTGGAATGGGTGAAATAGGAGGAGGATGACAATGGATTGGGAGGTACACAAACTGCTGGGAGAGGGAGACTTCTGAAAACCCCTGCTGACAGGATCAGTGGCTAGCTCAGAAGGTGTTGGAAGGGGGGAGGACAATTACTTTTGTTACTTGCTGTGCCCGCCTTACCACAAGCCCTATTGGCTCTGTGCAGCCTAGCCCTCCCCTTCCCCCATGTCCAATTGCAGACTGCCAAACCAGTAGTCTGAGGAGAAAAGGGATGGTGATTGGGCAGGCTGGCTGCTACTCCAAGCCTCTCCACCTCTGGTGCCAGGAAGTCTGCTCCTTACCTGTCTCCCCCACCCTGGACCTTCCAGTCACATTTTCCCCACCTTAATGGGCCTTCCATTCACGTTTTTCTGCCCAAACGCATCCGAACGCAACCAAACTGTTTGGTCGTTTTCAAGTTTGGTTTGAATGTTCGGTTCGGGCACCCGAACGGACCGTGTTCGGTCCGAACTCCGAACATCCAAACTGCATTCGCACATCCCTAGTTCTCTGGCTTCTCCCTATGTTCCTTTCCCCAATGTCTCTTCTTCCTTGCCCATCTTAAATTATAAGTCCCTTGGGGCAAGGGCCATCTCAAATTATTACTGTTCAGTGTCAGGCAAATTGTGCCTGGCACTATGTAAATAATTCATTTTTGTACATTATCTATCCATCCAACACCCTCTAAGGCTCTCTTACATGTGAATCAAAAAATTCTCTTGCGCACTTATTTATTTCTTATGTGCTTATTTCAATAAAAGTATTTAAGAAAAAACAATGATAGCCAACTTTTATGCCTATTTACACACATTTGAAATTACAAATTAATGAAACAAATGACATATAAAGTTTGGACAGCATCCGTTAGCCAAAGTCTATGGAGCTCAGCTATTGTCCTTTAAAATGAGTCCTCTGTCTTCGATTAACACAGCAGCATTCCACAATAATGGCTATTTTGGGGAAACAGGACCAGACGTCGTCTTAGTAAGTAAAATGACCTGTCAAGTGGTTCAATAATATTGCTGCAAAGAGAGATTTTTAAGAGGTCAGAAATCAAGCTACCCTTGAATTTGTAATCTTTCAGTTATGAAGTAGTTAGGCTTGCTGCATGTGGAATTCATGGTATTGGATTGCTCTAGCCACATGTAAGAGAGAGAGGACGGGAAAGGCTAATTGTGATTTCAGAATCATGTACCCTAGATTAGGGCTAGGTCACTTAGTATATCATAGTTAAAGTCAGGAGACCACTTTGCTTAGAAGAACTGATAGGAAAGGCTTGATTTAACATGAATCATGTTGTCAAAGTGAAAATGAATAAATCCACTGAATTTGCACTATTCAACCCCAAATCGAAGAAGCAGATAATAACTGTTTGCTTCTGGTTCAGTAGATACCCTCTTGATTATTGCAGTTCAGTTATTTCAGTATTTTGATTGTTTAATGTAGGATATTTAGATTGTAAATGCTAATGCTAATACTAATGCTACTACTACTACTACTACTATTACTACTACTACTACTACTACTACTACTAATAATAATAATAATAATATTTTAATATTTCAGCAGGGGTGTAGCTAGGTTAGCATGGGCTCAGGTGCAAGAAAAATGGACTTGGGTCTCCCACTGTCACCATCCTCTCCCCTCACACCACCTCCCCTCCTTCCCCACCCTACCCCAGTGCCTCTCCTTCCCTCACTTCCTGCACCTGAGTCCTGGAGGCTGTGGCTGCACTGCCTGACTCATGCTGCTGCTACTGCCAATGCTTGCTCTCGCCACTGCTGCCCGGGGGTCCCAAATGCTCTGAAACCGCTTCTGCTTCCACTCAGCTCAGTCTCTGCCCGGCCGCATCACAGCTAGACAGGATTTGTGCCCTCTGCCCCCAGCTCAGACCCCAGGACAAATGTCCATCCTGTCCCTATGATAGCTACATCCCGGTATTTCAGTATTTTGGTTATTTTAGTTTGGCCCTGCTAATGTGCATGTGCAGCAGCTGAAACAAAGTGATCAAAAATAATGGAATATCTGATCTGAAATAATGAATTAAACAAAGTAACCAAACTGAAATACACAAATAAGCTGCTATGCAAATAAGCTGATATGTAAATGTGTTTCAGTTGCAGATATTGGGGCCGATCCTAAGACCAGCACAAGATGTGTGCACCTTTCCTTTGGGGACTGTGGCATGCATGCAACACGTGCACAAAGCGTTTGTGCAGGACTTTAGGATTGGCCCCAATATTTAGATAGCTATCCAAAATAGCTATTCTGATAGCCATCTGAAAACTGAGTAATATCTACAAATACACAATCTATTTGTTTCCGCTCTAGTCCATAAAAGAAAAAAAATAAAATTGCTTGTGGAAGCGGGAGTGCACAGAGCGATCCTACTTTATCCTTTAAGTTATATTTGGATCAACCTACTAATCCACTCTAGCCAAGGAAGCAGTTGGCATGTGGCATGTGGCATGTTTTGCTCACAGAGCCACCATGGCACACACGCACCTACAAGTGAGGATATCAGACACGTAGGTGTTTAATTGCTTATCTGTTATCTCGCCTACAGCACCCCCACTTCTTTCAGAAAAAAGTCTAATCCACTGGCACTAATCCATTTCCACTTTGCTCTTGGTTCTGATGTTGATGTGATGGTTGGGGGGGGAGGGGGACCCTCAAAGACATAAGTGATGGCTAACGTGTATGTTTTATTTTTGAAAAAAAAGAGACCAACAATTAAATAGAAACCCCAGATGAAGTAAGGGTAGCAAAACAGCATTCTCGTGGGAATCAGAACCCCTCTGCAAAAATGATTACTTTGTTGAGACTTTTGTGAGAAAAATTATTGTAGCATCAGTGGGAGTAAAAATAACACAGTCTGGCCCTAGTTGCTACTAGTTCATGCCACAAGCAAATCTAGAATGGAAAGGCTTCATGTTCTTCAAGGTCATGTGCCTACATAAGGCCCTATGAGAGGGGAGGAATGCAGGTACAATTGAAATCTGGCCACCAAGCCAAAGATCCTTCCCCCTCCAAAATGGGTGGCGGGTGGCGAAGAAAGAAACCTTCAAGTTAGTATCTGTGTGAATAAAATACTGGACTTACAAGAAATTGACTTGGTCGACCACTAGATGACAGTGATGGGGTATGGAAAGTAGGGGTCCCCATGTTACCAGGAAGCAGTGGGACCCAAATTTCCCTCAACAGGGCTTACCACTGAGAATCTATGATATCTTTCCTTTATTTCTTTATTGACTATGGGTGTTTTCAGATGTGACGGGGCCGGTTGGCCCCATCATGAAAACAATAAAGTCATCGCCCGCCAGGACGACCCCGTCACGCCCTAACAGACGTGCCAGGGTTGTCCTGGCGGGGAATTGGGGAGGGGGCGTGGATGCGTGGCGCAATGTGCGGCCACATGGCCCTGCCCCCTCCACGCTCCCTGCCGCCCGCCCTCTGGGGAGACGGGCGGGTGGCGGGGCCAATGCGGCCTCAGTTTCTGGCCGAATCCGCCACGGCCCGGAATCCCACTGGTGCTTCCGGGCCGTGGCGACCGACCAGACGTTACTTTTCTTTGATCCCCGCCGGGGATCACTTTCACCACGCTTCCCGGGGAATTGGTGCGGCTAGCCCGGGAAGCGTGGTTGAAACTGACCCCATGTGGGGATTGAGCGTGGCGAACATCTAGCGGCCGCCAAACAGACGTGCGAGTCACAGTGACCACAGGTGGGTATTCACCGTGGTTCACTGTGATCTCGTAACGTCTGAAAATACCCTTTGACACAACTCAATTGAAACCAATCTAAATACTCCAGCTTCTTCAACTGACTGTGGATCAAGTCTCATGTTTGCATATCAGCTACCTGCTATAACAAATAAATATCAATAAAACGTTCAGTCTGGAATAGAGTATAGGATGTTTTCTAAGCCTGACCCTTCTCATCTTCCAGAAAAGATGTGAGACCTTTCTGTTTGACCAGACATTTGGCATGCAGGGATAGGATTGGGTGGGATGGGGGGAGGAAAGGGGGGAGGGGACAGGGTAGGGAAAGGGCTGCAGAGGGCAAAGGGTGATTTTTTAAAGAATTTTTTATTATTGGGAAGCCACATCTTAATGGGAAGGGTGGCATATAAATTTGAATGAATGAATGTAGCAAAGTCAGGGGAAACTTTGTGTTGATAGCTTGTGATGAGACAAAACGTCATCCTGATTTGTATTAACAATTGAATTAATAGAAATACAATATGTGTAATCCAGATGCCACTGAAATACTGGATTTTCCTTGTATTCCTTCAGAGGCCTTGTATCCCCCTACTGAGGTCCCTTCTCCGATAATAGCAGATGTAACTACTAGTAGTATGTACAGTCTTAGTATGCAAATCTTGAAGTTCAAAATGGTCTGGGAGCTGCTATATTCACCAAAGACATTGACAAAGCTAACTACATGTCTGAGGGCTTGTGGGCTGGAAGTGTCTAGATAAATTGTTATAATATGTTTGGTGCTCAGGTCCTATTTGGTGGTTACAAAACATCTGGGCAAGGATGAGATGTGGGAGAATATGGCCTGGGTCCATTATAGAAAAGTGAAAACAATCACAATCAAAGTTCCGCAAAAGAACGGATAAGGGATTTGCCGGCTGCTCTGTGCTTCTGAAACGTACTATTCACTTGATGACTTACAGCCTTGCTCCTCAGGGGGTTTTGCCACATCAACACCCATGCAATTCAGCCAGGCTCCTGCCCCAGAGCATTTGAGGATGAGGCTAAGGATTTCAAAAGTTGAGAATCCTCTCGTAAGCAAACCCTGGTGACTGTGAGCAAAGAAGCATGCATAATTCTTCTTTGTTTATGTGTTTGAGAAAACTCTTGCTTGTCTGCTGGATTTACTGAGCTTTATGTTAGATCAAATACCATTTTTGTAAATGAACATAACACACATTTAGATACATTATTCACATATAAATGTAATAAGGGTAATGTGCACTCTAGAAGTTGAGTGCTTTGGAAAAACAATGTAGATGGACCACAGTGGCACTGAACTGAATTGCTCATGGGGACTTTAATGGGAGAGGGTGGCCATGCTTATCTACCTTAGCTCCTGAGTACTGTTTTTATCCTCCTTTTATGCGTTGTTTTTAATTCTACTGTTGTTGATTTTATGGACTGTTTGTGAACCGCCCCGAGCTGCCTGTGGCAGGAGGGGCGGGGTAGTAAGATTTTAAAATAAATAAATAAACAATAAAATACTCCTATATATTGCATTCCATGAGTGAATTGGACAGGATTTATTCTCTCCTAGCAGCAAAGGATTAATGTAATATGAGATCTTCCAAAACAATAGCTACTCCCCTTTCTTTCTTTCTTTCTTTCTTTCTTTCTTTCTTTCTTTCTTTCTTATAACCTGAGGTACTTTGAATCTAGGGCCCTCTTTTTTCATATCCACCTAGCTTCATCTGTGTAAGCTTTGTTCTTGTACTGTGTATGTACAAAAACACTTTCATAATAATAACCGTCATATTCTCTTCTCACTTTTGTTAGTTTCATGTCTGTGTAACTTCACTGACTGCAGTGGAAATACTCCTGGTTTGCAATAGTGAAAGTGGAAAGCTAATCAAGGTTCAATGCACCTTCATTTTTGTCTTGTTTTTAACAAATATATATTTTTAACCAATATTGCTTTGTTTTTAACTTTCTGAGTCCATGTCTGTTTGTACACAGCCCCCACACGGTGGGGCTCCATGGATGCGCCAGTGCGAGCATGGTAGGTGGCAAGGGCATGCATATGGTCACACATGCACCCCCCCCACTCATCAACACACATGGTGCAACTGTCGTTTCCCCTGGTTGCTCCATGCATGGTGATGAGTGAGGTGTGTGTGGGGATGTGTGTTAGGCACATCGCGTTCACATGCTGCATCCATCACACGGGGCTCTCCCACTCATGAACACCCAGATTTCTGGGTGTTCATGAGTGGGTGCATCTCATGTGAAAAAGGCCCATGTCTTATGTACATTGTAATCTCCTTGGAGCAGGGACTGACTTTTATGTTGTGTGTACCTGTACAGTGCTGTGTATGACGAGCAGCAGCTGAAAAATGATAGGTAGTAATATAACACAATGTTGAATGTTCAAGGAGACCCAATTGTCCAGGGCTTAAACTTTTGAGGGGTCTTGGCAATTGAATTCTAGGGGGGGAGGACCCGGGAAATGTTTCCAGTAGGAGTATGCACACCAGAATATGAAGAACAAGGAAAAGGCCAATATTGGCCAGGCATTTGGGGATACGAAACATAAGGCAGAAAAAACCCTTAGATGGCTGATTTGGTTTTCATTTATTATTTTCTTGCCTCACTCCCAGTGCTGGTCATTCTATAGATGAAATTACAAGAACTCCAGTTTTATATTCAGATGCAGAGTGACAGTTTAGTTCAGTGGCTGGGTTGCTTACTCAAGACTAAGGGTAATTTCAGATGTTACGATACCATGGTCACTCACAGTGAATCCCCATCATTTGAGTACCTTGGGGTCACATTCTCCAATTGAGGGACCTGGAGTCTGCATATGCGGAGGCGAGCTATCAAGGCCAAAGTGGCCTCTCAAGCCTTATATAGGGCTGCTGCTATCTCCAAGGGGGTTCCTGTTTCAACCTTCTTAGCGGCATATTCGGCTAAGGTCCCTTCTATGGCAACATTCGGGTTAGAAGTTGTTACTAATCCAGATTATGCTACACTTGAAAGTGTGCAAAACGGTTTTTTGAGGAATCTCCTAGGAGTTGGCCCAAGTATTCCTGGGGAAATCTTAAGGGCGGAAACAGGGGTTATTTCTATCCAAGCCTATTCTAGGAAGATATTCCTGGGTTATTGGCTAAGGGTGATGGGTCAGCAAGATTCATCACTATCACTCAAATGTCTTCGGGAGGAATTAAATTAAGTAGGCGTGCGCCATTACCCGTGGATGAATTTTCTGGGTCGGACAATTGGGCTTCTGGGGTTTTCCTTTGATTATTTTCAAGGGAGAAGTATCTCAAATATCAGGTCCCAGATCAATTTAAGGATATGGGACATTGCCAAGCAAGAGGATCTGGTGGGAATGGCTTGTTGGAAAGTAGCTCCACTATTGGCACAATTCAAATCCGCTTTTGGGTTTGAGATATATTTAGATGACATAGGGGACCGGAAGCTTCGGAAATCTTATACTCAGCTTCAGTTCCAACTGATTAAATCTGCCGTGGTTGAAGGCAGATATAATAATGTCCCCTACCAACTGAGATGTTGCCACTGCAGGTTAAACGAGATAGAGAATACTATCCATTTTCTGTTGAGATGCCCATATTATGCCCAATTGTGTGCAACTTGGCTTCTCCCTCTGTTAAATGATGAACCTACTGATGAGTTAGAGAACTCCTATGGGTATCTGCTCAGGTTGGAAAGTAGGGAGGCAAAGATGGCATTGTCTATATACACCTGGCTAGCACTGAAATAAAGAACTCTGATTTTGAATAAAATTACTGCAAGAGATTAGTTGTGATTGACAAATTGATTGTATTTGGTATTTGATGTATTGCTGGGGTTGTTTTTATAAAACTGTATATTTGATGTTTATAAATTGGCCATAGTGAAAGCTCGTGCCATAATAAAATGTACTTACTTACTTACAGTGAATCCCCTGTGGTGGCCATTCATACCATAACGTCTAAAGGGATTTCCCCCAGATGTTCACCCCAGTGAATACCTGGCGGGAATCACATTGACCTCGCTTTTGGCCCTCTGGCCACCTGGAGATCCGAAAGTGTGGTGGGATCGAGCCCCAAGCATGGTCGGATTGGCCACGATCCGAGCCGGGCTGCAGGTAACATCTATTACCTGCAGCCCATCTGGATCGTGGTCCCGGCCATGGTCCGGGATCGGGCGCAGTGGCCAATCTCTCAGAGGGTGGGTGGCCGGGGGAGCGCGGGAGGCAGGGCTGTGCAGCTGCCTGTCACATCGTGCAGCCCTGCACCCTCCCCGATCTCCAGGCGGAATCAGGCTGGAATGTCTAAAGAACGGCTGGCCTGATTCCTGACCAAGATCCGAAACGGATCCCGGTCCGTGATTGAGCGTGGCAGGCCTCCAGGCCCGTCATGTCTAAAATTACCCAAAGGGTGCCTTCTGACGTGCATTAAAGTGTACTTACAAGTTCAGATGGTGAGGTGCGCATGCAAATTAGGCACAGCTTTGATAACGTTGGAAAGGCGTGCCACACATGATTGAAGCTTTTCAGCGCACTGACAAATGCACTGTACTGAGCTGGATTTTGAAGCTCAGTACAGCGCATTTGTCAGTGTGCAGAAAATCTTAATTTATGTGAGGCGCAGCACACCTTTCTGATGTTATCAAAACCACGCCTAATTTGCATGCGCGTCCTACCACCCGAACCCATAAGTAAATTTTAATGCACGTCGGAAAGTGCCGTAAGATTCAGTTCTCTGCTCTGACAAGCAAGGTCTGAGGTGGGGGTCATGGATTCTGGGGCAGACTTGGACCCTGGGACTCATTTTTTATTTTTATTTCTTTTAAATTAAGCACTTCAATTGTCCCTTTAAGTAACTTTGTCAACTTAGTTGTTCTGCCTAAAGACATATGTGCTAATGTGTTTGCAAAATTGAGAACTTTGCAACACCTCATTCTTATTTACAGCATTTGACAATTAATCTTGTGCACCATAATACAGCTTCCTCTTTATTATGCTTATTACCTTTGTTTCACATACATCATGATTTTTACAACCAAATGAAGAAAAAGTGAAGAGAAACTCACCATTCCCTTTGAAAAAAATAAGCTACGTGCTGTGCTTTCGTTTCATATTACAAGTTTTCAAAGATGAATATTTACAATGAATATAAGTTGGATTTTATAGAGGAAGGCAGCTAAGGGTGTCTTCTATCTTCCCAAGCTGTACAAATTAATCATTTAAAGAATGCTGACAAAAGAATTTTGCTAATTTTAGTATACGTAGATCACACTGTAACCTAAAACTGTGCAACATAATCTGTTCTTTGACTTTTTAAAGGAGCTGTGAAAGCTAGAGCCAGGCAAGAACAAACAGGTGAACTATGTATTCTATTCTGTGCCTTGGAATGCTATCGAAGGTCAACGATCCTAGATAATAATTGCACATAACCGAAGAAGGGTTTCTCCCCATACCCAGCAGCACAGGATTTGCTATTCCATTAATCATAAAGCATAATAGATCTTGAGAAATAGTGAAAATTATAAGGTTACTTCAGGGCTTTTATTCTAATCTCTTGTTTTCACATGCACATGAATTCATGAAGAATTATTCTCTGAGGCTTAAATTTTTCATACTAGGCCCCAGCTCACAGGTTATTTTTGATTATTTTTTAAAGAGTGGAAAGATGAAGGAGAAATACATGATTTTCCTTTGATTTATTGGAAACTCTGAATAGGCTTCTTCAATGCATAGTGATTTATTGATCTTTTTGCTCACTAAAGCTGGCTGGAAAAAACGTCCTATAAACTTGGCATGCTTATAGCCAAGTTGAGTTGTTTCTAGGTTAGATTTGTCTTTTTGCTAGATTTAGGGATGAGGTTACTAAGGGTGAAAACAGATGTGACAGTAGCCTGTTTTAGCACGCACTCACCTGCATGTCTGGTTGGTCACTGCCAGATGTTCACTCGCTACTTCCCTGGGGTAGGCTGCTAGCCACTACGGGATGCATGGGACAGTAGCAGTCTTAACACATAGCCGGGCAAAGGCCCAGCTACCCAGGTTAAACTGGGCTAATGCCCTCCCTCCTGTCTGTTACAAGTCTGACCAACTCCGCTCTGCTGCAAGTTGAGGTTGGAGGATCGGGACTGATGGAAGTAAATAATTTATAATGATTTAAAAATCATGCGGTATTTCACAAAAACTGAGTTTATAAAAAAAGCAAATTTCTGGTTGTCACCCTTTTAGCTTAAACATTTTCAAGCTATCATCTGCAATCATGAAGGCTAGAAGAATTTTTGGAAAAAAAAATTATTTTCATGATATAACAGAATTCGAGCACGACTTTAAAGTAACTGCTAGATATTTATTATAAGGCCTGAGATAAATGCATGAGAGTTGGCAGCACTGTGGAGGCAACTGAAATATCACTTCTAAGCATGCTGAGCACCTGCTGTGAAGTTTAGCAATGTCCTACCCTACCTGTATTAAAGGCCCAAGGGCTCCATCCAAGTCAGTTCTAAGAACTGAGTCTCTAAGGTTCTCATGAAAATGACCCTGAGTGGATTAAAAAGTTATTCAAATGCTTTGTCAGATGGGCTGCTATGTACTTAAGCCAGTCTTGCGGCAAAATGCCTCCTGCCAAACCCTGAACCAAATTATGTCAGTCAGAGAGGGGGCATGTGGTACAGAGTCATAGAATCCTGCAGAGATCTCTAGGCAGATGGGGGGCATCATGCCTCTGAATGACAAAAATCCCTTCTGGTGAATAAGAGGTTCATCAGGTTCCCCTTTTCCTTTAGGATGCCACAGCGTGCTCCCCATGATATGACTGGCTCCCCTCCGTTTCGGTCACTGCCATAACAATATTAATTTGTCATTCTTTAAACTCTTTCTACTTTCCATCCCCGCCCTACCCGGAACCCCCCCCCCCCCCAAGTGCCTAAAATGGGTTATTTACTCAATAGAGCTAATTCCAAATCATTTTGGTCCCCCAGGCAAATATGTTATCAGGCTTGTTTTTAAAATGCATATCATTTGCATAAGAGACAGGAAAGACTGTTAATGAACCTTCTGCTCTACTGGATAAATGTGTATTTGTAAATAAAACACGTATTATTTACCTGATAAATACTCTGTCAGAGCTGTTCTGGTCCCTTGCACACTGTAAATATGTAGTTATGTTTTTTTTTTTAAAAATAAAATATTATGGGAATAGTTGATAATATTTGTGTGAAAAGTCTTAGAAAGCTGGGTCAGATGAAGTTAAGCAGCAAACAGAATGGGAGTCGCCTAACTGACCTAAAGCATGACCTCATCTTCCACTTGGACAGAACAGCCTCTGTAGGTGTCAAGAAGAGCTAATGCATTATACATTTCCTCTCCAACTCAGGCCTCATTTCAATTTAGACTGTCATGTCAATTGCACATGGTGATAAATTCTTGTTCATGGGAGAGTGAAGTAGATCCATTTAATCTAGGTCATCAACAACACTTGAACCTTCATCCTGCAAGTGAAAGGCAAGTGTTTTATTCACGGTGCCATGTAGTTCACCTCATATAGACTGTTAGAGCATTATATATATATAGTATAAATGCATGTATCTGACAAACTGTAATCACTTTTTATCAGTACATGTCAGATATAATATTAAATAAGAGGTCAGACCTGCTACTTTGGAACTGCACAAAAGGAGGTATGTTCAGAGAGCATGGTAAAGAAACACATGGTAAAACATGTGAAAGACAGTTAATTACTACTCCCAAAATAATGTTTCTAATTTGAGTACTTTAGCTCTAAAAATCTCTCTTCCCTCCAAAACAAATTCCAAATTTAGAGAGGAGAGAATATAGAGTGAGCACTGCAAATATGAGTCTGTGATAGGGTGTATAGACTCCACACTGGGCACCAAGGGCCCTTTGGGCTCAGTTGACTCAGTCTAGGGTATTTATTTAATTTATTTAATTAAAATATTTAATATCCCACCCCTCCTGCCACAGGGAGCTTGGGGCGGCTCACAACAGTATAACTCAACAATTAAAACTATACAAATAATAAACATATTACTACCCCCCATCACTATCCTCCCCCACCCTCTATCCATCTCCCCTGCAAATCGCCTGGCAGAACAGCCAAGTCTTACAACTTTTACGAAAGGAGGGAAGGTCCTGGGCCAGACGCATCCCCACTGGAAGGGAGTTCCACAGCCTCGGTGCAACCACCAAGAATGCCCTCCCCTGCGTGGCCCCCCAGAAGACTCGGGGGACCACAAGACAGGCATCCCCCAATGACCACAGGGGTCAGTCCAGTACCTGTGGGGTGAGGCGGTCTCGCAGATAGGCAGGGCCCAGACTGTTTAGGGCTTTATACGTTAAAACCAACACCTTGAATCGGGCTCAGAAGACTATCGGCAGCCAATGCAGAGAACGGAGCACTGGTGTAATGTGCTCCCAGCGGCCCAGTCCCACCAAGAGATGGGTCACCGCATTCTGCACCAGATTCAACTTCTGGGCCATCACCATGGGTAGCCCCACATAGAGTGTGTTATCAGTGGGTATTTTCAGACGATACGGGGCCCTTTGGCCCTGTACCGGGACCACCGGCTTCGTTCCCCGCCGGGGTCACCCCGTAACGGCACAACAGACATGCCGGGGGGATCCCGGTGGGGAAAGTGGGAGGGGCCGGGGCCACGCGGCGCAACGTGCGGCCGCATGGCCCCGCCCCCTCCACGCACCCCGCCGCCCGCCCTCCGAGGAGACGGGCGGGCGGCGGGGCCAATGCGGCCGCCGCGTCCGGCCGAACGTGCCACAGCCCGGGATCCCGCCGGGGATCCTGGGCCGTGGCACGCGGCCAGACGTGAATTTTCCTTGGTCACGGCCTGGGGTCCGTTTGACCACGCTTCCCGGGACCTTCCCCCGGCTAGCCCGGGAAGCGTGGTTCAAACGGACCCCATGTGGGGATTGACCGTGGCCAACATCTGGCACGCCGCAAACAGACGTACGAGACACGGTGACCACAGGTGGGTATTCACCGTGGTTCACCGTGATCTCGTAACGTCTGAAGACACCCATAGTCTAGTCTAGAGGTGATGAAAGCATGGATGATGGTGGCCAGGTCGGAGTCCGAAAAATACAGTCTAAACTGATGTACCAGATGTAGTTGGTGAAAGGCACCCCTCGCCGCAACCTCCACCTGAGCATTCAGGCAGAGCTGCGCATCGAGGAGTACCCCCAGACTCCACACCTGGGGAACCAATGGACGACAGACACCATCAATGATGGGGGCTTTTAACTCCATCGCCTTACCCACCAGCATCACCTCCATCTTGTCGGGATTCAGCCTCAGTCAATTAAACCTCATCCAATCCCCCACAGCTGTCAGACATCGAGTAAGCACGGAGACTGCGGTGTCTGAGTCTGTTGAAAAAGAGAGGTATAGCTGGGTGTCATCAGCATATTGGTGACACCGTACGCCAAACCTCCTGATCACCTCACTGAGAGGCTGCATATATATGTTGAACAAGAGGGGGGACAACACCGAACTCTGCGGAATACCACACATGAGGTCTTAGTATGATGAAAAAAACTCCCTGAGTATCACTCGTTGGGTTCTCTCGGTCAGGAATGAGCGGAATCATTCGAGAACAGTCCCACCCACCCCTGCACAGTCCTGCAGGTGCGCAACCAATATATCGTGATCAACTGTATCAAAAGCAGCTGACAGATCTAATAGGACCAACAGGGTTGAATGACCCCAGTCCATCTCCCAGCACAGATAATCCACCAAGGCCACTACCATAGTCTCCGTGCCATAACCTGGACAAAATCCCAACTGAGAGGGATCAAGAAAACTGACTGTTAGAGAGGCAGGTCATTTAGGGACACGAGCATAGCTAGATGGGAATGGGCCTTGGTGCAGAAGATGGAATGGGCCTCCTGCTGGGGTACTCCACTTCAGTGTGTACATGCATTCTACATGTGTGTGGGCCCCCAAGACACATGGGCCCTGGTGCTGCTGCACCTATAGCTACACCCCTGCTTAGGGAAGTTTCATGGGCTGGCCTACAGACATACCACCAGACTGTCTCTGAAGGAAGGAGATGTTTGCTGCTGGTTGCAGCAGCCTGTAGTCGAAGAGGCCTATGAAAGGACCATTGAAAGTGGAAGGACAACCTCACATAATCCCTGCTTTGCATCATGAAAGGCTCCTGGTCGTGGAGAATCGGTGGAGATGGGTGGAGCGCGGGAGCACCCCCGCACTCTCACCCACCCGCATCAGTGGTCACACAGACACCACCACCCCCAAGCCCACCCAGTTGCCCACATGGGCAAGGAGGTGAATCTCGTGTGAAAGGGGCCTATATTTTACAGCAACCAACAGGCCCAAATGTTTAATTAACCACAAACTTTGACTTATTTATTGTTTACCAGCTTCAAGTTCATTCTGCTTCATCAGAATGGCTTTTCATTTCTGTGCTCTTGATTCAGAAATATGTCACCCCCTTCAAGTGTTTCTTCCTCCAATGATTCCACTGAAGATACACTCGCAGCTGTTGCTAGAAATGGCTTGACACTAATTTGCCAGATCAGCATAAGTAGGCTTTTATGGAACCGGAGAGTGGAAAATGACTATTGACTATGGGTGTTTTCAGACATGATGAGAACCCCAGTTTAACCACACTTTAACCACACTTGACCATTTCTTATGCACGTTGCAGGGCTGTATTTGTGCCCTATGCAGCCCTGCAGCATGCATAAGAAATGTTCAAGTGTGGTTAAACTGGGGTTAGCGTCATGTCTGAAAACATCCTTTGTGACCTCTTTTCGTCTCCCAATGCATAGACCCCTCCTTGGCAGAATTACCAGGTCTTTCAATCACTATTTCCTGATTAACTTCACTGGGTTCTGAGTAGCTATCAGATTCAAATTCTTTTTCGGCAAGTAGAGGAGAGAGATAATTTGTCTGTAAATGAACTAATACAGACACCATACTGAGCATAACCATGTTTCTGTCAAAAGTGTCTACAGAAGATACCCTGAGTCCACCAAAGTCAATGCCAGGAGCCTCACTGATAAGGCAAAGATTTATGCTTTGTCTTTATCTATCCAGTGTATAGCTTTATTTTTAGGGCTAGCTGGGAAAGAGAATTTCTGTCTTTCAAGGGGGAAGAAAACAGATACTTCGCCCAAACCAAATTAGCAAGAAATTTCAAAATCTAACATTTTTCTTTAAATGAAAATCACATTTTGTTTTGGATCGTTTTGTTATGGATCTTTAGGCATTTAAATTTGACAATAATCTGCCCAACTGAAAAACTTTACAAATTCAGAAAATTTCTACAAAAACTGAGAGAGTGCGTTTGCCATGTTTATTTTATTTATTTATTTATTTATTTATTTATTTATTGTCCACATTTTTACTCCACGCTTCCCTACAGACTCAGGCGGGCTTGCAACATTACAAATATAAAATACAATAAAACACATTCAAATGTTTCAGAACCCCAATATCACCCCAACTTAGGGCTGAAACTGCAAGCTACCACAGTAGCTTTTGTTCCCTGAAAAAGCTCTTCTGCAATGAGAGGCACAGTGTGATAGAGATGTTAATTCCACTACTTCCACAGTTCCACTACTTCCATTCTGCTACTTCCACTGGCTGTGAAAATAGCAGAACAATGTTTGTTCCGATAGTTTCAATCTTCTGCAGTTTCCACCAGCACTGCGAAGTAGCAGAACAGTGTTTGTTCTGATGATTTCTGATTTTGTTACGACAGTTTCTGAATTAGCAGAATGCCGGTGGAATTAGAGGAATGCCAGTGGAAAAACTGCAGAAAGTCACATACAATTCCAAAATGGCGGAATGAAATAACGGAGCGGAAAAATGATTTACCGCTTCAGCCTTACAACTGCTTACTCACCCCACCCTTTATGCCGACCTACGGCCCATCAATCCTTGTCCCCAAGCCCCCCTACCCAATCTTACCAAACCTATTCCTGCCTGCCAAATAGAAAGGTCTTGCATCTCCTCAGGTAGACAAGCAGTCTCGGGCTTAGGTAGACCACCAAGGGAAGGGAGTTCCATAATTGTGGGGCCTCAATGTTGGCCCCAAAGTTAATAAATCGGGACAAAATAATTCATAAGTTGGTGCAATAAAAGATAGTGTTTGAACTATGGCCCTTTTCAAATGGGCCAGCGGTGTGGGGGGATGGGTGTTTGGCCTGTCACACAGATGCACACCCATCTCCATGCATGGAGGCAGCTCCATTTTCTCCAATGCCTCTGTGCATGGGGAATCGGTGGAGGGCTTAAGCTATCTAGTGCCAAAACTGATTACTTCAAAAGCGTATTTGGAGGGGAAAAGGGCTTCATCAACTTTCATAGAAGTCCTTGATTTTTCCTCTGTTTTAGTGTCAGAAGAGGAATTTGTGGGATCTTGGTTTGTCTCCCATTTCTTGAAATATAGTATTATTGCTACTTGGTTTCAATTATTTAATTGATACAAATATTATTGATACTTGGCTTCAAGTATTTTTTAACGTATTGGTGCCAGAGTTCCTTTGTGTATAAATGGATCCTCGTTCTACTGTTCTACCTTTTAAAAAGTAGCTCGGTGCTAACCTACTCATGAAATACCATGTTCATCTTTTGCCATAGGTGATGTCTTTCTTTTACTATATTTATCTCACATAGGAAATAGAGAAGTTAAGTTTCCATGCTAGATGTCCTCAGTATAAGGAATTAGGAAAATAAAATTCATAGCTGTTCATAGCCACTTTGCCCTTACTCAGCTTGACACATCTGTCAGTTCAGATACCTTCTCATTATGGTACAGGCCTCTTTGGGAGTTTTCAAAGTGTAGGTGTGACCAAGAGATGACAGTGTCAGCCAAACAAGTACTGAGCAAAGGAATTCAAACTCATCTGAAGAAGCGCTTTCAGAAATCCCCTTCCTCTGCCTAGCAAAGCTGATTGACAATTTGGATATTTTTCAGTGTTTGCCTAAGCTTTTCAAGCAAGCCATCATTATGCATAGAGCTCAACATTTTGTTTTGAAGACAATGTAGTAGTACATGAAACCTGGATGCTCTCTCTACACTAGCAAACACCATAGCTGTGAGCGGCCTCCATTAGAATTGCTCCTATCACTACCTACCTTGATTTTTACCTTGTGTTTGGTGCAATATGGCCTTGTAGCTGCTGTGTCACAAACCTCCAGCTATCAACCTACCTGTCCACCTGTTGACACAATGCCTGTCCAAAGGTGGTGTAGGTGACATGATAGTAAGATGTTGAGGTATTTAATTAGCGCCTTTAAAAGAATTCATGACCGGTTTTAACACGCAAAATGTCACATCTAAATCCCACACACAGGATATTTACATGCAGCATTATTTTATGTAGCGCATTTGCCGTGCACATCTAAAAGCAGTCTCTGCTGCCCCAGCTCTAGATGGCTGAGCTGGGGGAAACAAAAATGGCAGCGTCTCCACTCATGGCAATAGGAATTTGCTTGGAGCACACATTTCTTTCAAATTTGAAATGGCATCTGAAAAGTAAGGCAGGGGAGTGAGGGGATTCAGCAGAGGTAGCTGGGAGCTTCCAGGCATCAATGGGAGAAACATATGGGAGCTTGGTGGGAATGTGGTGGAAGGACAAAAAGGGATTCACAGGGGAAGATAATGGTTTAACCTTGGGCAAGGAGGGGTGATGGGTATCTCCAGCATGGATTAATTCAGTGTTACAATGGGTGTTTTTAGACGGACATTAAGCCTGATTGCCCCCAGAGTTGGTCCGAGGCTTCACCCCGCATCTGCCTACTTCCAGCCCCACCTGGGTCCACAACACATGAACCAGCGGTTTCCCTGGGCCGCAGTGCACCCCCTGCATCACTGAGTTGTGGGCACTCAGCCGTTACTCTAGGCTGGCTCCAGAAATTCCATGTTTCTGAATGGGGCAAGGGACAGCCAGGTGTGGAACTGAGCCATGTGTCTGCCTAACAGACAGACAGCAGCTCCACATTCAGTCATTGCCCTGGGATTGGCCAGCCCATTCCGTGTGGCATGTTCTGTGATAGTCTCCACTTTGAACATCTGTCAGGCGGCTTTACATGGACTGGCCAACCCAAAGGTGAAGTAGTGCTTCCGTCCATCTGTTTACACCTAATGTGGTAGAGCTTTTCAGACATCACAAAAAAATGCCACCATGCAGTAAAGCTGAGGCAAAGCCATGTTACTGCTGCTGAATCTGTGGGTGTAATCAGAACATCTGAAATCCCGTTGGGCTAGTGCCACTGGAAGAATGCCTTCATCCAACTGCATTGTTGCTGCTGGGCTGAGAGACCAGGCTTGTGCAGATGCAGAGCCTGTGACTTGTGAAAAATGGTTGAAAGAACAGAAGACGGTAACGCTTGGAGTCAAAGAGCCAAGGTGGAGGAATGTAGTAATTTTGCCTTGACAAGAGATATTGTATAGGAGACATGGCATGTGCTTTTGCTTTGAATTCACAGAATTGAGTGACACAACACAAAGCTATTTATTAAAATTAAATAAGGAGAAAATATGTTCGATGTTGGAAAACATCCCTTCACAGGAAGAGTCAATGAGCCATGCAAAGAATGCTCTTTGTGGGCCTCACCAGAGGCATTTGCAAGAAGGTTAACAAAAACACTCCAGAGCTATGGAAAATTGTGCTCCACACAGAAGTTTGGACTTGGTGCCCCAGAAGGTGTTTACTTTCCCAAAGCTATCAAGATGTGATCTTTTGAGAGGGGAAAAAAGGGGTGGGGTGGAGGGAAACAGCTTTTTTCTTTGCCTTCCTGAGAAATCTGTGCCGCAGAAATATTGTCAAGGCATATTTGGAATTCCCAGGCAAGATGTTGGATTTCCTTAATCAAAGCAGCAGAAAGCAAATTCAGACACATGCTCAGATTTTAGAACAAAAAGTGTCTACTCCTTGAAATACCTGGGCTATTGTTTACTCATCTTATCAATATTTAAGGCTGTTTTCACCCAGGAGACGGTGGGTAGTGGATGGGTGAGCAGTGCGGTGGGTGGGCAGTGCATTGGGGTGCATTCCCACAGACCTCCACCCACTGCCACCCATGGAGCATTGGACATTGCATCTATTGCTCCATGCATGGGTGATGGGTGGAGAGCGGGAGCATGCATGCACCCCCACCCACCACCTGTGGTGTTCACTCGGGTGCCCACCCATCCCCCTGCACCTGCCATGCCATTCACATGGACGACCCCCTCAGGGGGCGGGGAGCCTGTGTGAAAAGGGCCTTTGAGTGAACTGGGAAATCATTAAAACATTTCTGGAAGTGGCAGCCTGCCAGACAACTTTCCCAAGCATGCTAATCGAAGCCAGTGGAGCACAGCAGCAAGACTCCAATTTCAATATCTATGTTTCTGACTTTGATACTTTTGCCTAATATTAAAAGAGGAATTTTTGACCTAATTGGCTTGCTTTAGGAGCTACATTTGCTACTGTCTTTTGCTACTTCAGTAGTATTTCTCCAGATGTTTGCTGGTGTAGCTCAGGGCCGAATTTGGCCCCATAAGCATAATAATGCAAAATCATAAGAGACACATGTTAAAATAAAAACAAAATAGGAAACTGGCTATAACTCACTCAACCAAATGGTTATTCAGAAGCTAAAACATAAGTGCTGCTGGTGCTCCTGTTAGTGGCCTCCAGTGAAAATGAACAAAGCCAGCAGAGATTTTGATAAGATGTAAGCTTGCCCTTCTGACTCAGGCTTGCTTTTTGAACCATAAAATGATACAGACTGTGTGAAAGCTGGACCTACAGTAATGGCCCTTCTGTGAGACTCTCCTGTTTAAACATGTGTTTGACATTTCTGAGGCCAATCTCTGTTGTGAACTCTTAGCCTATAGCTGGGGGTTGGGATGAGTCTAAGGGAGACACAGAACACACACAAAAAGTGGGGAAATGCCTGACTGTGGTTTTAAGTATCTGGAGGATGATTCTGGGCCAGATTGTACAACTCTTGTTTATGTTGAGGAAAATTCACTCACTTAGTAATTTCCATTTCCAATCACCCTCCTACCCCTCCCACCAANGGGGGAGGGGGGTGCCCATGCAACACTGTGGCAGGTGCAGGGGGGGGGGGAATAGGTGGGTGCCCATAGGAACTGCACCCTCGGTGGGGGACGTGCATGCTCCTGTGCGCCATTACCCCATGCATGGAGTAATGGGCTCCAATGCCAGTTGCTCCGTGTGTGGAAATGGGTGGTGTGTGGTCAGACCCATCCCCCCACTCACCGTGCCATGTTTGAAAAGGGCCTATGTGTAGAGAGAAAGTTTTGCCATAATTAATGAACTAATTAATCCATCCTAGAAGTCTTTGCAGAAGTATATCTGTCTTTTGAAATGGCATGTTTGGAACTGGAAGGGCTGATGGGAGCAAGTAAAAAGGTGGCTGTAGCAGAGAGTTGGTAATTCTAGCCTGAATTGTACAGGTGCACTTTTTATCAGAGGATTGTACCACAATAGGTGCTAAGGAGAGGAGTAGGCAGAAACCAAAATGTTGACTAGCACCTCAGCTATGCACAGGTGCAAGCCTTCAGAGGCTGAGTAGTGGAATAAGGCCATTAGGCCAGCTGGGTTGGGCATGGCCAAGCCCAACCCTGGAGACTAGTTTATAAGAGAGAGTGGATCTCTCAGTCACAGGATCACTCAATCAGGTGATTAGAAAGGGAGAGCTAGAGAGAGAAGCGGAGGGAGGAGCAGTTCTTTGTAGGGACTGGCATGGAGGGATTGTGCTCAACCAGGGGTGCAACTCATGTGCTGAGGAGTCAGCCCAATGCTCATGGATGAGACCCTGGATGGAAGGAACTGTGTCTAGCCAGAGGGTACGGCTACCAAACCTCCCCTTTAAAAGGGGACACTTATGAAAAATATAGGTTTCAGGGCTACATTGGTTCCAGTGATGCCCTGCAACAAAACATTCCCTTTTAAAGAGGGAGGTATGGTAGTCCTCCTACCAAAAGGAGGCCTGGAAGCCATACCATAAAGGGCTTTACAGGTCAAAACCAACACCTTGAATCCATCCCAGAAGACTATAAGTAGCCAATGCAGAGCTCGGAGTACTGGTGTAATGTGCTCATGGTAACCTGTCCCCATAAGGAGATGGGCCACCGCGTTCTGCACTAGCTGCAGTCTGTGGACCATCACTATGGGTAGCCCCATGTAGAGCGTGTTGTAATAGTCCAGTTTTGAGGTAATGAAAGCATAGATGATAGTGGCCAGGTCACTATCTGAAACATTCAGCCAAAGCCGTCACATCAGATGTAATTGGCAAAATGTACTCCTCGCAACAGCCCTCACCTGGAGATCCAGGCAGAGCTGCAGATCGAGGAGCACGCCCAGACTGCAAACCTGGGAAACCAGTGGAGGGCAAACCCCATCAGTGATGGAAGCCACCACATCCACTGCCTTACCCACTACCATCACCTCCATCTTGTTGGGATTCAGCTTCAGTCGGCTCACCCTCATCCAGTCCCCAACAATTTCCAGACATAGGGTAAGCACCAAGGCTGCTGGGTCTGGGTTGGATGAAAATGAGATGTAGAGTTGTGTGTCTTCAGCATATTGATGACACTGCATCCCATACCATCTCACGACCTCGCCGAGTGGCTGCATATACACGCTGAACAGGAGCGAGATAGAATGGAACCTTGTGAAACTCCACATGTGAGGTCTCGTGGAGATGAAAAATAATCCCCGAGCACCACACGCTGAATCCTCCCAGTTACAAAAGAGCAGAACCAATCAAGAACAATTCCACTCACTCCAGCTCAATCCTGCAAGTGAGTCACCAACATCTCATGGTCAACGGAATCAAAAGCAGCCAACAGATCTAACAGAATTAGCAAGGTCAAACAACCCTGATCTAATTCATGACAAAGGTTGTCGACCAAGGCCACAAGTGCAGTCTAAGTGCCATAACTCGAATGAAAACCGAACTGGGAAGGATCCAGATATTTGCTGTGGTCTAGATGTCCATGCAGCTGCTCAGCCACAACCCGCACAATAGCCTTCCCTAAAAAGGGAAGGTTAGAGACCGGTCGATAACTGGTGAGAGAATCAACATTAAGTGAAGGCTTTTTGAACAGAGGCCGCACCACCACCTCTTTGAGGCAGCCCAGCACTCTGTCCTCCTGAAGGGAGGGACTGATCACCCATGGCAGTAACGGCTCCACAGACTTACGGCTGGCCTTAACCAGCCAGGACAGGCATAGATCAAGTTCACAAAAAGTGGCCCTAACAGCCCCAAGAACATCCCCTGCCTCGGTGGATGACAATGACTGGAATTGTTTCCACGAAACTGGACAAGGCGGGACTTCCACAAGCTCTGGTTCACCCATTGCAATAAGTGCGGCGTCAAAGTTGTACATCACTGTACATACTCAAAATGCCCACCAGGGCTTTTCTGAGCATGTGCAGCCTTTTTTTCAAAATGGCACCAGCAGCATAAGCACTATTTTGGAAAAGGGCCACACATGCTCAGAACGGCCCCAGTGACCATTTTGAGCATGCACAGTGATTTTTCAAAATAAATGTTGCCTCCTCCTCAAAGGCTTTCCCCCTTTCCCCACAGAGAAGTCAAGTGGGGAGAGATCCAGCAGTAAGATCCAGCAGCTGAAGCAGTCCCACCCCCACCAGACAGAGAGGCAGCAAGTAAAAGGGCCCCCCTTTTTTTGCAAGTGCAGGGGAGGGTTAGACGTTTTTTGAGATATCGCACAAGATCTCGAGCATTTAGCAATATCTTCTTGAGATTCCACTTCAGGTTCTCGATTCTCACAAAAATTATTTTGATTCTTGTTTCAGCCCTCATTAAGCCATTGTGAGGGCTGTCATAACGTCCAACACAAGGGCTTGTAAGTATTGTATTGGATATGGTGATGAACTGTGATATTGAACACTGTTAATAATGGACACATATGGAAAGATCCCATTGCTTGACTTGCTCCTTGAGGTACTTATCCTGCGAAGAATTACCCCATGGGACCTACCCTTTTACAGTGGGCCTGGAGGCATATAAAAATGTAGGGCACAATCTGCCCTCCATTATTTATTTTATTTTTATTTATTTTATTTATTTTTATCCCGCTCCTCTTACCCTAAGGCAGTTCGATGTGACTAAAAATAAAATGTACATATGCAATTTATAAATAAGTAAAAACGTTATCTAAAATACACAAAACCAAAACACATTGTGCTGACAAAAATTCCATTTCCAATCACCCTCCTACCCCTCCCACCAAATGCCTGGTGGAATAACCATGTCTCACATGCCGGTAGCGCGGGACTTCCAGGAGGGCATCCCCCGATGATCGCAGGAGCCGCACAGGGGCCCAGGGAATAAGGCAGTCCTTCAAGTAGTCAGGGCCCAGGCTGTGAAGGGTTTTAGAGGTCAAAACCAGCACCTTGAATCAAGACTATAGCAAGCCAGTGCAGCACACATAACACTGGCATAATATGTTCCCTGAAGGCCCATCCCAGTAAACGGATGGGCCACCGCATTCTGCACTAACTACAATCTCTGAACTGTCACCATGGACAGCCCTACATAGAGCACATTGCAATAGTCTAGCCTTGAGGTAACGAATGCACGGATGACCATGGTGAGATAGGAATCGGAGATATAAGGATGGAGTCATTTCACCAGATGTAATTGGCAACAAGTGCCCCTGTCCACAGCTAGGTGAAGGCACAGATGTTGCCTTCACCTGGAGGCAACATCTGTGCCTCCAGGTGAAGCTGTGAATCCAGGAACACCCCCAGACTCTGAACCTTAGGAACTAATAAAGGGCTGTCCCCATCAATGGGTGTTTTTAGACACACATTTCTCCTGGATGTTTGCTGTATCATCCAGAACTTTCTGTGTGTCTAAATCACTCATGCAGATCTTAAACATCCAGATCTTTGAACTTCTGCATGAAACTTCTCCCAGAACATTTGTGTGTAAAAGGTTCTCCTGGTAAACTGCTTTGCTCCAGGCAGCTGTGGTCACTTGGTTTCCATGGCAGCCTGTCACGTTTACAGCTGCGGCTACTTTAGGTTGCCTCAGGGTTTGTATGAAGAATGCTCAGGGCAGTGTGTGCGTGAAAAATGAATCCGGAACTTATTTGTGGACTTGTAAACCCAGAAGATTGAAACATCCGGAAGTTTAATGTATGTCTAAAAATGCCCAATGATGGGTGCCACACCTTCCTCCAGATCCCCTGTCCCACCAACAAGCATAACCTCTATCTTGTCGGGATTGAGCTTCAGTCAGCTCAACCTCATCCAGTCCTCCACCCTGAATTCCACCCCAAAGTTGTTCCCCACCCCGCGCCCACCTCCCACCCACCCCTAGGCTGTTCCCTCCACCCCACACCCACCCTGCATCCCACCCCATCTGATGTTAACCCTGGGAACTGCTTGCTGCTGGGTTGTGCCAGCGTATTGCCACTGTTTCCCTGTGCTTGGGGTATATGCTATTCATTTTAGGCTTGAACACAGTCTAAAATGCACTTCAAGGCTTGAAGTGCATTTTAGACTGTGTTTTCTTCCATCTGATGTTAACCCTGGGAACTCCTTGCTGCTGGGTTGTGCCAGTGTATTGCCACTGTTTCCTTGTGCTTGGGGGTATACGTTATTCATTTTAAGCTTGAAGTGCATTTTAGACTGTGTTTTCTTCCATCTGATGTTAACCCTGGGAACTCCTTGCTGCTGGGTTATGCCCTGGCTCTGCCTACCATTGCCTTGGCTCCGCCCACCATTGCCCTAGCTCCGCCCACCGGCTCTCCGGCCCACCGGCAGCTTTGCCACCAGCGGGCCGGACAGCCTTACCATCCCTCCAAACTAAAAAACCACCAGCCACCCCTGAACGGAACCATTGCAAAGCAGTACCATCCACTCCCGCTAGGTTCCGCAGATGAGTCTCTGACAACTAATGATTTGCTAGGGAATCGAACTGAACCTTATTTCCGAACTCATCCCTATGATTTACTGTATGAAAAGCTGCTGACAGTTCAAGTAGAACTAACAGAGTCATATGACCCTTTTCAACCACCACCAACAAGTTGTCGACCAAGAACACAAGCGCAGTCTCCATGCCATAACTCTGACGAAAACCAGACTGCAAGGGATCTAGGTAACTGATGCAATTCAAATGCATCTGTAGCTGCCATGCCACTACCTGCTCAATAACATTCCCTAAAAGTTTAACCTAAAAAGGGAAGGTTAGAGACAGGCCAATAGCTTGCCGGGGCCCCAACATCAAGAGGTGGTTTCTTGAGAAGTGTTTGGACCAATGCCTCCTTGAAGCTGTCCAGCATCCTCCCCTCCTATAAAGAGGCATTGATAACCCCTGCCAACACTGGTCCCAGTATCTCCCTGCTGGCCTTAACCAGCCACCAAGATGGACATGGATCTAATTTATAAGTTGTGTCCCTAACAGACCCCAGGGTATCGGCTGCCTTAGCAGGTGTCACCAACTGACTCATCCCATAAACACAGACCCGACAGGGCATTCCAAACATCTTGAGTCACAACATTTTCAACCAATGGACACCCCCATCCCCCGCCTCAAGGTCAGTGCAAAACAACAAGTTCAAAGTATGCTCAGCCTCATGTGTTGGACCCAGCACCTCTTGGGACAGGCCCATGGTCACCCTGGAAGCCATGAATTCCTGCTCTGCTCCATACAATCTAGCCTCGACATGGATGTTGAAATCTCCCAAGATAATAAGCCTTAGTGATCTCAAGACCAACCCCAAGACCAGAGTACCTAGAGCAGTCAGGGACACTGCTGTGCAGTGGGTAGCCCGGTACACTAACAGTACACTAATCTGTCCTCAGCCAAATCAAACACAAGGTGAAAGCCCTCTATCCCAGACTTAGTTTCCACTGAGAACCTCTTAAGGAGCATGCTATCCCTAAAAATAATGGCTACTCCACACACACACCCTCTTGGGCCTCCAGCCTGGGTTGGTGTTGGACAGAGTACCCAGCTGACATGAGGTAAGCCAATATCGGTCCCAACATCTCCTCCAGCCAGGTCTCTGTCATACATACAAGATCGGCAACCCAATCCAAGATACAGTCTCAGATCATCGATTTATCAGCTACCGACTTTGCATTTGTTAACACTAAAGCCAGGCCAGGGTCCTTACAGACCACGACCCTCTGTCCACCTGAATTGAGTGAGACCAGGAGGGGGACAGGCACCAACCACCTGTTCCATCTCACCCAATCACACCGACTCCCCCATGGATCAAAATTCCCACAGCCCAGGATGACCCCAATTGTCACTGCTCCCTCCCCCAGTGGGTCCCCCCATCCCAGGCCCCACCCCCAGCACCACCTCCACCAGGAAAGTGGGAGGGAGTTCCCACCTTCCCAAATCCCTCACCTCTCTCACATCAATCCCACCGCCTCACTAAAAAACCCTTGCACTCTTTCCTCCCCCCACACACCCCTCTCTCAACCCCAGTGCATGCCCCAAACCCTCCCATACCTTCTCCTCTCACCAGGGAGTATCCCCACCCAATCATTCCCATAGGGTTATAGTTACTGCTCTCACCAGTGAACAATAGGGATGTGCAAACAGAATGGGGTTCGGATGTTCAGCCGTTCAGTTGTTCAGTTCGAAAACTGAATTCGGGTTTGGTCGTTCGGTTCAAAAACTGACTTTGGGTTCGGTCGTTCCATTTGGCTGAGTTTGGTCCCACCGAACGTTCAGTGGAGTTTGGACCCACTACGAGGCATGGGGTCCTCCAGGGACCCCCAGGAGTGCCCGTAGCAGCATGGCAGGCCATCAGAGAACCAGAAGCAGCAGCAGCAGCAGCAGCAGCAGAGACCTGGAAGGCTTGATGCTTGGCACCCCAGGTTGTCCGGGCATTGCAAGCTGGCAGGCCTCCAGTTCTGCTTGCTCTATGCTCACTGGGTTCTCCATTTCTAGTCACCATCACGACAGGCTGTGGCTTTCTGGCTGTCTGACTGGCCACATAAATCACCACTGGGCAAGACTATGTGACCAATTGGCAGAAGAGTTGGTTGAGATCTGGCAAGTAAGATGCCAGCCTGCAATGCCCACCCTGTATGGGTGCCAAGCCAGCCACCAAGCCCTGGCCGGGCCTCTTCCCTGCCTGGAACGCAGACCCCAGAACCCTGAGGGTGGGACTTGGGTCTGGAGTGACTGGCTGTGATGCAGTGGAATGACAGCTCCCTGTGAGCAAAATGATGACACCAGAACCCTGATGGTGGGTCCTGGGACAGGAGTGTCAGCTTCTGGATGAAGTGAAATGACAGCCCTCCCTGCCTGGAACTTAGGCCCCAGAACCTTGACGGTAGGTCCTGGCACTGGAGTGACTGGCTGTTTCTTGATGCTGTGGAATGACAGCTCCCTGTGAGCAGAATGACAGCCCCAGAACCCTAATGGCGGGTCCTGGGACTGGAGTTGCAGCTTCTGGATGATATGGATGGACAGTCCTCCCTGCCTGTAATGTAGGCCCCAGAACCCTGAGGGTGGGACCTGGGGCTGGAGTGGCTGGCTGTTTCTTGATGCTGTGGAATGACAGCTCCCCATGAGAAGAATGACAGTCCCAGAACCCTGACAGTGGGTCCTGGGACTAGAGTGGCAGGCAACTTCTGGATGATGTGGATGGACAACCCTCCCTGCCTGGAATGTAGGCCACAGAATCCTGGAGGTGGGTCCTGGAGCTGGAGTGGCTGGGGGGAGATGGGGAAGTCCTTGAGGCAGGGGTGAAGGACGCTGGACTAAGGTTTTTCCTTTGAGCTAAATTATTTAGTGGCTGATTGGGGCGAGAGGGATATAGTATTTTTTACTCTCCCTGTTAATATGGAGAATGAGATGAGGCAGGGGGTTTCATTAGGGAATATTGGGATGGTAGGGGTTGTTTACCACTCTCCCTACCCTTGTGAGGGCATGGCTTGATGTCAGGGAATTTAGGGCTGCCTTCTGTGGCAGCAGGGGAAATTGGATGGAGGAGGGCAGAGAGAGGGATGATATGTGGAGGGGGGCAGGGAGAGGGGAGGCAATCGGTAGTAATATCTCATACCCCATCTGTTAATGTGAGCAGTGGGGATATGAGTGGGGGTTCGTTAAGGGATGTAGGAGGTTGTGTGGGAGGGGATTTGTTTCTTGATGGTGTTTTATGGTCAGGGGTTGGGGCGGATGGGGGGGATTTGGGGGAAGTATATGAACTGTGTGTGACTTCTGATGTAGGGTTGGTGGGGGCCAACTCCCCCTGGTGAGAGAAGGGTGGAGGTGGTTAGGTTCTCCCTGGTGGCAGCAGGGGACGGAGCGATAGTACGTGGAACCTCCCCCTGCAGGGGAGAAGATCCAGCTGTGAGTTGGGGGAATAGGGGGGGAATCGCAGAGGCCAACCACGTGGGTTGGCCTGTCCCCTCCCCCCCCCCGGAAGTAGCGGGGGGTTTAAAAACCCCGGAGGTGATGGACTGGGATGTCAGTTAAGTTATGAAGGAAGGGGGAATTTGTGTAAATTGTGGAAAGTTTTATAAATTGTATATCATGTTAGTATGGTGTGTTGTAATTGTTCTGGGTCCCCTGTGTGGGAAAAACCCCAGTATTATATTTTTCTTTTGTTGTGAGCCACCTTGAGTCTATATGGAGACAGCGCGAGATATAAATTAAAGTGGATTTGGATTTGGATTACTTGATGCAGTGGAATGACAACTCTCTGTGAACGGAATAACAGCCCCAGAACCCTGACAGTGGGTCGTGGGACAGAAGTGGCAGCTTCTGGATGAAGTGGAATGACAGCTTACACGTGGAGGGTCCTTATACGCTTACAGCATGGCCAAGGGACAGCCGGCTCTCGTCCTGTTGGACACAGACAGCTATTTGGACTTAGAGGAGGTATCCAGCATCATCCCTGAGGCAGGTGAGGAAATAGCCAAGAGGAGGTTGCAGGCTGGCTGGCATGGGTGGAACAGCAGCAGAGGCCCGGCCAGGGCTTGGTGGCTGGCAGCACCCCCACTCGGCTGGGTATTGCAGGCTTGGATCATACTCAACAGAACTCAAGAAGCTCTACTGCCAATTGGTCAAACTTTGCCCGGTGAATCACGTGGACACCCAGTAGCAGACATTGGATTGCCCAGTCTCAGAACCCATGGCAGAGAAGAGGTGGCATTGGCATCAGCAGCAGACATTAGAGTGCCCGGTAACAGAACCCATGGTGGCACAGCAGAGGCGGCACTGGCAGCAGTGGCAGACATTGGATTGCCAAGGCACATAACCCGTGAAACAGCAGAGACAGCAGCAGCAGGATTTGCCTGTGCACAGCACCCCTGGAGCCAGAATGGTAGGATTTGCCAGGGAAGAGCTTCCATACAGCAGCAGGCTGCAGCAGCAGGATTGCTTGGACACATTTGAATTGGCCATGGACCAGCAGACAGCAGCAGCGGGATTACCAGGCCAGTGGGGCACATCACCCATGGTTGCCAGGGAAGGCAGACAGCCACCTTGGTATGGAGGCAGGCAGGCTGGGTCAGGGTTCGAGCTTTTCACACAGGGTGGGCAGACAGGCAGCATGGCATGAGCAGAAGGCAGACTGAGGCAGGCTTTGAGCTTTGCCCACAGGGCGGGCAGACGGGCAGCATGGCATGTGCAGAAGGCAGGCAGACTGAGGCAGGCTTTGAGCTTTGCAACCTGGGTGGGCAGACAGGCAGCGTGGCATGAGAGGCAGTAGGGAAGGCAGGCTGGGACCTTGGCAGGGCACTCAGATAGGCTGGCAAAGACTGTGCAATGTTATTTTTGTTATTGTCGATATTGATACCGATACCAATTTCAAAGATTTTATTTTCGTTATCGATATCGTTTGGTCCCGTGATCATGCCAAAAACCGGAAACCAGAAATGGTATTTCAATTGTGTGTGTTCTCATGGTGTCTGTCTCAGTTGTGTGAAAAGTGTGAAAAATTGGTTCTGAGCTTGTGTGTGTGTGTTTTGTGACTGTAGGTGTGGTTTGGTTGGTTTGGTTGAGGTGGTGAAATGGAGGGAGCGAAAAAAAGAAAAATGAATATGAGTAAGGTGAAGGTGGAGGAGGAAGAGACCCAGCCTTGAACATCTGAGGTGGTGCCTTTTGGCCCACACTGGTTCCTGCCTTCTGGCCCACACTGGGTGACACACCGCTGACAGCGCTGCTGGGAGGGGCAGAACATGGTGGTGACACAGCTCTTGGAGGGACAGTCATTGTCTCAGCTCCAGACATCTCCTCTGTGGGACTAGTGTCTGCCTCACTGTCCCCAATCACAGTGATGTCCCTCGAAGGGGAATACTTGGTGGGCTGGACTGCCCACCATGCTGCTGCCACTCTCCCTGTGCCCCCTATAGCTGCTGCTGCTGCTGCTCTCCTTGCTGCCATTGTCGGGGGATTGGGCCCTGCCTCTAGCAAACAGGGTGGGATCTGGACTGCTGGGGATTACCTCAACAATGGGGGACGATGGTGGCCCATGGTGAACAACAACGGACCCTGCCCCTGAAACACCTGCACCTACTCCTGAAGCTGCAGCCTCCTGGACTGCAGGCCTTCCAGTGTATGGCAGTGGAGGACTCTGGCAAGAGGCACCGCTGAACCACCCCCTGGTTAGTGCCACTGCTGGGAGCCTCGGAAGCTTGTCTCCCAAAATCAGGCCTGTGGAGTTTAGGGTGTGGTGATGGGCTCTGGCTACTGCCTGCTGCCACTCTGCTGGCACAGCCCCTACCACCTCTGCCAAGTGCCCCATTGCCCGCCTTACGGGCAGCAGACCGGCCTCTCCTGCTCCCAGGAATGCACTTGTAAATTTCATATATATATATACTATTAACTATACTAAATACTAATATACTAAATACTTTAAACTATTCTAAAATCTATGAAACTAAATGGACTATTATATCTACAAAGGCCTAGTCCTATAAACACACTCTAAAATATTAAAACCGAATAACTACTACACACTAACACTATCTCTATCTATCTCTATAACTAAGCTAACTCCTACAACTATGTATCTATCTATAGTAACTATCTAATATTTATCTATCTATATCTATATATATATACTATTACACAGGGATGGGGTGGGAAACACAGACAGCTCCCAATAAACAACACAGGGAGGGGTACAAAACTGAAATGAAACCTAAATCAATCTAATCCTACTCTAACTAAGTCCAAAAACAGGGGAAGGGAATCAGGGAGGGAGGAGGAGGGGAGGATTCAATGGAGGGTAGGGAGAAAGAACACAGGGAGGGTTAAATAATAAAAATAACACCTAAATCTTAGGGATGGGTGAACAGAACTGAGTTTGGAAATTCGGTTCGGTTAGAAAATCGAGTTTGTTTCAGAAGTTCGGTTTGGTCGACCGAACTATTTGAGTTTGGTCCGAACTCCGAAATTCCGAACAGAGTTTGGAAATTTGAACCCCATTGAACTACATGGAATATTATCTTATAGGGATGGGCGAACAGAACCGAGTTTGGAAATTCGGTTTGGTTAGAAAATCGAGTTTGGTTCGAAAGTTTGGTTTGGTCGACTGAACTGGTCAAGTTCGGTCCGAACTCCGAACTTCCGAACCACGTTCGCCCATCCCTACTAAATCTATCTAATCAAATCTAAATATTTATTTTAATTTTATTTATTTAATATATTTATACCCCGCCCCTCCTGCAAACAGCTCGGGAGGTAATAAATGAAGCTAGGGAGGTAAATCTGTGGGACGGGTGAAACAGGAGGAGGATGGCAATGGATTAGGAATAAGAAACAACAGAAACTGCTGGGAGAGGGAGACTTCTGAAAACGCCTACTGTCAGGAACAGTGGCTAGCTCAGAAAGTTTTGGAAGGGGAGAGGGCAATGACTTTTGTTACTTGCTGTGCCCATGTTACCACAAGCCCCATTGGCTCTTTGCAGCCTAGCCCCATGTCCCCCATGTCCAATCGCAGACTGCGAAGCCAGTGGTCTAAGGAAAAAAGGGATGGCAATTGGGCAGACTGGCTGCTACTCCAAGCCTCTTCACTCCTGGTGCCAAGAAGTCTGCTCCTCAGTTGCCCCGCCCCCATTCACATTTTTGCCACCCGAACTTATCCGAACGATACTGAACTGTTTGGTTGTTTTTGAGTTCGGATCAAATTCAGTTCGGGTTCAGTTCGGCCGTTCATCTCGGTCGTCCGAATGGACTGAGTTCGGTCCGAACTCCGAACTCTCGAACCGCTTTTGCACATTCCTAGTGAACAAGCTCAAACGGTAATTCCTCAACGGTAATTCCTCCCCCATCTCCTCACAGAGTCATAAATGTTGCTCTCCCTGGTGAGTATGACATCCCTTCCAACTCCGTTCCACCTCCCCTTCATCCCCATACCCCCCAAACTGCAAGGCTAAGTAACCAATTCTCTCCTGGATTCACAACAACCTACCACCCTAGCACAATAACACACTTATGCTACATAAAATATCAATAAAACCAACAAGGTTCACCTCCCCCATCCCTGCCAAATGGCCACCCCAGCATGGCTTTTCACTGTGCAACCTGTAGCGCTTAAAATACTCCCCTGGCTGGCAATAACCAAATGAGTTCCCTGGCCCCACCCCCTCTCTCCGTCCAAGCAGAGAGAGGGGAGAAACAAGATGTTACTGGGCTGAGTGGGGTGGGATGGCCACTCAGAGACTCACTGCAGAAGGTGGAGGGAGGGAGTTCTTCCCATCTCCCAGTCCCAGGGTGTCTCGGCTGTTGGCAGCACCATCAGGGTCTAGTGGCTGCCACAGGGTGTTCTGCATAAAATCCTTCCCTGGCTGGCAATGGTCAAATGAAATCCCTGGTCCCACCCCCTCTCCCCATACAAGCAGAGAGAGGGGAGAAACTATATATTACTATCTTGGGGCAGGGGACGCTCAAGGACTCATTGAAGAAGGGAGAGTCACACAGGCACACCTAGAACCTTGCAACCTGCCTCGACTCCAGTGGGACCCCATTACTTCCACTACTCCCATTTGATTTAGATTGGGGCAGGTACACTGTCAGACCACTGTCTCTCCCTGATGGTGCACTCTGACACCATCAGGGTGCTCTGTAAAGATGGGGCCCTCATGGACACATAGGACCCAGGTTCAGAAGAGCTCAGCTGCATTGGACCCCATTCAAACTGGCTGAAACTGGAATGTCACCCAGTTTCCATTTTCAATGGAACCAGGTGGTTTGATAGGTCAGATCAAAATTTGGTTGGATGAAATTCCAATTGGAATTCTGATCAAGCCGATATATATATACATATATATTATGGAGCCACACTAGTGGCTCCATTAGTTAAGGCAGAGCTAACGTTCTTCATTGAGAGTTCCATTGATTTCAATGGGAGTTTTCGGGGCAATTTCCTCTGGCTTGCAACCAGCATTGACAGGGTTTTCTCTTTGATCTTCTTAGTAAGAGAGAATCAGGTCGCATACAGAAGTCAGGAAATGACCAGGGTATGTGCTTCTCATTTCACATTGTAAAATGGAGTAGTGGAAGATGTTTATTTTATTTATTTTATGCTTTATTTATGTGTGTATAGCTCCCCAACTTTGGGGACCACCAAGTGCTTAGTCTGCACTTGCAGTGAAACCACTACTAGGGGGCAGACTAGAACAACTGAGTTAGTTTCAGGGGGGAAGGGAGGAGAAAAGGAGACAAGATGGCTGCCTGAGGAGAGGCTGACAAGGCCTGGCAGAAGAAACAGATGTACTAAACAGGAGCATAAAGAAGAACTACGATCAGAGGCTGCCTGAAGGGGAGCAAGACCAGAGAGAGAGGAGGGGAGTTGGAGCTGCCAGGGAACCCAGGGCAGTCAGAAGAGACTTGAGCCCTCACCAAAGCTACCCATGAGGGAAGTGTGAAGGCTCCAGTGAGCTGCCAGTTTACTGACAAAAACTCATAGAGAGGATACTCAGTCAGCAGCCCGGCTGACAGGGGACCAGAGGGAAGGATGGAAGTCTGAGGATTCAAAACCCTCAGGTACCAGAGGCATGGCATGGGAGGTCGGTTGGTAGGGCAGCCAGTGGGGCATTCATCCAGACAGCACAGTTCAGCTTCAACCAGGCCAGGGAGGGAAAGCCCACTGGCCTGAGGGGTCTCCTTATCCCATGATCCTATTACTATTACCCTGACAGGAAGCTCCTAGAGGCCTCAGCCTGCACACTAACTGGCCCAGCCCAGCACTATAGGGAAGAGGGAGTGCGGGGTCCTGAATCTGTTGGGGAAACAGAGGAACTTGAAGCATTTTTAACCTGCCTTGCGAGGCTTATTTTCTGTTTAGAATAAACCTGTTGTTTAACTTGTTAGCCTGTCTCACGTGTGCGTGTTTCAATGGGGGTGGGGGGTGTCTCTGAGCTAGTCCTCGGCATTCCCGCCACAGGGCCCTGGGCCATGCAGGGGGGGAGTAGCCTGCCCCTTTCCTCATCAGGATCCCCATAGTCCTGTATGCACCCCGGGTGGAGGCACTGAAGTTTGGCGCCAAATCAGGAGAGCAAGCCCATGAACCCAGGTGCTCTATTCCTTGGACCCCTCCCCAGGAGACATAGAGACAAGGGAGTAGCCGAGGGGGTGTTACATCTGTGTGTGCTTTTACGGGACTTAGCTCATACATGTGTAAAAGGGGTGGCACAAATATGCCCCCTTCTGGGTGCTCGCGCTGACTGTGTGTGTTTTTCCCGGAGAGGGGAGAGGAGCGGAGCCGGGAAGTGGAGCACTGTGTAACTGACATGATAGTGACTAGGTTAGTCAGTGTCATGTCAGTTACACAGCTCCCCACTTCCTCGGGTCCCGGACAGGGGAGAGGAGCGGAGCCAGGAAGCGGGGCACTGTGTAACTGACAAAACAGTGACTAGGCTAGTCAGTGTCAGTTACACAGCTCCCTGCTTCCCCAGCTCTTGGGTCCCGGAGAGGGGAGAGGAGCCGAGCCAAGAGCCGGGAAAGAAGGGGATTGGAGCTGAAAGACCAAGGAAAAGTGTGGGTGCATGGAGCCTAAGTTGTAAGCGAGCACAATATGCGAAGCCAAACAACATCTTTACTGCTTACATGGTGCAGAAGTTAAGGCGGGAGCCTTAACACACAATTTCTAGGTTTGTTCAAGTTTGCTTGGTATGAATCTGCCTTAACTAAGTTTGTAAAACCGTAGGTTTTTTGTTTCTCTAATATATATTTCATTTTGCATATGCGCAAAATGGCCACTGCTGTACAACAACCTCCAGTTGCCAAATGACAAGGGCAATTGTACCTTGTTGATTTTGTTAGATCTTTCAGTTGATACAGTTGATCATGGGGTGCTGTTTACATGGCTGCTTGACCTGACAGGACTGCTCTTGAGTGGTTCCTCTCATTCCTGGCTGGGAGGACCCAGAGGGTGATCATGGGCAGTGACTTGTCAGTCCCTTCAGGAGCTCCAGGAGGGTTCCATCATGTCCCCATTCTTGTTTAATGTGTATCTGAAGCCCCTAGGTGAGTTTGTATGCAGCTTTGGGGAAGTGTCATCAGTATGATGATGACACTCAGTTCTTTCTCTTTTTCATCTGACCCAGGTCCTGCAGTCTTAGTGCTTAACCAGTGCCTGGTTGCCATTGGGGATTGGATGCAGGAGAGCCAATTGAAGCTTGAATCCAGACAAGACCAAAGTGATGATGGTTGGTCAGCCATGTGACCTGGAAGATGTTGGGACCCCTGTTATTGATGGGGTCCAGCCTCCTTTGGTTACTCAGGTTCTCAGTCTTGGGATGCTCTTGGATTCATTGCTGAACCTGGATTGCCATGTTGTGGGTGTGGCCAGAAGCGCTTTTTACCAATTACATCTGGTGAAAAGGCTGTAACCTTTCTGTGTGTCTAAATCACTCACCCAGATCTTAAACATCTGGCTCTTTGAACTTTTGCATATTCTCACAGATTTAAAGGCATTTTTACACATACGTTAACGTGCTGGTCTTTCAATCTTCTGGGTATACAAATAAGTTCCTGGATGCATTCTTCACACACACACTGTGCTGAGGCAGTTCCTGGATGCATTCTTCACACACACACTGCCCTGAGGCAGTTTAAAGTAGCTGCAGCTGTAGACGTGAGGGGCTGCATGGAAACCAAGTGACAGCTGCCTGGAGCAAAGCAGTTTATCAGGAGAACTTTTTACACACAAAAGTTCTGGGAGAAGTTCTATGCAGAAGTTCAATGAGCCATATGTTTAAGATCTGGGTGAGTGATTTAGACCCACAGAAAGTTCAGGATGTAACAGCAAACATGCAGGAGAAATGTGTGTGTAAAAACACCCAATGTCTTGCCCAAGACCACACATGGGTGTTTTTAAACGAGATGCTACCATGCATTGCCATCCAGGAGCCACTCATTCAACTGCCCCTCTGAAGGTGGAACGTGGTGGTAGGTGCTCCCGTGAGCCACTCGGCATCTACTCATTAGGGATGGGCGAACAGAATACCGTTCGGATGTCCGGATGTTCAGTTGTTCGGTTTGAAAACTGAGTTCGAGTTTGGCTGTTCGGTTTGGCAGAGTTCAGTTTGGCAGAGTTTGGCCGAACATTCAAAAAAGTGCTATCGGTACTGAAACCAAAACCGATTTTTTTTTTTGTATCAGTATTTTTGGCCCTGAAACCACCCCTGGTGATACACCCCTGGTGTCCCTAGTGTCCACCCCTTGTGCCAGGAAGTCTGCTTCTCAGCTGCCTCCCCCTTCCAGTCACATTTTTCCCACCCAAAGTCATGTTTTTTCCCGCCCCCGAACTTATCCAAACTCATCCGAACTTTTCCGAACTGTTCGGAAGTTCGAGCATTCAGTTTGGAAGTTCGGTTCAGTCATCCGAACAGGCTGAGTTTGGGTCGAACTCCGAACTTCTGAACCGCTTTCGCACATCCCTACCACTCATGACCACTCATGAGGCACTGCCAAAAAATCTGGAGTTCCCCATGCAGGGTAAGCCAAAAATGTGTGGGGTAACTGGTGCCCACACATTCCCAGGCCATATGCACTGGGGAAGACACCCACCACAGCAGACAGGTCTCCCAGATCCATGTACAACAACTTATCCACTAGGTTACACTGGCTCGTGTGTCTTTTTCCAGTAACTGCCCATAAGGATTGACTTATGCCCCCCACCTAATAGCCTACCAAAAAGTTTGTTTTCATTGGCTTTGTGTCTTTTCCCCAAGTAAGCTTTTATTTCTTTTCCAGGATACCTAGTCTTGTCTAAAGAAAGCACCACTGACATTCAATCCATTTATTTCTGTGGCAAGTGGGTTAATATCTATGACTGACTACTGCAGATGTCTCTGGTGCTAGAGGAGGCTGAATAATCAATACACATTTCAAAACAGTTTAAAACACAACCCTGTGTTTATACCAGATAACAGGCTTAAATAGCCTGGCACAATATATACAACCAGCATACAGACTACTCCAAGTGGGTGTGGGGGGGAGTGCTGGAATCTCTAGTTCTGTTTCTGATATTCTCCTGCAATTGAGCTTCCCTTGGATTTTTAGCTGGAGCTGGGCTTCTATATCCCTTGACGTGATCCTAGGTAAATACTATAGTGCTAAATCCATTTTCTTCATTTTAGTAGCACTCTTCCCTGACAGATTCAATCTGTTAAAGATTGTGCACTGAAGGTATTTTAAAAAATGGAAATGGAAATTATACTCTCATTGAGACTGAAGCAGAATACATTGAAGGAGTTATTTGCTTTGCAGGGACTTTGCTGGCCTTTAAAATCTGACAAAGACTGGTTTTAAAAGGTGAAGTATATAGCCTTTCATGGAGAGTTCTGTGTACACTGGGCCTCTGAAACTTGATTCTCGGCAAGTTATTTGTGCCTCTGACTTAAAACCTGGCCTCCCTCTGCTTCCTTTTGTAATAATCACATTACGATTTCTCTGCCACTGGAAAGCTGATCTGCGGGGTCCAGACACTTACATCTGCTGCTGTTTAGAATAGGGAACACTGGTCTTAGGAGTGGCCCTCTAAAATCAGATTAAGAGACACAATACGTTATCAAGAATATACTTTTATTATCATTATTAATTATAACTTTTAATATTAGTATAATAATAATAATAATAATAATAATAATAATAATAATAAATAAAAGTCTTTATATTGTGCTTTACAATAGTTGAAAATAGACAGCGCGCCTGCCCCAGTGGGCTTACAATTTAAGGGTGCTTTCTGGCATGACAACTCCCACTGCTACCACAGACTTCTCTGGGTAGCGCTGGTGGTGCTCAGTCCAGCTGAGACTCAGTCCAGCTACCGAACAAACGTTATGGCAGCCGGGCCAGGGAGGGTGTTGGGAGACACATGGACGGACGTCTGGATGGCCCCACCCCCGCACTGCATAGAGCGGTCATACTTTCCCCAGCTGACGGGTGGCCATGGCGGTGAATCCAAGACACCATGTTGCCTGGCTCTAGGGATGGGCGAACAGAACGGAGTTCAGAAATTCAGTTCGGTTTGGTTGGAAATTCGAGTTTGGAAATTCGGTTCGGTTCGGTTTGAAATTCGAGTTCGGTTTGGTTGACTGAACAGACCAAGTTTGGTCAAATTCCGAACTTCCGAACCAAGTTCGGCCATTCAAAACTAGGTATTTTGGTGTGTGTTGCCACTAGGAATGGGCGAACAGAACGGAGTTCAGAAATTTGGTTCGGTTTGAAATTCAAGTTTGGTTTGGAAGTTTGGTTTGGTCGACCGAACAGACCGAGTTCAATCTGAACTCTGAACTTCCGAACCGCGTTCGCCCATCCCTACCTGGCTCCTCCTGCCACTCCAGACAATGGGCTATCAGATGTGACAGTCTGCTTTACTTTGAGTCCAGCAACTGGTTCCTGACCGTAGTGGAGTTTACTTTAGCCCGGGCTGTGACTTGGAGATTTCCCCAAGTCACAGCCTGGGCTAGCCCCCACCATGGTCAGGAGTCAGAGCGTGGTAACATCTGATAGGAGTGACAGTTAATCTACACTAGAGTGGATTAAACTGGGCCACCGGCATGTCTGAAAATACCCTAAGACAGACAAGAGATGGGAGATGAGGTATGGGGGCAACAGAGGGAGAGATGAGGATATTCATGAAGGCGTGAGGTTGCAGGTACTGAGGTACGCGTGCTTAGCTTAGTTACTTGGCTTTCTCTTGCATTTATTTTCCTGATCAGTGATTTAAACCAAGCAATTGAAATTTCCAGGACATATTATATAAACCTGCCTACATATTTTAGATTGTCACTACAATGAGAATCAGCGGTAGTTGCCATGTACGGTGTGCTGCATAAACTGATAGGCTTTCTCTCTATGAAGACATCAGTGGTAAGGAGGCTAATAAGTGTATGCCAACTGTGTGCAATAAAAGGAAGAAGTCATGAACCTGAGCAATGTGTACAGATGGAGGAGGCATTTCAAATCAGCTGAGACTACCATTTGTGTCAAACTATGATGAAGGAAAAGTGCATCAGTAATGACAGCACATGTGAATGCTGAAAAGGCTTAACAGCTCATTAGGGAAGAACAGCAAAGTACCTTTGATGACCTTGCCATGCCTTTGGATAGCAATTCTGCCATTTCACTCACAGGGGTTCAGAGAGGTGAAAAGTTTTTATAAGGCTTATACTTGCTGGATCCGGAGAACAACAGGTCCAGGGGAGTAGCTATCATAGGGACAGGATACATAAGCCCTATGTGTTTTGGGTTAACAAACCCTTCTTCAGGGGCATATATGCAAGAACTCTCTATATATGTAGTATATCTTTTTCAACAACCACAAATACATGTGGAAGAATGCCAATTTGTTAAAATATGTCAAATTCCAAAACCTCTTTGAGGAACCGAGCTCTCAATCATTAGTCATTTTCTCAACCCAACAACATATATGCCCCTGAAGAAGAGTTTGTTAACCCAAAACGTGTAGGGGTTATGCATTTCATATTGTGAATATTTGGGCTTATGGAGTATATTGTTTGTATATATTGACAGTATTTGGGATATATTGTTTTCTTATTTTTTTGTAACTGTTTTGTATAGTTTATTACTTTTTAAAAAATTGTAGCCACTTCATTTTCCTTTCCTTTTGTACTCTAGTTTGTGCTACGGTTGTTCCCTTGGATTTTTGTTCTGCCCTGGTGCCCTGGTTCTGCCCTAGTCCAACCTGAGGAACTTTGATTTGTGGTGGAGGTGGATGGGAAGGGATTGGGAACCTGATCGGCAGAAGCTATTTAAGTCTAATTCTCAAACCTTTCCTGACTCCCTACCTTTCTCCATATTTATATTCTTTCTACTTTCACTTCCCCCTCTCCCCACCAGCACAACAATATCTGAGCACACAAGCATGTTAATGTATTTATCCTCAAAAGTCTACCATGAAGTCACTGACTCTGCAATAATTCCGGTGACTTCATTGAGACTATGCTAGAGTCAGAAATACAGCCTTAAGAACCTTGCCTGGTCTACAGCGACAGGAATTCAAGCAACATATCCTATGTTTCACTGGAGTACCTTGGGGGGGGGGGGGGGGAATGTCATCCTTCTAAGCAGGCGATCTGTTTCTAGCTAGTATTGGAGGCAAGCCTGAGGAGAAGACATTGCAGTAGTGGAAAATGAGGATAGAAGATGAAGACAACACTGATAAAGGGTGTCTACCCATCATGCATGTTGCAGGGAGGCACAGGGCACCAATGTGGCCCTGCAATACGCATGATGGGTCAGTGGCTAATGGGTGGGGAGGTGCTTGTCTAAAAACATCCAAAGAAAGGTTTCTGCCTTCCCCAAAGTCATACATGGAATAAACTAGTGGTAATAAAAGATCTCTGGGGCTCCAAAAATACTGATACCAATTCTAAATGGGAGAAGAGGGCTGGAATTTCCAAGATGGATAATGATCAGCTCTCTCCTAGTCTGTCTTTGCCTTCTGTACTCTGTCTTGCATAGAGGTCTGTGACGTTTTCAAACAATCTTAAATAGACTCAGGAAATCTGATCACCATAGATATTCTCGCATCTTCCCTCTTCACATGCCGAGGTCATGAGACTTATAGTGGTGAAGCTCAAAAGGCAGGTCTTAATTACCAGCTCATCACATTCTCTGTCTTCTACATCATTTTCTGAATCACCTGTGTTTTCTGTAGAAGTTATTCAAGAGCTGCCAAAGTCCAGTCCTGCTATTTACTGCAGGAGATATGACAAGATTGCAACCTGGATGCAAATGGTGTGTGATACAAAGCCTATTGTAGTCAATGGGAGTGTTTCCATTGATTTCAGTGGGCTATGGATCAAGTCCTTAGACAATCAATGTTCCTAGTGTTTCTGCCTTGGACAAGATAGTATTTCATTCTTATAGCACATGCAGTGATTTGGCCCTGGCTAAAGGAACTCATTTTTCATACAAAGTTACATCAGAGCTTCCCGCTTCTTGAGTTACTTGTTTAGATTCTGAGTCAGGAGTCTGTGTTCTTGGAGATGGAGGCCATCAATTCTATTTCCAGTGCTGCCTGCATAAGCTGCTCAACAACCTTGCTGTTCATAGGCAGACACAGATCATAACAATGGCAGGAGTAATACAAGCCTGTATCCAATTTTGAATTAAGGATTTCATTGTGTATCTCAAGGGAAATGACAGTAAAATTAATGCATAGATACCAGCTTGAATTTCACTTGTCATTACATAAATGCTGCAACAATATCCAACACTGAGCTCCCGTACTTTTCCTCAAAGTTCTAACAAACACCAGGGTGGAGCTAGGTTGGAATGGGCCCTGGTGAATAAGATGGAATGGGTCTTCCCACCCCATGGCAAGAAGAATCAGGGATCAACCAGAAAGGGGAGGTAAAGGGTGGGGGTAGGGGGCAGAATTGCCAGGATCATCAAGATAAAGGGCACTTTTATACACAACTTAAAGTTCCAGATTTTTCAGTCTTCTGGGTTTACAAGTCTACAAGTAAGTTTCAGATTCATTTTTCACACACACACTGCCCTGAGGCAGTTCCTGGATACATTCTTCACACAAACACTGCCCTGAGGAAGCCTAAAGTAGCCGCAGCTGTAGACATGAGGGGCTGCCATGGAAACCAAGTGACCACAGCTGCCTGGAGCAAAGCAGTTTACCAGGAGAACTTTTTACACACAAAACCTCTGGGAGAAGTTCTATGCAGAAGTTCAAAGAGCCGGATGTTTAAGATCTGGGTGAGTGATTTAGACACACAGAAAGTTCAGGATGTAAGAGCAAACATGCAGGAGAAACGTGTGTAAAAACACCCAATGAGGTCACCAGGGCAGGGGGCTCCTAGACCCTGCCCCTTTGAATTCTGGTATGCTCACCCCCACTGAAGTAAGCCCCTCCCCCTGCAGAACCCTCCCCCAGACTTTCCAAGTTGGATTTTAGCCTCAGTAACTCCATAGTCGATGGACCCACTCCCATACTCCACAAGCGCCGCACGGTACATGTGCATGTACACATCTGCACAACTTGTACGCCCACCCATTGAGGGGGCATTATGCCACGTGTAAACCATGCAGATCCTGCATACAGTACATTTGGTATCGTGGCCAATGTGTATGTGCACACACTAGGGGTGGGACTCCAGGGGGAATTTCAGATTCTGATTTTTCAGATTTGGTTTTCTAGGAATTTCAGATCTCAGTTTGAATTCAGATTCTTTTTCCATTGTATTGTTCCCCATTAAAATCAATGGGAACAAACCTCAATGCAAAAAATCCAAAACAAAACACAATGTTAAGGATCTGAATTGGCCAAAACCGAAAAAGATCCAAGTTTTCGGATAGAACCAAGTCAGCCATTTTCGGGTAGATTTGGTTCTATCCGAATCCAAAATTCCCATCCCCAGCACACACACTACATATTTATCATGTGGGACCCCCAGGCTCATTGGCCCTGGCACAGATGCACCTGCTGCACCTATAAGACCTACGGCCCAGAGACACACACTTTGGTTCCTTGCCTATTTTAGGTGCTTTTCTTTTGCAAGCAACTTTTTCCTACTCTGTATTTCTAGCACATACACCTTACCACATAATTCCTCTGAGCTGACACAACCTATTCTTGGGACCAGGGACATTATTTTCCCCTGAGGTTTTATGGGTAGGTTGTTGTTGTTTTTTCTCCCAATGACTGAAATGGGAGAAGATTCTAAAAACTCATTCAAAACAATTCTGTCATCTTTAAAAGCAAATAAATATATAAATCACACAACAGTTGGCCCAGACAATGTGCATATCCAAATGTGATATTGTACATTGCTACAGGCTCATCATTAATCAATGAAAATCAAAACCAGAGAAAAGACTATAGGCAGCAAATCACACACTTCTTTGGCCTTGAATGCCATGAAACTTGAAAGCTTCAGAGCACAGCACATATTGAAAACTGTTGTCAGAGGCTGACACAGAGGTGTCTTGAAATGACATTCAATTAGCTTTCACACTGATGTAGTCAAGTGTTTTTCTACTTGTTTGTATATCTGCTACTGTCTGTTAAGAACTCTATCTACCTTGCCCCCACCTCCTAAAATCAAAGAGCTTCCCAGGAATTTAAAAATACAAATAACAACCTTTATGCCTCTTTATGTCTTCCCAGTCTGTAGGAAAAATTGCTTCCAAAGTTTTGAGGGACACGTTTTGGGTGTGAGCAGAAAAACTTATCTATGGGAAACCAAAATGAAGAAATGAAGACTGCATTTGGTTTTGAAAGCAGTGTCACCTTTGGTCTTCCATGGAGCAAGATTCATAGTCTTAGCCCAGCTCCTATAAATGTTCTGATTCCTAGAGTGGAATTAAATGAGACAATAGCATACTGGAGTGAGTGTTTAGTCCATGCAGCCCTAAATCACATGTTTAGTGTGTCCAGCCTAATAAATGGGCAGCCCCCTTCTCGTATTTTATGTGCTTGTAGCAGCTTCCCTCAGTGCTGCTAGTGATCTCCCTTCCCATGGCCGCCTCTCAGCTGAGAGGCACACTAGAGGTCTTCCTCCCCAACTCTCAGCTGAGAGGCTGTGGAGAAGGGAGACTGTAGGGAGGGCGATATCTAGCTCTCCTCTCAGCTGAGAGGAGAGGGAGATATCTAGTGCACCTCTCAGCTGAGAGGCAGCCGTGGAAGAGGGAGATTGCTACTGCTCCTGCCTCCCAGCTGGCCGGGTGTGCTAGGCAGGATTCTATGTGCTGGTGAACGTGGATGTTGGCAAGACTGTGGGCAAACCTAATGGACAAGACGTGGACACGTGGGCACCCATTAGCCCTGACTGGGCCACATGGTTGTCCCGCAATGTTCCTGGACCACTGTTAGGACACATTCCACCTGATGCAGTGCAGCGGTGGCAAGACCTGTGAGGGAAGATGCAGCAGCAGGGAGGAACCCGATGGCAGAAGTAGAGCCAGTGCATATGGGCTTCTTTTGTTGCTTCCCTCGCACGTCAGGGTGCAAAATCTTGCCCTGACATGCATGAGGGAAGCCGTGGCAGAACCCAATTCACACTGACTCTACTTCCGCCATCGGACTCCTCCCCACTGCACGTCTTTGCTCTGCAGCCACCGCTACCATAGCAGGTATGAATGCGGCCATAGTGGCAGTTCTATGGTGGCCATGTGGAGGCCACATGGTGGATGCCTAATCAACGGGCACATGGGAATGCTTCTGGTGAAAGCTAATGTGGGATATCATCTCATTTGATTCCACCTTTAGAGTCATGATGCTTTCCTCTACTGATGAGTGGTTTCATTGTTCTAGTGGAACATGGCTTTCTTAAGAGATCATGGTAGTGTAGGGAAGAGGCAAGCTGCCAGGGAACTCTTAGACAAATGAGGTAGTTACAGATAATTTATTACAATAGTGCCTCTTCCCTTGTAACTAAGCCAAGCACGTGCATCTGCAACTTCTCAGCTTCATAAATGTACCTCCCAAAGTGCCTCTCCCTTTGTCCATTCTAGATTTTCATTTCATTTCATTTCATTTTTAATTTATACCCCGCACTCCCTTGCAAAAGCGACTCGAGGCAGCTTACAAAAAATGAAATATACAACAATATAAATTCAACATAATATAACCACAATATAAATTCCATGTAACAATTTCATATACACATAAAGAACAAGACCTCACAATCAAGGTCATCCACCAACTCTCCTCCACTCCCCCCAACCTCTCCTGCTGCCACCAGGAGGGGAAGAGGGGGCCCTTCCCCCCACCCCTTCCGCTCTCACCAGGAAGGGAGGAATAACCAACCCCACAGACAACTCCCGAATTTTCATAACATAACATAATAATTCACAATCAGTACAATCAACTAACAATAAGTAGGTAAATCCAATAAGTAGGTCAGCCCCCATCCTCCTCAACCACTCTCTCCCCTTCCACTCTCACCAGAAAGGGGGGAGCCCACCAATCAATAACAAAATTACAAAAGCAATCCCACAACATACTATAATATTTCAAAACAGTAATACATATTACGGCCCAAACAGTAAATAGGTAGGCCATAAGTAGGTCAAGCAATCCTCCCCACCTCCTCCCTCAACATATCAACAGTATAACAACCTTTTTCACCTCCCCCATCCCCTCCCCTGCAACCATAGCTCAACCTCCTCCTTCCACCCACTCACAACAGGGGAGAGAACTCTCATCCCCTGCCTACGCAACTCCCCTTGCCACCACACAGCAACAATGTTAACCTTCTGGGGTGGCCTTGGCTGATGTTCCCCGCCAAAGGGCCCCGTCAAAGGGCACACCCCTTTGGCCGTGCCCCTTCGGTGGGGAACATCGGCACAGCTGCCGGCACGGCCGCTGGCCGTTCCCAGATCTTGTTGGGTTGGCCTGGGGGTGGGTCCTTCCTGACCCCACCCCCTTGTTTGTTGGGAGGGTGAAACCTCCTGAGCCCCGCAACTGCTGGTATTCCCTCCCCATGCCTACTAAGTCTGTTGTGTCTGGACCTGTCTCTATAATCATAATTGTTCAGTGCCAGGCACATTGAAACTGTTCAAACAATTAGTTATTTAAATAATAATTAATAAGAACAACAACAACAATCAAATATAAATAAATAAATTGAAGCCATAGTAATTGACCAGAACCACATTGTTCTGGTCACTGGGCAAACACATAACATAAATATGGTGTCTTCCCCAAATGACAACAAATGGATAAAAACAGGCAAACAGGAGACTGAGAGCATAAGTCCTAGTTGGGATCTGTTCATGCCACCACTTGTCAGCAAGATCCTTGCTCGTCCTGGCTGGTAAAAGTCAGCCAGGAGACGTTACGGCCGTTGCTGGCTGGGGTGGTTAGTGCCTCCCTTCGGGAGGGCAGGGTGCCTGAATGCCTGAAGGAGGTTGTGGTTAGGCCCCTGCTCAAGAAACCATCTCTTGATACTGATGCTCCTGCCAGTTATCAGCCGGTCTCTAACCTTCCCTTTTTAGGGAAGGTTATTGAACAGGCAGTGGCACGGCAGCTCCAAGAACATCTGGACCGCACAGGTTTCTTTGACTCCTCTTAGTCCATGTTTTGGTCTGGGTATGGTATGGAGACTGCATTGGTGGCCGTGGTTGACCATCTCCATCTGCCATTGGACCAGGGTCGTCAGACCTTACTGGTCCTGCTAGACCTTTCGGCCGCGTTCGACACAGTCGATCATGAAGTGTTGGTGACTCACCTGCGGGACCTTGCCGGGATTGGCGGGACAGTCTTGGACTGGTTTCATTCATTCCTGGCCGGGAGAACTCACCGGGTGGTCTTGGGGGAGTGTACGTCTTCC